>OZ018320.1:156834861-157408424 GCA_963969495.1 Ceratothoa steindachneri
GTTAACAAATTATAAAATAAATTAACGGCATTTAGATTAAAGATAGGAGAGCTTAAGTAACAAAAAAGATAAACAGAAACAAAATAAACCTATTAATACCAGGTACAGATCTAAATATCTAAAGACTACCCAAAGACTTAAAAAGAACGCAAAATAAATTAAGGATGATGATAAGATCAAAAAGAGGAATTAAGATGGGAGGTCAGGTAAGAAAAAAATGGAGAGGTAGATATGTACATAGGCATTGATGCTTTAAAAACCTTGCAATCAAAAAACTCTAAACACAGTTTGTTGATTTCAAGGCCTTGTAGTAGAAATGCTAAAGACTGTTGTTTTGATTATCTTTCAGTATAAACTCTAAAGATATTTGGTTGTCTGCAAACCATTGCAGTAGAAATGCTAAAGACTGTTGTTTTGATTACCTTTCAGTATAAACTCTTAAGATATTTGGTTGTCTGCAAACCATTGCAGTAGAAATGATAAAGACTGTTGTTTTGATTACCTTTCAGTAGAAGCCATTGCAGTAGAAATGTTAAACACTGTTGTTTTGATTACCTTTCAGTAGAAACTCTAAAGACATTTGGTTGTCTGCAAACCATTGCAGTAAAAATGGCAAAGAATATGTGTTTGTTTTTAAAGTGTCGCAGTAGAAATAGTGTGTTGTTTTACGAGCCTAGCAAAAGAAATTCCATTTTTGATTTTGAAAAAACTTGCAAATGAAAAAAGGCAATTTGTTGTTCACAAAATAATGCAGTAGAAACGTAGAAGAGAGTGTGTTGCTTTCAAAGCTTTGAGTAAAAAAATAGAGAAAAGTTACGTCAGTCTCTAGGTGACGAAGTCTTCGGATCAAACCGAACTACCGAGACTAGAGAGGTAGAATACTTGGCTCGCCAGACCAAGAAGTACCCTGCAAGAGAGGCAGGGCTACCTACCTTAAGGGGCTAAGAAGAAGCTCATCCTCAAGCTAAGTCCCTGGTTATCAAACCAAACGGTAAGTTAACTTTGGTAAGTTCAACTTACTCTCGCCAGAGAGACTCCTCATATCCTGGTGCACCTTAAACACCAGGGGTATTCCTCGTCCTTGAGAAATTAAGAAGAAGTGGTAGTATACGTCAGTCTCTAGGTGACGAAGTCTTCGGATCAAACCGAACTACCGAAACTGGAGAGGTAGAGTACTTGGCTCGCCAGACCAAGAAGTACCCTGCAAGAGAGGCAGGGCTACCTACCTTAAGGGGCTAAGAAGGAGCTTATCCTCGAGCTAAGTCCCTGGTTATCAAACCAAACGATAATTAACTTTGGTAAGTTCAACTTACTCTCGCCAGAGAGACTCTTCATAGCCTGGTGCACCTTAAACACCAGTGGTATTCCTCGTCCTTGAGGAATTAAGAAAAGAAGAAGGAAAAGACTCCCCCCTCGAGCCCGTTATTCGGTGGCCACACCAAACTTTAAGTAACTTATTCTCGCCAGAGAAACCCCCCTCCGTTATCCTCGCCCGTGAAGAAGACCCTCCCCGAGTTCAGTCCTCGTCCATAAAGAAATAAGTAACGAAGGAGAAAAGCTCCTCCTCGAGCTCGTTACTCGGTGATCACACCGCACTCCAAGTTAACTTGATTTAAGAAACAAGTTCGACTCACTCTCGCCAGAGAGACCACGACTGCCTAGGTGTTGCATAAAGCACCGTATTGGTCCTCGTCCTTGGAGGTTCCCCCCCCCTCCGTTATCCTCGCCCGTGAAGAAGACCCTCCCCGAGTTCAGTCCTCGTCGATAAAGAAATAAGTAACGAAGGAGAAAAGCTCCTCCTCGAGCTCGTTACTCGGTGATCACACCGCACTCCAAGTTAACTTGATTTAAGAAACAAGTTCGACTCACTCTCGCCAGAGAGACCACGACTGCCTAGGTGTTGCATAAAGCACCGTATTGGTCCTCGTCCTTGGAGGTTCCCCCCCCCCCCGGAAGAACGTGTGGATCCCCCCAGCTGCTACTCTCGCCAAAACGACCGTAGAATTTCGCCCATCTATAACTGGACACACGGCACGCGTCGTGAGTCAATAACATTTCTGAGGCCCTTTAAACTCCACATGAGTCCGTAAGCCTAATTCTTATATTATTGTTGTGTGTAGAGAAAACGTTAACTTAATTTTGTGGGTCAACTAATTTAATTAATTCTTGTTTAGGATAATATTCAGAGTATTGCTGTAGTTAATGTCTAAATGTTATGTATTCAATTGATAAAAGTAAAATATAAGTTTATTTTGTGAATTAGTGGGCGTTTCTTTTATATCCTTACGTGTTTGGTAACGGCTCTGTTCTTTAAGATATTCTTATAATATCAATATATATTAGACACACTTAGCACTCTTAGAGATAGAACAAAAAGGAGGGGAATTCTACGACACTCGTTTAGTCTTGGTTAAGATTACCCCTTCTTCAGAGCAATCCTACCCAGACAACCCTACCTACATACAAGTGCCTTCGAGACTTAGGAATGGATATGCTGGGAGCCCCAACCCCATCCCACCCAAGAAAAAAATGGCATTCATCCACGTCGGGAAGGAGATAGTGTTTTCTCATGGACATATTCCCAAGTCAGTGATCACGCGGTCATTAATGGCCTCAAGAGGGAAAAATAACGCCACAATGCAACTTGCAGGCCTCGACGACCAAACACACGACGGTCCCTTAAGTCCACTTAAACCCTGATCCACGCATCACACAAGGACAAATTATCAAGATTTTACAACTATTTATTTTGGGACACACACAAACTCCATTCATACACACACATACACACCTGTGGGCGAGGGTGCACAATGTAACTGGTACAAAGTGACGCTTTCTCGCCAAGGGAAATCAGCTGATTGCGGTTGGACAGCAGTGGCTATTAAGAGTTGGTTTAGCCGATAAATGCTAAGCTTGTTCTGGGATTAAAATTCAAACTATACCCAAACGCATATCAAGGCTCCCCTTCCCCCCTATCTCTCTGTCTCTCTTTATCTGTCTCTTTCTCTGTTTCTGTCTCTCTCTGTCTGTCTGTCTGTCTCTCTCTCTCTCTCTCTCTCCCTCTATATATATATATATATATATATATATATATATATATATATATATATATATATATATATATATATATCTAACTCACTCTCAAACATACAATGCATACAGACAGAAGTGTGACCACCCCCTCGGGAATGACCACCTTCCAGTGCCCCCACTTCTTCACACCCTACTCTCATTCCAACGAGAATCTCCTCGATGGTTTCACTTTTTCTCGATCGAAAGATTGAGTTTAATACACATAGCAAAATAAAGTTTATTCATCTTCCAAGAAAGTCTGGGCACAGGGAAAATGCCTATTTTTAATTAAAAAAATTGAATCCATTTTATTTAATGGAAATATTAATAAATAACATCTTCAATGTGATTGACACCATTTGTGATGCAAAGTTCGACGCGCTTTGCGAGGTTCACCCGATAAACCCAATGCATTGACTTAAAATTTCCGTAAATTCGATCACATTTATTTCTGATGTTTTCACTCCGTTGTCTCGTATCTTTAATTTTCAGGTGTCTATTATCTTTAATGGGGAGTGGTGAACATTAACGCGTAGATCGTTAATCCGTTAATAAAGGGGTGATTTTTAACGCGTTAATCCGATTTTCTAAGATAACGGATTAACGTTAACTTCAGGTAAAATTCAGATAATTTCCATTATTTATTGTCTGCTACAAGTTACCTTAGATCAGAAGGATTTTAAAGCGTCATTTAAGTAGTAAAATCGATAGTGTGATAACCTTAAATCAACTGTTCATTCATTGATTGGACTGTAGAGTGATCATAGATTCATATTTAGGTCGTATCAACCAAGTATCCTTTTGTCTCAGTTGTCTGTAAGTGAGACTGAAGTCGGCCAGGACAGACTGAACAGTTAAGATACTCTGCGATTAGTGAGGGCGTTGTCATCGAGGCCACGGTAGATAATGAATGAGCTGCGTTAAAACTCCCGTCGCATCTTGACAAGTTTGTGTCATAAGGTAAAACTGAGAGGAACAATTATATTTTTCAATATGAGGTGTGTCTCCCCAAGCAGCATCAGCTCAGGGTATAAAAGAGCAGCAACAAAAACAGATAAGTGGAGGGGGTTTACAGGCGAGCATTGAATCGTTGCAAAAAGCGACATTACTCTAAACTCTCTGTCCAGTGATGGAACCACTCCAACCTACTGTCAGGAAGCTAGTCAAGCAACCTTGCCAGCTGTCTATTTGCGAGAACTTTGTCATAAGTGCCGCAGGTGCTGGCATCTCCTAGGATTGTGATGGCAAGGCACTGGTAGACTTAGTCTTCTATGGCATGTACCCTTTGGAGATGGGGACTGCTTTTCGTCCTGAATCCCAGCAAAGTGATTTCTTTCAGAAGGACCTTGGGGAGAAGAATCATTGATTCATTCATACGACGAAAAGAAGGAAGAACTAATAAGGTAATATACCATTTAACAAATTAAATACCTACCTACTAGTATCTAGCTTGTCAGTGACTCATTAGAAAACAAGGTCTGCTAACCAAAAAGTCGCATGCCTTCACTTATTATGATTTATGACAAAACCTAAAAAAATATAGCCAAGCGTATCATATTATAGCTAAGCCTAGTATATCCTAGACTAGTATAGCATACATACTCTATACTAGAATGACCTTGCATAGCTTAGCCTATTATAGCCTTGGTTAGCTACCCTATCGTAGGCTAACATAAGTAATATCGTTACCGAGCATAGCCCTCCCTAGCCTATTATACTTTAGCCTACCCTAGCATAGCATAGCATAGCCCTATTTAGCCTAGTATAGCTTAGCATAGTTTAGCATAGTATAACCTAGCCTAGCATTAACTATCCTAGACAAGTATAGTCTATAGTATCCTATTATACCCTAGTCAAGCATAGCTTAGTATTGTCTAGCCTAACATACTATATGCTATCCTAGCATAGGATTTTATAGTCTAAATACGCAGAGTATATTGTAGAAATCTAAATACCGCGTACATAAGTGTACGCAGAAATACTCCGACACAAGCTGCGTGTGCTCTCGTATCTCTAAATGCACCTCTCGCCTCGAATTCTCTATCACCCTTTTTCGCGCCACCGTAAACTCAGAAATGGCTCGAAGGCGTGAAAGACATACTGTCTGCCCAAAGATGATAAAAGGTCTTTCGCGCGACGATACGGATTTTACGAGAATTTGATTCTCTTTCTCGATTTCTGCTCGCGAGGGAAATAAAAGGAAAACTTCTCCCTGGAATCAGGCAGAAGATCTTGGACCTACGTCGAGTGTGTGGAGCCCGATCCACAAAGGAAACCGTTCGCCCGCTGCAAGGAAGGAACTTCTCGGGGAATTGGTTGTTGCCGTCACGGTACTTGTAGGTGCCAAACTTCTCGCTGCCCCCATCCCCCTCAGAGTCTGAGTTTACACAGGACCTCCTTCTGCGGATTACCCTAGACGTAGCTAGGTAATCGGTTTTGGCTACCCACTCCAGGAGCCAAATAATCGGACAGGCACTTCAAGGAAGAAGTCCGATTTGAGCCACCGTTTGGCTCACCTTCGTGATCTGGCATAGGATCAGTATATCACCGATCTAGGATTACCTTCTCATTCGGTAACCTTGGTCGGCCGGACGAGGTGCGATCATAGTCACCAGAAGAAGATCTTCACCGTCACTTTCCAAAATACTTACGAACTCAAAGGTATCGTTAATTAAATTATCCCCTCCTCTTAACTTCCCCAGTTCATTTGTGAACTAGAATTCCCATCCCGAGCCCATAACCTCGAGTATTAGAAGTGCTTAATCCAGTGTTTAACTCCATAATAATATTCCATTCGTTCTGTCGGGTGCCATTAAGACGCAAGCATCCTAGTGAGTAATTTTCAAGTAATCCCCACGACATTTTTGCAGACTTACTTATTCAGTGCAAGATTAATTCTATTTATATTTATATACGCTGTTGCTTATTTCAAATTCATGTACATTAAATATTATTTTTGTATCTGTGTGTTTAACTATTTTGGGCGATCCTTTGGCAATTATTAAGCAATCCACTCGGCTTAAATCTCAATATCACACTGATCCATCCATGATTGACTTTTACTGAGTGGGGACACACTCAGGGGATCATCATTTTAGTTTTGATCAAAAGGTACGCACCGGGGTTATTCTTATTCACAGGAAGTGGCTAAGGTAGGTGTATTGAATACACTTCACCTCCGCTTCACCTCGGTGCGGTAATAAAATATATGTCCAGGAAGTGGGACTGGGATTACTAAACCTCGAAATATATCTTACCCTTGTACATTATATCTTAGCATAGCTTAGCATAGCATAGCATAGCCTATAATAGACTAACATATTATAGCCTATTCTAGGCTTGCCTAGCAGATTATAGCATATTATAGCCTAGTCTAGTCTAGCAGAGTATCGGCTGAATAGTTATGATGTTATTGCCAAAACAAAATAATTCCCAGGCTAACCTTGGGAAGACTTTGGCAATTATATCATTCGAAAGATAATGTAAAACAACATAAGGGTTTCAAATTTCGCTAGAATCGGCCGAATAGTTATGATGTTATTGCAGAAAACAAAATCATTCCCGGGCTAACCTTGGGAGGACTTTGGCAATTATATCATTCGAAACAGAATGTAAACGAATAGTTATGATGTTATTACAAAAAACAAAAAAAGCAAAACGGGGACCGACCGACATAGTGAGATGTAGAGTCACTCGCGATCTGACTCGCACGCGGCTCAAAATATATTAAAATCAAATAATAAAAACTCAATCTATATCTTAACTGAAATTACAATAAGCTCATTTTACATGGCTTAAATTCTACTTAAATTGTAATCATTATAGAGAATATTTTTTTTTTACATTGTCAGTACTCTAAATTAGATCTAATGGGTGTCGTCAGCTGTCGACTGTTAGAGAGCTGGTAAGATGGGGTACTTGAGGATGACGGTCTACTGGTTCGACCTCAACACCAAGAAGAAGGAACGTTGCCTGCTGGACTCTGTAAGGTTAAAGGGAACGCGCACCTTTGATATACTTCCCCAGGTAATAGAGAAGATCCACAATGACTTCCGCAATGGTAGGAAAGTTACAATGACCGCAACGAGCAAGCCACAAAACTTCAACAAAGCCTTCAGAAAGTTTAGAAAGAGAAGGGACTCGTTTTCTGACCACGTCGAAGACCATTACGATACTCTGATGGAACAACTGCTCACTGATGACGAGGCTTAACATGACGAGGCAAAGGTCGAGTTTGTGTCTTTGACTAACATAACAGCAGAGGACAATGTAGAGGAGGAGAACAGGACCAAGCTGGTAGACCACATAAAGTTTGGTGATAACACGTGAAACCTGGTTGCCTCCTAAGACCGAGAAGGCCCTTGAGGATATTATCTTCAAGAAGACCTACAGTGCTGCCCTGACAAAGACCAAAGCCCTGTGAAGCCTTTAAAATCAGAGAACAGTAACTGCCTACCTCCTCAACAAGGAGCTCAAAAGAGGCTGATGGTTCCGAAAAACACCATGTGGAACAGCATGTATAATGCGATCGTCTGCCTTGACGAGATCCTCGAGAAGAATGATGGTCTGCGCAGGATGATGATACAGCAGAGCCTGATGGTCTTTGTCGAGCAGTATATAGACTTGATGAATGTGAAAGTAATGCAGCCTGTGGCAAACGTTCTTGACATGATCCAGGGCGATAAAAATAATTACTTGGGATGGCTCCTTACCCATTTTGTGCCATCACTGTCATCAGGCTGCGCGAAGTCAGGAAGACACACCTGCAGCAAACCAGCCCTTCGGTGGACGCCATGGTGGATGGCATCAGGAAGAGGTTCGATCCCATTCTGGACAATGATTAGTGCTTGCGCGCTACTAACTTTCATCCCAGGTTACAAAATTAAAATTTCGAATTCAACACGCAACAGTATAGTTATTGATTAAATTACTATAATGATAAGTAAAATCACTATATTCCCTAGGACCCATAGAACTGTATATTGTTAATTAATTGCTAATGTTATCAAGTTTTATCGTTCCTATTATTATTATTAGCCCAGGACTTGGTCAAATCAATTCCTGGATGAAAAGTTGGCCAACAGCCAGCATGATGTGACTTCCATGCATGAGAAGGCCTTCATGAAGCTGTTTAGCAAGTTAGGTTTATTATTAAATATCAATATTTTACTCACCCATGAAGTATAATATTCACCCATAATGTATTTATTCACCATACATAAAAATATAGACTTTTTTATATTATTTGACACCTTTCAGGTACAACATGGAAGCTCCTTTTGGTGTTGCAGTGGAGCGCCTGTTCTCACAGAGCCAAGTAGTCCATGCAGCCTGATGAAAACTTCAACATTAAGTTTATGAAGGGAATCTGTCTGTGAGGAAGGACTCAAAGAAGTAGAGTAGTATAACCTAATTGAGTGATTGTTTCATTTGGATTTCCAGTAATTTTCAATTATATCTGTATTTATCAGGATTGGCATTGATTAAATCAAATTGATTTAATTGATAAATCAATTGATTTTTTATTTGTTTTCAATCAGAAATATGTTGTATTTGCTCTTTATCATGCACTGAGTGTTTACATTTTCTTAAATGAATGTTAACTACATGTTTTTAATTCAGTACCCTGAATATTTCTATCCCTTTCTCTAAGTGATAGTTTGGAAAACAAATATGGAGAGAGTTTTTACTTTCAAGTTTCAGTATTTCATTAATCAGATTTAGAAGGGTGCATTATAAATACCTATTATTAGTATTATTATTATCTTATGAACAAACTTTCTATAGTCCCAGAAAAGCCTCAAGTCTAGGAATATAGGAGCTTTTTTACTGCCTCTGGTATTGAAGCTGTCTGGCTGGCAACACTGAAGCCCTAACTGAATCCAATGCACAGATAAAGAAGCTGAGGCAATGGAATATGTAAATGCAGCACACCCTGATGCCATGCCAGATATAATAAAATACAAACCAGAACATCACCATTCTTTCTTGTTTGTTTACAGATAAATCATTGAAAGTTGGTCCCTATGTTTGGTGGCTATCACTCAGACGTTCCTTATCTGATGATATGAAAAATCTTTCAATTAAGCTGTTTACCACAACTGCTTCTTCAGCTTGAGTTGAGAGAATGTTCTCTTCTTTTGGCTTGGTACAGTCCAAGCTCTAACGCCTTAGTGATCTGGTAGATGGTTCTGACAGGTGTATTAATCCGAGGCGCCACTTAGGCGCAAAGCAATGTTAACTATAAGTCTCCTTGATGGCAAACATTAACAAAAGAAACCTATTTAAAAATTTCCGTTTCCATTTCACTGCGTTATTGGCAATCACTCTGGTGAGAATAATACTTTACGACTCCCTAACAATACGGTAGCCGAGTGGTTGGTTGGGCAATTATGGTTGTGCGAGGTTAAACTAGTCGGGATTGTTTTGAAGAACTTCATTTTTATGCGAAGACAATATCTGGAATCATAGAAAATTAGAGTTTGAAACAGAAGTTTAAATGCCCGTCATTTGGGTATGATTTTTTTAATTACTCAATTGATTAATACTTGATTAATTTGGTTAATATAGTATATGGTAACTATGTATTCGTAGAGTAATGAAAAAATCCAATCTACAGTGTTCCGGATCGTGACAAAATTTATTTCGGCACATCGTGAAATTGAACACAGAGGTTTGCATTCACATAAGAAAAGTATTGATTAACATTTTATCGCATAACATTTAGTAACAATTAAAGATGTCAAACAATTATCATAGTTTTCTGTTGACTTACAGCCGTCTTTTTAGTAATTTTGGATCAAGTAAAGTTAAACTATCTTAAAACGAAAAAGATAGCTCATCTTTACTAGCCCAACTTAGATTATGGCTTAACATTATTAATGGTAACGTTAGTTTGCTTGGTTCATGACTGTGCTTGAGTGACTTTATAATATTATACTTACTTGGACTTTTAAATTAGGTTAGGTTAGTAAAGATAAACTATTTCTAAGATTACCTACCAAATATGAGCCATCTAAAAACTAATAGATAAAATTTATGTACTTGCAAATTACGATAAACAAAACCTGACAACTTAACTCACCTTTGCTAGTAATTTCTTTCTAATTCCCAAGTAAATCTTTACACGGTCGGCTTATAGGTGGCTTATCTTTACTATGTCATCATAGAGATTATTTATCTTTACTATTACATCTTAGAGATGGCTTATCCTTACTAGGTTATCTTAGAGATGGCTTATCTTAACCTAGTTATCTTAAAGAAGGCTTATCTTTACTATGTATCTTAGAGATGGTTTATCTTTACCCTGTCATCATAGATATCATTTATCTCTACTAGAACATTTTAGAGATAGCTCATCGCTACTAGTTCATCTTAGAGATGGCTTATCTTAACCAGGTTATCTTAGAGAAGGCTTATCTTTACTATGCCATCTTAGAGATTTCTTATCTCTACCAGAACATCTTAGGGATGGCTAAGCGTCACTAGGTCATCTTAGAGATGATTTATCGTTACCTACAGTTGTGGATCGTGTGGGCTATGTGGGAGGGACCTGAATCCTACTCAAACACTTTTGGCCTTCCCAGGGCCACCCAGAGCCTTTATCAACTTTATTTGATCGTCGTTAATGATGTCAAGAGCCTGCTTGAAGATCGACCGTCTTGACGATTTGACCACTGACAATGATTCTGGATGCTCTTGACGCATCCAACTCAGCAGCCAGTATCTCCTATTTTTCTCACCTCGAACCTGACCACTTTCAAGAAGGTGGCGATCTCTAAATCACCTTGGTTGGCTCTCATGGCGACGATGACGGCGTGCTATTCTGTATCAGATTAGAAGCTGCTATTTTGGGGCTGAAGGAGCGATATGATAAAGCTTGAGGCAATTTATGACTCGCTAAATTTGTGTTCTGAAATAACTTAGTTTTGAGAGAGGAAAAGGTTTGGGTCACTAAATTAGCATTTTCAAATACCCTGTATCCATTTATATATTTAGAATTATGTCTCTACCAAAACAGTCTACTTCCCCCTATTACACGACTTTACGAACTTCCTTCCAAAACTTCATGAGAGTGATGTCCTCGTTGCTTTTGCTTTGTTGTCTATTATTGTATTCACATTCTTTAGATTAGAGTTTGAAGTAAGCCGTCTTATTTTAGATTTTGAGCTAGGTATCAGAATACCCCCCCCCCCCCCTAAATGGGAAGGGAGTTAAATTTTTACTCACGAGTACCTGAACTCAGTGCAATTTATTCTCAGAGTTGTGTCCCTCCCCCGATCCCAATAATCAGAAGTAATAAGGTTTGTTATTTAACGGCTTATATATTTTTCATACCTGTGTAGTTTCCACTTTTGGTATTCTGGTTGAGGTACTGGTAACCACATTATGGCCTTGTGATTGAATATACTCTCGTTGGAATATACCCATTTCTAAACAACCTGCACAAATTACGATTCAGAAATTCCTTCGTAAAGGGACCTCATTGATATTTTTATTCTGAAGGGAATCTCGTCTCTGAGTGGCAATATGGATTCCATTGTGTTTTTTTTAGATGAATTAAAATGAGTCATTTTGCTCTAATTGATGTGGTTTGGCTAAACAATTTGTACCATCTATACTGGTCGTAAATATGTTTTCTTGACTTTTTCCATTTTGTCTGTCTTATCTCCCGCCCCTCCCCTTGTATGATACCACTCACTAACTTTCTTTTTCCATTGTTAGCTGAAAAAGAAGTCTTGTAGCTAACTTTATAATCTATCGAACACTTTAGCAACCCCATTTCAAGTCTTGAATTCGATGTCAAGGCCATTTATGTGAACATAAATAGTAGAGGCCCCAAACAACCTTGCGGCACGCACCGACATATCGACCAGAGGGCTGTTTCTCTATTCGAGATAGCAAATTAGAAAGGGATGATTGGTTTTCAAATGTCGTGTTTAGTGTCGAGCACCAGATTATTATCGAACTACTCAACGATCCAGTTTTCACGAACGAGCTATATACAATTTTGCCCAATAAAGATGTTCACTCGATAGTCCTATAATTACCATTGCCTGACCGATTACCTTTCGTATATTTCGGATTACGATAATTTATAATCTTGTTAGACACCCATTTCGTTATTTTTACGTACTTGTTAAACATTCCTTTATGGGCATCGGTAATTCAACCTGAATGACAGGAGTATATTTGTCTGAATCGGTCTATTTCGATCCGGTTTTTCAATATATAGCAGTCCTTCTGTACCCCCATTTATTGACTACCCCCCAAATCTAACAATCAGTGGAAATTGTAATAGCTAAAAAAGTATGGATGACAATAACAACAAAAAAATCATCTATAATAGGTGCTTGTAGGATTCTAAAAAATATATGCAGGATTACATAAAGATAAGCGACTCAAAGTGTTTTGGGCTTAGCTTATCTTCAAGTAGAAAAGTTGGCTTTGCTTATCTTACGGTGAGAAATTTAGTTACAAAAAAAAAATCCTTCGATAAAAACCCCATTAGGTCTCGTCGCCTGTGTTATCCTATTAACAAACGATCCACTTCCTTCTATCATTTGATTAAAGGGCAATAAATCTAACCTAATCTAACCAAAGGTAAAGTTGTGTTTAATTTAACTTCTCTTATCTAAAAGTGAGAAAAGTTGGTGGTCTGTCTTCTTGGAGAGTGATTGGGAGGGGGGGGGGGAGCTTATTTTCACGTGATCTAAAATACAAATTTAGTTCTAATATTTACGTGACAACAATAGGTGTCATTTGGGGCGTAGCTTTCATTAAAGTGAAAACAACCCACTACTAGAGATCGGACGATCACTTAGAATTTAGATTAATATATCAATCGGTAATTGAACCCAAGATAACAGGATTAAAACAACCTCCAGAAATATTAAAACTTTACATCCCAAAGGCCATTTAAAAAAATAACCTTTTTTTTACAAATTTCACCTCATAAAAGGTTGTGCCACCAAGCTTGGGTGAGGACTTGATCAAAAGTTTTCATGAACCATTATAGTGATACACTATCGCCAACTGTCGAAAGTTTCAGCCGTATATGTCCACTGCCTACATGGCTCTCTCTAGTTTTTGTAACGAACCTCTTGGACAATTAAGTTTATAAAATACTCTCAGCCAACTTGACAAGTTCAGAGATATAGTCAACTCTTCCAACAAGAGCTTCGGCATCAGGAGTTTCCCAAAGTGAGGAAGTTAAGGAAAATGAAATGTACATAGCCCGATCAGTCAAAAAAGGCTACCCAAAGTGCTATAGAGGGGGAAAGTGCAAAACTCTCCTGAATCCCCTCACCCCCGAAAGCAAGATCCATTATGGGAAAGGGAAGATTTTTACAGCTATCCTATAAGTTGAGAAATTGAACCTATTTTTTGAGTTCTTCAATGGACATTTTAACAAAGACCAGAGATTAAGACTATTGTCAAAAAAGATCAGACCGCCTGTACTTCTTTACATGTTATATAAATTAAAAATCTAAGATTCCCAAAATTGATGTACGGTAATCTACATGTATAAACTATCTATAAATAAAATTTATGCAAATTTGGATGAATAAAACAAAAGTTATTAGCAGATAAGCAACTTACTAGAGAAAATGAAGTGTCCAAAATGATCCGGTTTTTTTTTTAGAGAGAGCTGGAATGGATAACATAGCAACTAACTTCAGTTCAATTTTATCCATTAGGTCATTCTCTTGCCAGCTCTCGTCCAGGAAAAATGACTAAAAAATCGGTCACATCTCTCTCTCTCTCTCTCTCTATCTCTCTCTCTCTCTCTCTCTCTCTCTCTCTCTCTCTCTCTCTCTCTCTCTCTCTCTCTCTCTCTCTCTCTCTCTCTCTCTCTCTCTCTCGGTCCGTGAGCTGATCGTAAGGCTACCACAACAAGAGGGTCTTTCACTTGGATACAGTGCAGAGAATCTCAAACTCTCCAAAAGTGCAGTCCATAATATTGTCCTCCTATGATAAAACATGTCTATGTGAGGCTGGTAAATCAACCGGTAGGCCCAGCAAGACTTCAAAAAGGGAAGACCGAGCCATTAACCAAATTGTGAAGAAGGAGCCTTTCATGCAGCTGCACCAGTTTCTCGAGATATTAGTAAGATTTTGGTCATCGATGTCTCCAGACAGACTGTATCACGTCGGCTGGAGGAAGACAATCTTCACGCTCACACACCCGCAGCCAAGCCAGTGATCAGTTCGAAGAACAAGAAGGCTCGTCTTGCATTCGCCACTGAACAAGTTAGATGGACGAATGACCAATGGAGCCAAGTCCACTTCAGTGATGAATCGAAGATAATTTTTTTTTTGCATCCGATGGCAGGAGGTTCGTTCGTCGCAGACAAGGCAAAAATAATGTCAATTGCACAGAAAAAAAGTTTGGCGTAAGAAGAGTCGAGATGTGAGGGGCGATTTCCATATAAAGTACTGGGGCATTTGAAAGCACATATATACAAGGAACTGTTGTGACAGTATGCTTTGCCACATCTGCGAGCCACCGAAGCCCAACCAGCAACTCTCATTAAGATAACGCCCCTTGCCACACAGCGGCATCACCAAGTTGCTGACGACTTTCCTCGACGACGAGTACATCAAAGATGTTAACTGGCCTACACAGAGTGGACCTGAATCCCATTGAAAATGTTTGGAAGACACTCGGATAGAGGTCTAAAGTGAGGAATCCGAAAACAATTCAAGAACTCTGGTAAATTATTCAAGGTGATTTGAGCAAGATGACTGCGCAAGAGTGTCAAGAGTTTGGTTCCTTCATATAGCAGGATATGTTAAAGCATTATCGAGCATAAAGACCTCCATACTAAATGATAATTACTTATAACTTTTACAAATGATTCCCACCCATAATTTAATCGTTATCTTCCAATAGATCTTTGTTTCCGCTGACGTTCGGATCATTTTGAGCACTTGAATTTTTCTTGTAAATTGTTTATCTGCCGATAACTTTCGTTTTATTCATCCAAATTGGCATAACTTAGTTTATACTTGTGGGTTATCGTAAACTAATTTTGGAAACTTAATTATCTCTGGCAAAAGTTATGGAAGATGTTCTGATAGAAATACTGGAAAGTACTGTATGTGGAGAAACACGAGTCAAACGGTGACCTCGAGGACTACCCCGTCCTTGCACACCACTCACACTTGATTCATACAGACGTTTCACCAACCTTTCGTTGTTCATTCTTTCTACATGACCATACCAGCTCAACACTCTTTTATCGACTCTCTCATCCAATTTCACATTTAATCCCATTCTCGCTCGAATGTCCTCATTCCTAATTCGATCTCATCTAGTTACACCACACATACCTCTCAGACACTTCATCTCCATCACATTCAATTTCTGACGATCACTCTCAGTTAGTCCCCAACACTCACTACCATATAAAACACTCGGGACAACTATACTCTCATACATAACTTTCTTTATCCCAACTCCTAAACTCCTCTCTCGCAAAACACTTTTCATAGCACCAACTGTTGAGAAACCAGCCTTCCCTCTACTTTGAAGATCCTCACTCACACTTCCATTCTTACTTATCACACAACCGAGGTATTTAAAGTATTCTACCTCCTCCATCACTTCACCGTTCAGCATAATTTCCATTGCTGCCATTTCATCTCGACTACACAACATAACCTTACTCTTTCCAACATTTACCTTTAATTTACGTCTTTTGCATACTATGCCAAACTCCGTAACAAGTCTCTGTAACTTCTCCTGTGAGGTAGTAACCAATGCAGTATCGTCTGCAAACAACAATTGGTTTACTTCCCACTCCCGTCCACCAAGATTTTTCATAGCAAAACCTCTATCCAATGCTTCCATTTTCACCTCTCTCACTACTTCATCCATATACAGATTAAAAAGCTATGGCGACATCACACAACCCTGTCTCAGACCTACTGTCACTTAAAAACTCTCACTCAACTCCAAACCCACTCTTACACAAGCCATTCCACCACTATAAAAACTCTGAATTCCTCTCAGTAAACTTCCACCAACACCATATATTCTTAGTACAGTCCACAAAGCCTACCTGTCTATTCTGTTGTATGCCTTTTCCAAATCCATGAAAGCAAAGAATACCTTCTCACGTTTCCTGGTTGCTTTTTCACATATCCGTCTCGCTGCAAACACCTGGTCACTGCACCCTATTCCTGTTCTAAAACCACACTGTTCTTCTCCAATTGACTCATTTGTAAAATTTCTCACTCTCTCAATCAAAATCTTTCCATACACTTTACCAACCACCGATAACAAACTAATCCCCCTATAGGAAGCACAATCGCGCATATCACGCTTTCCTTTATACAAAGACACAACCGCTGCACACTTCCAAGCCTCTGGCACACGTTCTGCTATAAAACACACAGTCAACCGCCTTAACAACCATTCAGTAATGACTTTTCCACCATACATTAAACATTCACCCTGTATCTCATTTATACCCGCAGCCTTTCCTGCTTTCAAACTCTTTACCGCATTTTCAACTTCACTAGCATTCATGTTTCCATCCATTACATTCACACCACCCATCTGCCTCCCTTCGGCTGCCACAGACATAATCTCAGCACTTGTGTTATCCGTTACACTCAGCAAGCATTCAAAATACTCCTTTCATCTTTTCCGTACATCCCCATCTTCAACCAGTACCTCTCCATTTGCATCTTTCACACATATTTCCATACTTGATTCAGCTCTCATTTCTCTCTTTATTTCCTTTCAGAACATCTTTTTATTTCTTTCAAAACCTCTCACTAATTTTTCACTCCACCTTTCTTTCGCCATTCTCTTCGCTTCTTTCACTACCCTTTTAACCTCCTTTCTTTTCTCCTTGAATACACTATAACTCTCAGCACTTTTATCTTGCAGCCACCTTTCAAATAGCATCGCTTTTCAAATATCACCTTTTTCACCTCTTCATTCCACCATTCGCTATTTTTCTAATACCCTTTCCTTTTACTCTTCTCTTACTACACACTTCTGTCACACTACCAATCACTGTTTCCTTGAACATCTCCCACTCTTTTTCCACTTCCTTCCTTTCTTCTCCTTTCACTTCATTACATTTAGACTCTAGCAAACTCTGATATTCTCTTCTTACTCCCTCATCACCCAGCTTTTCAATCATGATTCTTACTCTATCACACTTCCCTCCATTTTTTCCTCCAGCCATACCCCACTCTCAATCTTGCTTCCACCAAAAAATGATCCGACATACCACCAGTTACACTTCTCAACACATTCACATCCAACAGCTTATCAAGTATCCTCTTACTCATCAACACATAATCCATTAATGCTCTCTCCACAGTCGTTCCTCTTTCATATCTACACCAGGTATACTTATGAACACCTCTTTTGTTAAAGAAGGTGTTCCCAACTACCAACTCGCATTCCAAACAAAACTCCACTAACCTTTAACCACTTTCATTGTTTTCACTCACTCCATACTTACCAATCATACCTTCTACTGGCACCTCTCCCACTCTAGCATTCAAATCACCCAACACAACAACATTTTCAATATAATCAAAGCCTTGCACACACTCTCTCAATCCATTCCAAAACCTCTCAATTTCCTCTTCACTCTTCTCTTTCCCTGGAACATACGCACTTACGAACACCCTTTTCTCAGAACCAATCCTCAATAGGAAGAATATTAAGAGTACAAGTGATGACAATTGTGACATCGAATTACAAGTGATGACACAGATTGTAACAAAGACTGAAGTCGTTAAGTCCAAATGACTACAACCTCTTGGAGATCATTGACCATTTCAACACTTCCGTACAAAACTCACGACCCGAAAATCCGAATTAAGAAATGGAAACAAACTCGAACCCGCTTCTACGAATGAGTTTAGAAGTTTCCCTAACAGGTGTTTTTGGAGTACCGCAAAACTACTGAACACTCCGCCCTAACTTGGACGGATAATTATCAACTCCATTAGCGGCCGTTCAATCCAGAGGGTAATTTAAATATGTATTTTTTTAGTCTTTTTGTGGTTTGGAGATACAACCTTCCTTCCATCTCCATAGAGATGTTGGTTTGATGTTGTTATTTTTGCTGTTCTTCCTATTCGTGATTTTTATCTACTACGAGGGGCCGTCAATAAGTTTTGCAATTCGGATATAAGGAAACGAGATATGAGGAAAAGTGTTTTATTATTTTTCAATATAACTACCTTTGACTTCAATGCACTTGCGCCACTTGTCCCTGAGGCTTCGAATTCCCGACAACCAGAAATCTCCCGACTGCTGTTCAATCCACTCCTGGACGACGAGCTGGACATCTTCATCGTCCCCAAACCGGCGTCCACGCAGTGCAGCCTTGAGCTGGCGGAATAAAAATTAGTCGCTAGGGCCAGATCTGGACTAAACGGGGGATGGTTGAGCTCCTCGAATCCGCACTCGCGCAGGGCAGCTTGTACAACTCTGGCCTTGTGGACAGGGGCATTGTCGTGGAGGGGCAGGACACCGCGTGTCAACTTGCCGCGTCGCCTCTGACGGATGCACTTCTTCAACCCAGCCAGTTCCTCGGCGTAATATTGGCCTGTGATGGTCCTTCTACGAGGCGCATAGTCCACCATAAACACTCCCTCAGAATCCCAGTAGATGGTGGCCATGATCTTCCCGGCTGAAGGTTGGGTACGGAACTTGATGGGAGTCATAGAGCCCCTGTGCTTCCAGGCCATGCTTTGTAGCTTGGTCTCAGGATCCCAGTGATGGACCCACGTTTCCTCACATGTCACTATGCGTGACTCGAATCCCGCCGAGTCTTGGTTGTACAGGAACAGCAGCTCCTCGGAACTTTGACGACGTTGAAGTCGATCATGGGGTGTGAGGTTTCTAAGGACCCAACAGGCAGAGACCTTGGTCATGGCCAAATTGTCGTGGATGATGTTGATAACACTTCCATGTGATATTCTAAGTTCTCCCTCGATTTCTTTGACCTTCACCCGTCGATTTTCGAGGATCATCCTCTCCACACGGGCCACATTGTCCTCGTTGGTCACGTCTGACGGGCTTCCTGGACGGGAGTCATCTTCAAGAGACTCACGACCATGGCGGAACTCCCTATTCCATCGAGCACTGGTTGAATAGGAAGGGGCGGTGTCGGTGTACACTGAAACCATGCGCTCATGGATCTCTTTTGCATTCTTGCCTTCCTTGGTGAAAAATTTGATCACTGTGCGGTGCTCAACCTTCTCCATTGTTGAAAAATTTGTGACTGACAATCTGCGATCAGCTGCTGCTTCTTAAATAGACGAGGCAAGAGCGTGCGGCTGCACGTCCTGACTTGTCATAACTTGTCTTAGCACCCCCACAAACAGTCATCCCCATTCCTCTGTTTTGCCCTACCGATTCGCAAAACTTATTGACTGCCCCTCGTAATACTGCCTTTTATATTCCTTTCTTCTGGTGATTGTTCACCTCCGCCTGTCTTTCCCACAAACCATCAATTTCCTATCTTTTGGACTACATCCGGGTATTAGAAGGGGATGGGGGCGTAAAGGAAAGGATGCATCATATGAAGTTTTTGTGCGATGATACATGTGACGAAATAGATGCGCCAGAACCACCCGTAAAAAAAGGTGGGGCACAGGGTGCGTAGCAGGTTTATGAATGGAATGGGACGGCTACTGTAGGGAAGGTATGCGTGAAGAGATTGTTATTCCGATTACCCACAAAATCATGAGTATTATTTACCCCTCTCTGAATGATTTACCCTTCTTTCATTGATTCAGAACAGCTTGAGATTTTCCTTCGGGCGCAGCTCCCTGTTTACACATATACGTTATCAGTTCGCCGTTATTTGCAATAATCTTTCTGCCTCACTCGGATGAATCCACCACAAGTAACCTTAGAGAGCCGCCCATTACCAGCCACAACATGAATCAATGCCTCTCTCACGGATGCATTTCTGCCAAAACGAAAACACCTTCGGTGCGCGAGTGATTTAAAACACACATAAAAGGGGCTTTTTCAAATTCCACACCCAGATACATATAAATAGACCCTTATGAACGCTATGTAAACGCACAATAAGACATTTGAAAAATGTATGTATTTGATACAGGTTTTAGGAAGAGCATTTGCCAGTATCCTCAGAGGTCCCCAGACTTAAATACCGGCATTCATCCGTCAAATTTAAACCGTTTTTAGTCACGGGCGACTCTACATCTCACTATGTCAATCGGTCGCCGTTTTGCTTCTTTTTTTTTGTAATAACATTATAACTAATCTGCCGATTCTAACGAAATCAAAACTCTCATGTTGTTTTACATTCTCTTTCGAATGGTATAACTTACATGGTCTTCCCGAGGTTAGCCCATAAATTATTTTTTGTTAGCAATAACATCATAACTATTCTGCCAATTCTAACGAAATTTGAAACCCTTATGTTGTTTTAATTCTCTTTTCAATGATATAACTTCAAGGGTCCTCCTAAGGCTATTCTTTGAATTATTGAAAGTTTTGGAGGTCGTAAGGTCATAAATCAGAATAAGTGAGAGCACGCGACGTTTTAGTCAGCAGACCTTGTTAAACTAGAAACGACTACTACTACCAAATACATCTTCCGCTTCACTTAGAGCATACATAACAGTTCTGGTTCCTCAATTTACGAAGTGATATAATAATGCTTGAAAGAGTCCAGCGACCACTTTCAAATTGATAGTCCACGTGAGACGCAAACTTTATCGCGGTAGACTAAATATACTGAACATAGATTCGCCAGAAAAACGATTAAATCCTTGGGAATTTCAAGTGTAAATATGAAAATTATTTCGAGTGGACGCCACCAAACGAAATACATTGATGTGTGTGGGAGGAGAGGGGGGCTGTTCTCTGAGAACGAAATTCATCAGGTCATAGAGACCAAATTACGATAAGGCAAGAAAAAGTTGTACAAACGAAGGCTGATTGGTATGAAAACCCGCACAATTTATACGGACCAGCTGTCGTTTCCCAGTGACGAGGGAGACAATTATAAAACAACCACCTTGATAAGAAATTCGCTTCCTCCCATATAATCGCCATCCTTGTTACTCCATTTACCGCCCAAGTTGCCCCTTTGTACAAACTACCACTCTGCTTGTGCGGGAATAGCATCATCAGGCCATTAGTTGCCGCAAACTACAAGCACCGAAACTAGAGAACCACCGGCAAGCAACAAAGAAGGAAACAAGCTGAGGCTCCTCTCAAAAGTGGGTGAGCCCATGCGAGGATCCAGGGAGAAGGGGGGCTAGGGGACTGAAACTCCCCCTAAATTTCAGACCCGCTAGTGTTTATATTTCTTTTTAAGTCATACTTGTATTTTGCTCTTCAGAAAGAGTTATGGAATAATATAAAATATATATAAAACAGTTTTTTAAACCGTTATGATCGGGTGTATCTTATATGATACATGTCTATAATACCGTTGCGATTGAATGTATCTTATATGATACATGTCTAAAATACAGGTAAATCTCAAAAATAATTATCAAATTCAATATTATACCTTAGCTGACGTCCAAATACTACAATTCATAATTTTCTGATGTGTGGAACAATTTTTGCATCTGATAGAGTTAGTGATCGCTGCCGTGGATATATCGTTATTTATTATCAATGCCCAGTAAGATAACCATTTTAATGTTTAATGCCCTTTTCTCGGACACCCCAGAGGGAAGAATTCAGGATAGCCCCCTCCCCAATTTTTTATTCTGGATCCGACAACTGAGTGAGGTCACTATACAAAGAGGGGCTACTTTCCTTGCCTCAACTTGAATCAATTTTATCGCCTGAGGGCCATTCATGCAATAGTTTACAAAGCGATTATCATCATTTGCCGTGATAGACAAACTGAGCGGGCAAAATTCGAAACTGACATCACGTTTTTTTTCCCCTCTCAAAATCGTGAACGCCTGGAATGTTCTTCCAATCGATGTTTTTAATAGCATTTCGGTGTCTTAAAAAACCGCCCGCACGGCCATTTCGAAAGGTGTAAAGAAAAAAAGACTAAAGGAATTTTTTCCCGGGTGGTCCAATTGGTCTTTCCCATGCCCCTTAATTCTTTATAAAGTGATAACAATCTAAGAACCACTTTT
Organism: Ceratothoa steindachneri; assembly: GCA_963969495.1. NCBI lineage: Eukaryota > Metazoa > Arthropoda > Malacostraca > Isopoda > Cymothoidae > Ceratothoa > Ceratothoa steindachneri. Next base: position 156,857,062 of record OZ018320.1, read on the forward strand.
CACGACGTACCACCCTGAGTACTGTAACTTTAAGGATTAAAGACTAATAGGAAGGCTACAGGACGCCAAATGGAGCATTATGTCTAAATATTTAGTTTTTGTTTTAAAAATGTTTAAAAAATTATATTTGCAAAATCGACTGATAATTGGAAAGGGGCGGCCTGCTATTGCAGGCCCAAGAGCTGGCCTTCCATACTTACCTGCACAGACTTCGCTCTCTTGTGCCATGGTCTAAGGAGACCGAAGGACGCACTCTTCACTATTATTTAATCTTTCAGAGTGAAAGTAAATTGGATTTTAAGAAAGTAAGTTCTGAAATTCAAATAATCCATACTTTTCAGTATTACAGAGTGACTAATAAAAACCTTTTGCTTAAATATTGCCGTTAATTTCGACAACACGAGTACACTACAGGATGCGATGGGGGTACTTTGCCGCCGTTGGCAACTATGATTTTCGTGCATACGTGTTTTCTAACGTCGATTCTTTCTTCTTCTTATCTTCGTAGATTCAGTGTTGCATCGTATGTGAAGGAAACAATACCATGGCTGAATTCAATCCTCCGGAAATTTTGAAAAGGCAAGTTGCGTTGCTTGATATTCATTCGTGCCAGGAGCTCGAATGGGAAGATCTCCCATTGCAAAGGATCAAGAAAGAGGTAGGATGAGTCAGGTTGCGATGACGACGGTACGACAGCTCGGAAACAACGAGGACCACGTTATGCCCCGTTTATCTTCCCGGAGTGTCTCAGACTCAATACAGAGAGCTACATCAAATACCCGGAGACGTGGAGAAGTTGGTGTTGCCCTGTATCCAAAAGTAGGCCCCTGGAAGGCCTTGCGTGTGGCAGCAGGACTCTGTACCATGCCATACAAGTAGGACGACCCAGTTTCCTGCCAGACGATTACTAAAACCACGTCACTCCGAACATCTAGCCTCAACCTCTAGACTATTATGTGTGTCGGCGTGGTTGAGCGAGAGACCAACAAGTTCCCATGCACTACCAAGGTGGAACTTAAGTCCAGGATCACTACACTTTTCATCCAGTTAAACGGGGGAACAGTCGAGAAGGCCTGGTGCAGGTTTTGACGTGGCTTGGAGGTCGTGGTTGAGGCTGACGGCGATTTCATTGAATAAAATGAATAGTCCAGGAATCCTTCAAGACTGTATCATGTAATTTTGGTAAATATAATTAACTTTTTGCGGTAGTTTCTTTTATGCTGAAGTTAGGCGACAAATTAGGCGCCAGATTAATTTATAACTAGTGTAAATATAGTTAATCACAAACAAGCAATCGTATTTTTAATTAAGAAAGAGGAAAGGAGTAACCAACGAGGGAATTTTTATTTATTGGAGAAAGATTGAAGTGATGTAGAGACATGAAGAAAAAGGATACACAGGACTTGTGGTTCGCTATGGTGGTACAAGTTCGTACTTTTGAGTTCCTTTACTCCCTGTGGGAACCCTTTCTAGTTAACGAGGCTTTATATACCACACCTTGTTTATTCTTCCATATATTTCTCATTTTTTTATTATTCCCCCCTCCTTTCACATTTATGATTATTCAACAATAACGCTGTTGGATTACACAACGTGTGCGGTGATTAAATAACCGCCCATTATCAATTAAAAAGTACATGGAATTACTGAAACTCCACCTAATTGAATCAGAACCACTTCAAAATACTCAAGCATGGCAAACAATATGCAAACCATGTTAAGGACAAAAGAGATCGGCCATAAATAATTCCCGCCAGAGATAAACAAAATGGATTTTTTTCGGAATAATTGTGTTACTAATTGGAAAGGTCTTCAAGTTTTGCTTTTTCCTATTCTGCAACCGCAAAATTGGGATGGGTGTTGTGAATGTGAGGTTGTACTATTTATTTTAAAAAAAACAGGTTAAGTTAACCAAGCATCGGAAATCACATCATCAACAGCGATTCATAAACTCTAAGCTCTCCCAATGAAAATTATAATGGGGAGTGGTAGGTACAAAGGCGTCTGAAACGAGTCTACTTTATTTGGACGAAGGCAAAATATTAAAATCCTCCCATAAAACTCTTATTTAGCATTTGAGACAATTGAAAGAAATTGATTACAAGGATACAAAACACGCACACACACACACACACCACGCAATTTCGTGAAATCCAAAGGAGTGTTATGCTAAGAGCGTCGTGTTTATTCGACATTTCTCTTGTTTATAGTTCTCCAAAGGCACTACGAATCCCCGTTTGCCCCATTAAACCGACCCTCCCTTCTTCAGCTGGCGTTTGAGACGCCAAACGAGGATGTATGGACAATAACAACGACAAGAATAGATGGTCCTTTAGTTGGATTGCATACCACCTATTTAACCGCACAATCCACACAGTCATCGTTAAATTGTTAAGGTAACATCCGACTTGTCTATTGCTATAGGGGTGCTTATACGGGGGTATACAGCGTACCCACCCTAAAATCCGGAAAAAAGCCTAGGAATGAAGCAAAAACTTGTGATATAATTCCCCCCGAGGGTTGTGGAGGGGGACCATACATGATAAAACCCAAGCTACAAAAGTGTCGACGCATTGCGAAGGGGATTCGAAAAGGTTAGAACAATAGACCAAAATTATTGTAAGAAAAGAGACACTTCAGCCCTGCTTGCCATCACCAATTAATGATGTCATTACCAGGTCTTTTGGACAACCACGCCCAAAAGGAGATTCCCTTGTTTCTATCTCATACATTAGTTACCACTTATGGTACTGACACGTCTACCCCCCTCCCCCTCCTACGGCCTCTGCCCTGAAGTAAATGTTATATTTGACTCGATACCTTTTATCCTTCTACGGCAACCTATACAAAAAAAACAACCTACAGGACTAAGAATAAACTAAGAAGAAAAGAATGGTATGCCATAATATGCAAGCATCCCCTTGTTAATAATTCTAATACTTAAAGAGGAGTTCATTTTCTTATTTTCCTTTTCCTGCGGGAAATTTACATTTATATACACACTACAAGTCTACGTCTAGAGCTATAAGCACACTCGTACATTTAAGCAAACAATAAATTACACTGCGAAAGTCAATAAAATTATGGAAAGTGGATAGCTTATTATTATTTACTTAAAACTAAAAAAACAACAACGAAACAACGATGGCATTTCAGCCAGAATGTTCTTTGAAGAGATTTGTAAAGAGGAGACTACTTAGAGTATCTTGTGATCGGAGTACATGGAGTACTCTTCTATCTGTCCAAGCATGGAAATGGACCCACCCTGTGAATTTAAATGGAATGAGACTTTCAAAAGACCCTGATGTTCGGTGCCAGCATCGAATTCAAGCAGAATGGCACCGCTCCTCGCGCGTGACCTCTGACCTCGTCCTCTAAATTTACCAATCAAATGTTAAAGCAGAAACAATACTGAACAATCAACGAGACCCGTCTATGGTAAAGAATATTGTAGGAGAGTCGCGAACCTTCGCAGGTACTAGTGGCCCTCGACTACTCAATATTTATATACTTTCTATACATTTTCATTCACTTTAACTTTATCACTTTCTATAGGATTTCTTCTCGTAAAGGAAGTCTGAGCTTACTTAATATCGGATCCGATAGATTTTTCAGTTTTTAAAAATTTCATCCTCGTACACACACAAAGTATATATATGCCCTTGGCCAAAAGAATAAAGCTCCCCTCATAGATTTACATATATAATTCACATGTTTATTCAATTTTTATAGAATTAAACCTATTATTCATAAATATGTATGCAAATAATGTGTATTTTGCTAATATGTTTGAATTAATTATGTAGTATTTTACAAAATGATGCGTAATTAATAAAGTGGTATGTTTTCTAAACTCAGAATTTTACCAATATTTCTTATGTCTTTAGCTTCCATTTATGTCTATTTCGGAGTCAAATTCTTAAAAAAATGTTCAACATATGTTTTCCACACCGTTAAATAACGATGTCTCGAGACAAAAAAATCTTTGTATCAATGAAGAGAAATGACAGAAATGGGGAGTTGAATGAGGAATCATGTTAAAAAATATCAACCAGAGTAGTTTAGGAGACTTAAAAATCAAGGACTAAAAGGATTCAATGAGAGAAAGAAGCCATGGATATCTATGGTCAAAAGAAGACACGTCTTCAGTGGGCCAAAGATCACCAAAAATGGACACATGAACAATGGTCTAAAGTTATCTGGTCAGATAGAAGTAATTTTCTGGTATGCAAGAAAGATTATTGTATTGTTGTATTACATGTAATTTATATAATTCCATTTAAATAAATATATCTTGGAAGAAAATTATTTTAATATTTATCTATTTTATAAAAGTTTTGCAAATTTTTAGCACTTAGGGGCTACATTTGTGCCACGCACTGCGAAGCATTCATGGAGGGGGTTCTATCAAGGCACATGGGCTGCATGTCTTCATTAGGGCCAGGGAAGAATGAACTCCTCAACTTATACCGCCATGTTGTCATATCTTTTAGAGCCATCTATCCAGAAATTGCATCTCACAACACCAAAAAATAAAGTTATATATGATCAGGACAATGTCCCATGACATACATCCAACCACACGAAGAATTAATTAGCTGGGAGAAATAGAGATCACATATATGGAGTGGCCACCACACAGTCCAGCTTAAATCCAATAGAACACTTGTGGGGAGTGCTTGGAAAAGTAATAAGTACCATAAGTACAAATAAAACAGAAATGCTTGAAATATTACAAGCTGAGTTGGGAAAGATAGTGTCAGAAATTTGTGGGAAATATTGTGAAATCCATGCCACGAAGAATTATGGATTGGGAGGGGAGCAATCTTAGAATACTTTTCCTCCTTTTGACCATGTTAGGCCCGTACCACCCGTAATATAAGGGTTTCGCAAAATCACTACCATGCGATGGAGGATGGGCAGGTTGATGGTACGATTTACATCCTTATTCCTCGCCCTTATTCTTGCTTTAAATACATTCTTCCAGGCATTGTAAATGCAGCTACACATCGGTAAGAAGTATAATCTTATTTCTGCTTACATTCCACCCTTAACCGATTTAGATGCGGTGGAGTTCTGCCACGTCGTGAAAAGCATGCCGAGATCCTTCCTTTTCCTCGGGGATTTGTACGATAGAAACCCGCTCTCGGTGAACTACACCATCAATCCAAGGGGCCAGGTCTTTGCCGATCGGATCGAAGAGTTGGAGAGTGGCATCCTAAATGGGGATTAGTTTACATATCACTGTCCGAGAATCCTTTCCTTTTTCTGTCTTGATCTTCCCCTGTTCTTTCCGGATGCACAGCCTGATTTGGGGTAAGAAGTGACTGATGACCTTGGTAGTGACCACTTCCTTATCCTAATATTACTTTCCGAGAAACCGCCTCGAGAGTGCTTTGAGCGTTCGCGGCGGTCTGCATTTCAGAAAATGACTGATCTGTCTATCCTAGTCAAGGAGTTTAGGTCGGTTGATGAGGCCGTTATGTTCTCCTCCGGTTACCTCATCGCAGTGAGCCTAACTACTATTCCTAGAATCTCTTACTGTTTTGCATGCCGTCCTCGTCCATGGTGGTAGGCCGACTTTGAGCTGGACATTAGAAAGAAGCGATGCGCTTATATGGCTACAAGCGCCTCCCGAAATCTTTTACTGTATGTTTCGAAACACACCCATCGCTCTTATTGGCGCGCATACGTGTTTTCACTCAACGGAAATTGCCGCTCTGGTAGAGAAGTCGACGCCTATCAAAAGGATTCGGGACAAGTTTTCGCAGGACCCTCTTTCCAATTCTCCAGGAAGGAGATGACGGCAATCTCGGACAACGCGTCTGTGCCGTAGTCCTTTGGAATCGCTGTCTATGCATTCTCTAGTCAGGATGCTGCTCTGCTAGCATTTATTGCACGTATTGGTCTCGATGAAGGCCATTAACTGGACTATTCAAGCTATTTCCCTTTCATACATTTTTTCTTCCACATATTCACCACTTTCTTTCCGGATCTGTCCTTACTTAACCTTATGTGGAAAATGGCCTCACTATTTTTCGCTTTTTAATTTTAAATAATTTAGCCGGTGCCTTCTTTGGTCCGCCTCACATAGAAATCGCACATACCCAAGTTTAAGGCCCAAATGTGTGAAAAGTTCCATACCCGAGAGAGCATTTTTTTATATCTAAAGCGTTCATCTAGCGACCTTCACCAGGGGCATAGTCGCCGTACTCACATTTAGCTTATTCTTAGGCTATTTAAAAAACAACAAAAAACAAACCAAATACCAAAACTAGGACCCATATGACAAAGGCATTCCTAGGCGCCGGTGGGCCCCCGGCGTCCTAGCATGAAGCTAGTAACCATAACACTATATACACTGAAGGAGGCCAAATTCTTTCAAAAATTCAATTAAGCCACAATTTGCTGTGCACGAACTCGTCCCCCAGTATAGGGGGTAAGCGGAAGCGACCTTGCTTGTCCAGATTCCGGGACAGGTAACACGCGCGAGGAGCCCTCAAACTGGAACACTCAATAGGAATTAATTATAGAATCAAGACCCTAAGTCGTCGCAGTACGGTGAGGGGAGCGCTCCATCAAATGGCGATACGCCTCGTGACTGTGCCCAGTTTGGAGACGATAGAAGATAAACTACAGCCGAGGTGGTATTTGTGTGTAGGGTGGGAGGTAAGTTCACGGGACTCATGGTTTTCATATCTAAAGTGACTTCATTTCCCCAGGAGACTCAATTTTACAAAATTAAACCTTCATTTCCCAACAAACCTCCTTTGCCAAAAAACTTCATATCCAATAAATTTCATTTATACAGATACTTCCGTCCAAAGATATTTTATTTTCCAAGAGACTATTTTCGGGGTGAAAAGCTGACCTTAAAACTGGTTCCAAGAATAAAAGCTTCCCATACAACTACGGTCGAATTTATAGAGAACAAAATTGCCTCGGAACACAATGAAAAACGCGAATGACAATCGTGCACATTCGAAATTGCTCTTGAACGGGAACATTTCGACAGCGGCTAAAAAAAGAAAACTTTCCCTCCCTGAAAATCGTCACAATAACAAATAAATGAAGGAACGCTAAAGAAGCGAAAACTTGATCACTGCCAAGGTAAAAGCAATCTGACCTTCAATATCGACCAATGCATTCAAAAAGAAAAAAAGAAGGAGGGGGGGAGAAAATACACAATAAAAAGGAAGGAAGTTGATCACAATCAGAAGAAATCGGGTCTTTTTTTAGAAAATTATTATTGCCATCCTTTCCTTTGAATTAATATGATATAAAAGGGTAGGGTATTTTTGTGGTATTGTCGTGCACCAATCACATTTTGAGGGAAAGCGATGGATGATGATAAAAGGAAGAATATATATATTTTAAAATACTGTTAACTAATTTTTCATGTTTGTGAATTTTCAATTTTTTTTTAGTGGAAATGGAATTATTAAAGATCTAAAATGGGGATGATTATTTACGTGCATCAAAGCGCAGGATTAAAAAAATGGTCAGATACATATAAAATAGATGTTTCAGAAGTTCCGAGAATGAAAGTATATGATAATAGAGAACAGCAAATGTAAAATTAACTATATATATATATATATATATATATATATATATAATGAAAAAACTCACAAAGTGGCACGTGAGGAAAGCAATAATATGAAAAATAACACACAGGAAAATGAAAAGATGAATCCAAGTACTTTCAAACTATATTTGCGAGTTCATTTTCAAGGAATAGCATAAAAATGGAGAAGACAACCTTAAATAGGGTACAAAGATACGAAGGGAACGCCCATTACATAGTGCAAACCAATGGAAAAGACAAAAGCAAGACAGAAAAAGAACAATAGGCAACTAATAACAGACATAGGCATCCCTAAAACGATTTCCCCACAACAACGCCATGTATATGAATGGAATATGGTGGGTGAAAAAAAAACATTTTAAAGGATAATCATTAGAGCGAAAACATTTAGAGCTAAGAGTAAATCCACAGTCACAACAGAGACACGTGGTGGGGGAGGCAATGCGAATGATATTACACTAATAAAGAGTGACAACAGGCGGCATTATGATTATGAAGTTATTTCATTAAGTACCCTATATAAGGATGTGTCCTCCATTTTCATGTTATTCCTTGAAAATGAACTTGCAAATATAGTGTGGGTTAATTTTATTTATATGTATATATATATATATATATATATATATATATATATATATATATATATATATATATGAAAGTAAAATGGTATTTAAATCGGCTAACTATGTTAAGAGAAGAATCGTAGAATCAAGCTTGATATCGTCAGTTCCTAATTTAAATCTATCTGAGGGTCAATTTTCTTTTAATCCTGTAATACGAAAGCAAATAAACAAAATAGTAAAATGTAAGCCCTTCAATATGTTTAGGCCTGACCCCCCCCCCTCCCTGATTAGCCACAAGTAGGGGATTGGGGAAAAAAGAGGAGATCTTTCACGACCTGACCCTGTGTTATGTTTGTAAGCACTTTTCTTATATTTTCTATCCAGTGTGAGTTGAAAAAGGGTGTGAGATACACCGAAACTGTTCTGAATTAAATTTTCTTCGGAGAATGTGGTTTAATTCCTCATCTTTTCTTGCGATATTGCATTAATTTTCATCATATATATATATATATATATATATATATATATATATATATATATATATATATATATATATATATATATATATATATATATATATATATATATATATATATATATAAATATATATATATATATATATATATATATATATATATATATATATATATATATATATATATATATATATATATATATAAGTAAAATAAGGACTTCAAAGTTTGACAGCCAAGAGACAATAAATGAGTTAAGATAAATGAAAACAACTTATTTAAAACTATTTTAATTATGCCACAACTTTTCTACTTTGTTTTTTTATGTTCTCATTATTTTTTACTAAAAAGCTCGGCTATTCTTTGTGTCTACTCTTCGGCATAGTGTCACACACACAGACACACACACACACACAAATATATATATATATATATATATATATATATATATATATATATATATATATATATATATATATATATATATATATATATATTATTATTATTATTATTATTATTATTTTATCTTAGCCCCATTTTGGATGGCCAAAACGTCATTTATTTATCCCCTTACTGCCACATAGGGAGGGGGTGGTTGCCAGATATAGCATGACATACTGCAGCTGACATCTGGAGGATTGCGTGCCCTTCTAGCCCAAATACCAGGATCTTCGTCTTTATATATTCCACATATTTTCAATTCTATCATCACTTTTTTCACCAATCTCTCCTTACAAACCTTCTGGCGGATACGCCATCATTGGTTTTCGCTCGTTAGTTTTAGGTGACAATAATAATTAAATTAAGAATCGTCTCTTCCATGTTGTCTTTTCAATTTCCTTCAAAATTATTCCTTTGGTCTTTGTAATTTCGTCTTGAAGTCGCTGTTCCAAGTCTTTCTAAAACTGAACCTTTTTATCTCTAGTTAAGCTACGTTTCTCACCCTACTAAATAACGGGGCTTAAAATTGGTTCTTTTACCCTAAATTAAAGTAGTGATGCCACAAAATGTGTGTAAGAGACACTTCGAACCAATAGTCTGACTATACAAATAACATAAAAATGTTTTACAATATTTAAAAACGTTTACATAATGAGACAGTTTTTTACACAAAGCTTTATTTTTCATGTATTATTTAGAATAGCTTTTTTTATAATTCATTTAATTCCTTACAATAATTATAAATATATGCCTTTGCATTTTATGCCAGTTATAGTTTTAAATTATCCCATGTTCAATGAAAGCCTTAAAGCTGAGAAAATAGATTAATTTTCTCTGAAATCAGCTTCATCAACTGTTTTCTTACAAAGCAGGGTTGGCACGCATCATTGCCATCATTTCCTATGACACACACGGGAATAATATTTTCTGGTGCGCGGCTTCCCACCCCTGCGGCTAGATTCGAAACTATATATTACAGTAGCAAAAACTATTTGATACTTACCATTTGCGGCCATCATGATTACCACAACCGCATTGAACAATAATTGTGCGGTGGCATCACCTCAAGTGACACAGGACAAAAAAGGCAAGAAATAGAATCAGAAACCCGACATATTTCCCATATTCGCCTGTCACAGACTTCAGGTCGACTACGATATGCCACTCACAACAAATACATTATTATTATTATCAAAATTATCATAATAATTATTATTATTACTTAAAAGTAAGGAGTAAAAACTAAACTGGTTATTTCCACTTGTCTTTTTAAATGAGTTTGCAAAGAAAATAGTGAAGTTAGGTCAAGTGAATTTAGGAGCACCGTACATAACCAATGTCTCCTAAAGAAGAGACTACTTGCGTCTCTCGGGGTCGGAAGGGCACACAAATCTAAGATCCCATTATTAAACGCCCCTCTCCCTCCCTCAGTGCTTTTAAAAAAATGCTTCTAAGACCCACCTCTTCCGCCCAACTTTCTCTTCTTGTCTAGACAAGCGCTATGCGAGGGATTACCGCTCTGAACAGCGCCATGTAAATTCTTTGTTATTATTATTATGATGCCGTCGCATGAAAATAAATGCTTAAAAATCCTGGTCTTGAAGAGTAGCTCCAAGAGTGGTCCATTTCCTTCACATACCGCCATAAAATGCAGCTCGCAAGAGGATATCTAGGTAACCACGGGCTACCACGCTCAGTTGTCATCCTCGGAACCTTTACCCGCCAACGCCAACAAGGGGAGAGGAAGGGGAGGGGGGTGCTTTTATTGAGAGAGTTGCATACCATCCGGGGTCCGAGCGCTCCAAGTAGTCTCTATTTCCCCCAACGTCACCAATTTCTTTACAAACACCTTTAACAAACTTTCTGTTGGAGATGCTCTTATTAGTTTTCGGTTCTTACCACTACTACTATTACTAGTACATACTACTATATAAAATGCATAAGTAATAACGATAAAAAAACATCTATAAACAAAACCATAGATCGACAGAGACGCAAAGGGAAGGAAATGCTGAGCGCCCCTTATCTGACCACCGTCAAAGGCCTAATGAAGCGGTCTGACGCAAGACAAGTGAAACAACCCACGACACTGAAAGACAACGAGGGGTTTGGGGGAACCTCATGTGCCTGGTGACAAAGAAATCAGAATTAACATGGGGGAAGGGGTCTCCTAACTCTCCCCCTGTATGAAGGGAAAACTTTGGCAGACGGGCTGAGTTGGAAGTCGGACGAAGACTTCCGGCGGAAATGGAAATGGAGGAGTAACGCGGCGTGATCGAAGTCGCTTTTGACTTCTCTTTAACCCCCCCCCCCTCTCATAACTATTTGACCGTTGTGGGGGTGTAGTGGCTTCAGAATGCATCTACAGTGACATGAAATTTCGATGTAGCGACTTTTTTTTCAGAGTGCGGAGAAACAAGACGAAAGAAATCTGTTGACTTTCTTTTAAATGATAAAATAGAAGTGAAAATTTGGGAAGCACAGGACCTGGAGGGGCGTAACTAAACCTGCTGCAACAAGAGGACCTGTCAAAAACAAGGTCTGCTGAGCTTTCGACCTTCAAAACTTTCAATAATTCCCGGACTAATCTTGGGGGGACATTGGCGATTCTATCATTCGAAAGAGAATGTAAAACAACAGAAGGGTTTCAAATTACGTTAGAACCTAGCCTAAAATAGAATAGACTGGGTGTACCGGGCCTAACCTAGCGTAGCTTAGTATAATCTAGCTAGCCTAGTATAACCTAGCATAGTATAGCCTACTTTAGCTTAGTATAGCCTAGCCTATCATATACTAGTATAGCCTAGCATATCGTATCATAGTATAGCCTAGCCTATCGTATCATAGTAGATCCAGCCTAGCTTAGCCTAGCCTAGTATAGCCTTGCCTAGCGTAGTATTGTCTAGTGTAGCCTAGCTTACTATTCCCTAGCCTAGCCTAACCAGGTATGACTTAGCATTGAATGCCAAAGCCTAGCCTAGCGTGACCTAGAGTACCTTAGCCTAGTATAGCCAAGCTAGAATAGGCTACTATAGTCTAGCCAATATATCCTTGCATACGATAGCCTAGCCTAGCCAAGTATACTATGGGCCAGCTTGTTATAGCCTATCCTAGCATAAACACACCTAACATAATAGATCCAAGCATATCATATTGTAAACTAGCCTAGTATATCCTAGACTAGAATAACCTTGCATAGCTTAACCTATTATAGCCTTGGTTAGCTAGCCTATCGTAGCCTAACATATTATTACCTAGGATAAAAGAGAATAGCACTCCCTAGCCTATTATACTTTAGCCTACACTAGCATAGCATAGTATAGCCATGTCTAACCTAGTATAGCTTAGCTTAGCTTAGCCTAGCCTAGCCTAGCAGAGTATCGGCCGAATAGTTATGATGTTATGGCCAAAATAAAATAATTCCCGGGCTAACCTTCGGAAGCCTTTGACAATTATATCATTCGAAAGAGAATGTAAAACAACATAAGGGTTTCACATTTCGGTAGAATCGGCCGAATAGCTATGATGTTATTGCCAAAACAAAATAATTCCCGGTATAACCTTAGGGGGGACTTTTGCAAGTATATCATTCAAAAGAAAATGGAAAACACCATAAGCGTTTCAACTTTCGTTAGATTCGTCCGAATAGTTGTGATGTTATTTCCCAAACAAAATATTTCCCGGGCTAACCTTGGGAAGACTTTGGCAATTATAACATTCAAAATAGAATGCAAAACAACATAAAGTTTTCAAATTTCGTTAGAATCAGCCGAATAGTTATGATGTTATTACAAAAAAAAAAGCAAAACGGGGACCGACAGACCGACTAGACTCACACGAGACTAAAAACGGGGCGGTAGGACAAAACATCTTTCCTGTTTGTAGTGCGACACGGAATGCACTTTTATGATAAATAAATATGGCTATTAAATAAAGAACCCAATGCTGTATTCCAATTTTAATAAAAAAAACATTTCCTTTTGATCAATATATCCCCCTGGACCACTTACACACCGCGTCATTCTGGTCTTTCACTGTTTAAAGCAGTACAAAAGACACCTCATTAGTTGTCTCAGAAGCCCCGTCGTTTTCTTCTTGACTTATCGAGACATTCACCGGGTTTTCCAGCGTCCTGGATTGATTTTAGGAAAATGGAAAAAGGCACAAGTTGCTGATAGCATGGTAGTCAATTACTGCAATGCGTTTTTTGACCAAAAAACTTCTTCGTTTAGGGCTCTGTGCCCCTATGCTGCCCTGACGATCGATGTTTCAATTGGCCATTTTAAAGACGCCTCAGAAAGACACGTCAATTTCAAGGAAGTGTCAGACACTGAAAAACTGAGGGTTATAAACTTCCAGCGGGTTGTTTATGGTTGCCTATTTTCCAATGCATCTCATTTGCTACATAAGTTTACTCTTGTGTTGTTTAATAGCTACATGAGGTAAATGTTAACATGCTACCAAATCTAGGCATACGGGTTTTAAAACGTTTCACAAACCATAAAATGAGCGCTATGCTTGTTATTTGTAGTGAAATGATGTCTTGAAAAATCAGAAAAAAAGTCATGTCCTCAAAAAAATATTAATCTTTTTCGTATCCTCATTCCCTTTCGTATTATCACTATAATTTAATTGGGGGCTTCTGCTTAGCTAGGCGTTCATAACGACCTAACTGATGAAGATAATTTACTATGGTTCTTCGGCACATTTTGAATTTATGATCTTTTGAACCTTTTAGTCCTCGGAACTACTACGTTGAAATTTTTTATAGGGCGAGGCTAGCCCCCCTCCCCCACACACAAGTTGAGACACAATTTGTGCTGAAGCATTTAATTGACCCTTGAGACAGATTTTATGCCACGCCGCATCTCTTGGATTAACGAAGATTGATTGCTCTTACCAGATAGCCGAACAATACAAGGCCTTTACCAGAAGAGCCAAATTCCCTAGGTAGTGATTGTATTGGTGTTTTGAATGAAACTATTCTGTCTGCAATAGCAAAAAAGTATTATAAGATTCCTACATCTGTTCACCTTTGTCGTTCCCACTCTACATAGTGAAGAAACCCACTGATATTGGCACTATACAGCTCAACCTAGAGAGATAATTCTCGTGATTAACAATTGTGTGCAGGTGTCTCATATCCGATGAATTCACCGGCTGCGGTGGTAAAAAAAAAAAATTATCCAGATAAGACCAAAATGCAGTTAAAATGAATGGATTAACTCCCATATTTAAACGCTATTTTTAGGGTTCTGAATCTGAGAAAATGTACCTTCTCGCAGAAGAGGGGGTGGGGGCAATAAAAGAGATAAGAGAAAAAAATTGGGTTAATGAGCGTGGTTAAATGGAATACATTATCAAGAGAGTAGTACCACCTGGAGAACGAGTGAGAGGAAGTGACACGGAATGTAATAACACCTTTCAAAGGATGAGTGATGACTCTCGCATAGCGTTACAAATGGGGACACCAAAATTTCAGGGGAAAAGAACATCCATCTGAGGAGTTCCAAAGAATGAAACGCAAAGAGCATCTCATTCAACACGTCCAGGACTCTTGCAAACTTGATCGACGTCAGACTCATTTTGAAACTTCTCCAAATAAGTCCATATAAACAAACACGCGAACTCAAAAGTACGAACTATGGCCATGGATATCGATGGCCACATTACCAACGTCCACATTGGAAATTTAAGAAGTCCGTTGTTTGTCAGTGAAAGTTACTGCCATATTATTTACCTCTTTTACTTGCTCGGGGTATGAAATCTATTCACACGTATCCATTTCTCATTTCTTCACCACTTTTTTTTTGCCAACTCCTTTCCAACAATTAATGGGTATGCCCTCGTTTTACCGTTTATTTCAATATTAAAACATGTCCTGCTGGGTGCGTACTTATTGGATTACACAATTTCCATTTCACACTAATTAAAATCTTAGCTGTGCCTCGAGTATCAACCAAAATTGGGTCTTGTTATATTCCGCGCGCCACGCGAGCAACATCGGTGCCCACGACGCGGCGGAACGAGTAACGAGCACTTGCAATTCACACGCAAAGAGCACATATACACGCACTGTCGCGTTCCTGAAACGGTCTTACGTAAGGACATCGCCAAAGTTGGCTCAGATTCACAACAGCAACAAGTGTCAAGAGTGGTAATCTGACCAAAGGGTTTTGAAAAGCAGAACAAAACAATGGGATAATCTTGAATGACTCTAATCTCCATGAAATAGAAGAATTTAAAATCCCAGGATCGAATGAGAAGGAACGATACAATGAACTGCCCACATTTACTCTTAAAAAGGTAGAAACGACACGCATAATGTGGGTGTAGGATTCCTTATACACCAGAACATAGCCCCTTTAATAACATAAATTATAGGATTTAAAAAAAGTAATCAAACTAATAATGAAAATATTAAATATAAAATCTCACTCAAAAAACAAAGAATGGAGAAGAAAGAAATGATAGTCCATCGATGGGAAATTTCACAGCGGACGATGAAAATGAATGAGGAAATTGATTAGTGGAAAAAAACAAGATAAAAGACAACTGAATCCGATATGTTGCCTGATGTGGGGCATGACAAACACTCATACCATCCTCAAGTGCTTCTTGTAAAAGGTGACTAAATCCGGATAATGGGCCGTTGGTCTGGGAACTCACGCCCCCCGAAAGTTTTATCCTACGAACGCACTGTGCATTGACGGTTGTTGTTGTTGTTGTTGTTGTTGTGGTTCCTCGGGCTCTGTCATTCCAGGAAGCCCGCACCACCCAAGTAGGACACCACACTGACTAGATCCGACCAAAACTGATGTACATGTGAAATGTTGTAGTGTTGTCTGAGAGCTGCCAAATTAGGGCAATCTGCTGTGAGATGCGTGACTGTGTGGGGACTAAATTGGCAGAGTGGACAGAGATCTGTATGGGTGTTGTCTATGCGGTGTTTGTAGGTGTTTACTGACTGGTGGTGTCTACAGCGAAGTCGTGTAAGCTGTACTCTCTCCGACCGTGAGAGTGCGTTTCTGCGCTGCTTATGTCAGGTGGGGGGTTGTTGAGTATTTGGTTGTGAGGGAGATTGTTCAGTGCTTGCCTGGTGAGGTGTGTGTGAATATGTTTTTTTATACTGTATTACATTTGCAGTTTGTCGTATGGTATTTAGGATGTTTGTGTAATATCTGTGTGGTTTG
Source organism: Ceratothoa steindachneri (assembly GCA_963969495.1). Lineage (NCBI taxonomy): Eukaryota > Metazoa > Arthropoda > Malacostraca > Isopoda > Cymothoidae > Ceratothoa > Ceratothoa steindachneri. Next base: position 156,873,320 of record OZ018320.1, read on the forward strand.
TTTATTATTTGCCTGTGGGTGGGTGTGTGGTTTCGTAGATAGTGACAGGGGCTGTTTGCGTTGTTTACGATAGATACTAGGAACTGTGTGCCTCGCATGTTTAGATGTTGTTTTATAGTTAGTACCTTGGTTTCAGCATGTAGGTGTTCTATGGATGTTATTTGTGTGCAACCAAGTATGATTCTAAGTGCAGCATTTTGTGCGATTTGTAACTTGTTTAGATGTGTGTTGCATATGACAGGAGCCAAGGCAGTGCTGGCATAGTCTATTATGGACCGTATGTGTTGCTTGTATACTAGAGTGAGTGTTTCTTTGTGTTCTCCGAAAGTTTTACTTGTTAGTGCTCTGAGTGCGTTAAATCTTGTCCTGCATTTTGTGATTTTATTGTTTGTGTGTGGTGCGAATGACATGGGTGTGTTGTATGTGATTCCAAATATTTTTGTTTCATGTGTGTGGGGTATTGTGGAGCTGTTCAATGTTGCTGTTGGTCTGTGTCAATATTCTTTGTTGTGATTTGTGATAACTATACTAGTGGACTTGGTGGGTGCTACTTTTAGTCTGTTTTGTGTTAACCAGTTTTCTAGTTGTGTAATGTAGGCTTGAACTTGTGTGGAGCATGTGTGTGCAACAGTGTGCATTCATATGATTGTTAGGTCGTCTGAATATGATGATATGTGTATGTTGTTTAGTGGTGTTGGTATGTCGTGCATGTATAAATTGAAAAGTGTGGGGCTTAGGACAAAGCCTTGTGGGACTCCATTAGGGAAGTTTCTAATAGTGGATGACTCGCCATTGTAGTGTACTAATGATTGTCTTCCTGATAGGTAGTTGGCTAGCCAGAGTTTGGTGTTGTAAATTTTGTTAATGAGGAGTGGTCTGTAGATGGCATCAAATGCTATACCTATGTCTATTGTTACTAGCAGTGTTCTGTGCAGTGGTCGTCTGGAGTTCACGGTAATGTAGGTAATGTGGGCTGTTGCGTCCCACGTATTGACAGGCCAGTTTATCCCGGTAATGTGTGAAACTGATGTTTGGGGGAGGGGGTATGGAATGTGAGGCTTATATGTGATGTTAGAAAGAGGGGTGTGGTAGTCAATATCCTTAAAACAGGGAGATTGCAGATGTTTGCTCTATGTAAAACAAACATGAAATGGAATGAAGAGTTTGGGTGGGATGTAGTGAAGGGAGGGCGATCAGGTGTCGATAAAGGTGGTATGACTAAAGAGGGTGTGCCAGGGCGATTGATTGGAGAGTAAGGGGTATGATGCAATAGTTGGCTATGATTGTGAAAGCTCAAGAATTATATGGATGAAGTTGAGGTTTGAAAGTGTGAAACTATGTATGATTGTAGCGCATGGCCCCTGTAATGATAGAAGTGAAGTTGACAAAGAGATGTTCTGGAATGACTTGGGACAAGTGATGGATGGAATTGGGAATGGTTAACGTTTGGTGGTTGTAGATGTGAATAGAAGAAGAGGTGACGGAATGAGAGAAAGTATAACTGGAGCTTTTGGTACACCCGGAAAGAATTTAAATTCTTCCTGAGCTTCCTATTTGTAATTCATTTTTTTATGGTATTTTGGATGAACAACTTGAAGGAGTTGGAATGGGTCTTCCTCTTGTTCCGTCGTTAGCGTATATTTTTAGGTGTTATTATGAAATCACTTTGGCTCGACGATCATCCCATTAGTTTTCGTTCGGTCTTATAAAGGCGTTATGAAGATGACAGGTTTTATTATTTAGACATAAATCACATTTTATCCTTCTCCTGAATCATTCAAACTCGAAATATCCTAATATTAAATTTTCTTGGGAGCTTGAGCAAAAATTACCCCAAAAGATACTCACCCCGCGTTAAATGTTTACCGAAAACCTACTTTTTCGAACTTGGACTAAGTTTCTTTAGCTTTTTTGAGTTCAAATTTAAAATTAATGTCATCCATACCCTCCTTCATAGAGCATATAACTTCTGTTCGACCTTTACAGGGCTTCATTTGGAATTCGAATTCTTAACAAAGTTCTTTGCCTCGCTTCTTTAGAAACAAATTACTTTATTTCTGTATAAAATGATACTCCACTCTGCCTCCATTACAAACCGTTAATAAATTAAAGGTCTTTTTTTCTTTTTCCTACTTTAGTCTCGATCCGAAAAAGTTATTAAAGATGAATTGTCAAAACTGTTGACATCGGCCTATCCTCAATTATTCACCTGTATTTTTATCATTAACCACTTAAGACTGGGACCACTTTTTATTTTCAAAGATCAACCACTCGTACCAGTTGTGATCTAAAATTATATGCGGTTTATGTTGTACGTGATGTAGTACTGTATCACATGTGGAGGCAATAAGGCGCACGCGTTCCTTGCGCTTTATGCAGCATATGGGTAGATCTGGGAGAACTGTTTTCCCTTACCTTGGTAAAACTGACCCATCTCCGATTCAAAACCACCTATCGCAATGTGGTTCTCTGGTCACAGCCGAGAACTTCCGGGTGGTGATGCGGTAAGCAACATCTCGAACCTGTTTGCTCTCGCTCTAGATTAAAAAAACTTCATCCCTCTTTGATTAATAACTCCTTATCTGTTCCACTAAATATAGTCACGCATTAATATGCATGTTAATGTTAGGTAAGTTCGCATTTCTTTGTAAAATACAAACAAACATCAAAACAAATCATTGTAAATTTTGTTCCTATTTCATATCTTTTCTTTCGTTGGTTTTCCTCTCCTCATTCTCATTGTATTAAATTCGTTTTAAATTTAAGCTTTATGTTTCACGATTATTTTTTTAGTATGACATCAGCAAGCATGTGTGCCCTCCCAGCCCCAACAACTACAAGAAGATCTGCAGCTACATATCTTCCACTCATTTTCACTTCCTCTATCTTCACCACTTTCCTTATAAACCTCTCCTTACAAACTTTCGGCGTGATCCCACCTCGCTGCTATTGCGCTCTTGGGTCTTTTTAGGTGAGTCTATATCCATTTTGACTTACCCGTTTTTCCCCTTTTGCAAGGTTAGTCAAGCAATAAATGCCCACATTGACCAAACGAGGCAAGTGACACTCGTACCCCATCGAATAGGTAAAAACCGCCGGGGCCTCCGATACTAACATTGACAACCGAAATAACCCGAGCGAATCGTTTTTTCGGTGGTTGTTAGATTGGCTTCTCGGATGCAGTCACTCGATGGCGCGGGTAAGCAGAGGCCTCAGGCACCCTCGATGCAGTGTGTCGGTGACCAGTCAGCGCTAAAGATAACCGCATACCGCGACAACGTCACTGTAGGATAAATACCAACGTCATTCTCGGATTACCACAATGTCCATAATCGCATTACAAGCAATAATCCTCTCGTTCTTTCTTCCAAAGTGTATTTTTTACCACCACGTTTAAGGTTACTGATTTTTTTTTTTAGTGCTTTTATTATTTTTGTATTTATTCCAGCTTAGCCGAATTCTAAACCTTGATCTATATATTTTGTCATACGTACGTTTTTTTTAAATTGTTCATTTAGTTGATTTCAAATTATATTTTAGGTTTGAAGATGAAATAGTCGGCCCAAAAGGTTGGTAATTAATAAAGCTCAGCTCAGAGTAAGTACATATACAGACAATGGTGAGCGAATAGTCAAACATTATCTACCAAATGAAAGAGTTGACCAAGAGAAGGATTATTGCAGATTAGATGAACCAACCAGTTCATCAAATATTGATATCAAAAAGAGGCCTACAATTTATACTGGTAATCCTGTAATGATTACGAGGGTCATATTGGATTATTCTATCAGCTCCTTCATTAGCTTAATAGTTCAAAGGATACCAGCGTTTACTCCACCATTCGGGGGATCCATAGCTTACATGTTCTTTCCCAAAAATGAGATCCCTTCCAAACACCTGCCATGGCCGGGGCTAAATTCACTCCTCCTACATATCTTCTAGCATTTAGATGTTTTGAAAGTGAACACTGAGCACTATTCGAAGGTTTTATGAATCTATTTCAAGAATTAGAGGCAAATGAGGGAAAACAGCGAAAACTTATTAATGATGCTATAAGACATATTGGCCCCTCCCTACCCATAGGGGGAGTCAAGTAGACAGTCGGATAAATAGGTATTCATTACACACTTAGGAAACAATTATTGAGTTCATACTTTTATTGCATGCATTTTCATCGAAATTACAAGATAAGTATATTTAACATATGTAGAGTACCGTCCAAAAAGATCAGAACTACTGAATTTCTATCACATCTTTCATAATTTTTGCCAGAGAAAATACAGTTTCAAAAATTGGCGTGCAATGTGACCTACAGGTCTAAACCACGTATGGGTGAAGTTAGAGAATGATAACTTTCGTTTTATTCATCTAATTTTTCAGCATCTTCACTTTAATAACTTGATATCTGTGGATTATCGAACGCCAATCTCTGGCAAAAGTTATAAAAGATGTGATAGAAGTACAGGTGTTCTGATCTTTATGGATGGTACTGAATATAGTAATAAATATGAGCAAAAAAGGTTAACTAAATACGTAAATATACTCGTAGTAGAAAGGAAGAGAAATTTTGATAAGTATGAGTGTGAGAATGGAAACAGGAGTTTTAAAGGCAAGAGAAAAGGACATTGCAAGACAATCCAAAACAATAAGAAGAAAGGAGAGGCTCAATAAAAGGAATCCATACTTGAGGAGACAGGAGTAACACTCCTGGGGAAAAAAATACTAAGCATCGTGGCCGGGAGTCTAACCTAGATCTTCCATTTGCTAGTCGAGTTCTCTACCACTGAGCTACCAGGCACGGCATTTTAAAGCTACCCAGCCTGTCCCCTAATCAAACCCAGTATCTCTTCTGGCTAGATAGTATTCCCGAGGAATTTTTATACAAAATCTCTAACCCGCTCACAATTCAAGGGCACAGCTGGGTATTTCGGGTATTTAAGCAAAACAAAGATCCGAAACACGTTGCCAAAGGCACCATGAAATGGATTCGAAAAAATAAAAATTGACATATCAAAATGGTAAGAATTGAAGAGCCACGCCCATGCTCGTGTCAACTTAGGAATGTGAACGAATTGAAGATCGGCCCGGAAGAATGGTCAAAAATACTGACATATGAGTATTTAAACTAAAGACTGGTGGCCGAAGTTGCCCACAAAGTATCTATCAGATACAACGTTAGTTAGAGTATTGAATACTATTTGCTTTTTCGTTTTGAAGTTATATATATATATATATATATATATATATATATATATATATATATATATGAGAAACTCACAAAGTAGCGCGTGAGTAGAGCAATAAATGCAAAAGATCACACAGGAAAATGAAAGGCGGATTCCAAGTACTTTCAGACTTGTTCAGTTCATTATCAAGGAAAAGTACCTGGAATCCGCCTTTCATTTTCCTGTGGGATTTTTTGCATTTATTGTTCTACTCACGCGCTACTTTGTGAGTTTCTCATATCATATATATATATATATATATATATATATATATATATATATATATATATATATATATATATATATATATATATATATATATAACTGTATTTGCTTATGTTATATCTATCATTATAGGATATAAGCCAGGTAAGGTTAAATTTTGAAGAAGTATAATACCGCCATGGAACCAATCATACTATAGAAATGATCTACTCACCGTCCCGATAACTAATATCCTCTATTATTTAAAGTCTAACTTGTAGTCCTCATCCCGGAATCTCTCGTGGACTGCCTAGGGCGTCTCTGTACAAACAAATGCCCCCTCGTCCCCCTCCAAGTTCATTCAGGCAACCGGACCAAACGGGTTCTTAGGTTGACAACAGGTTGAGAGCGGGATCACCGAATATACGGGTCACCGGTTGATTTAAATATAATAAATGAGCACATTTTATACCGATTCAAACTCCACTTTAATGACAACTGAGTACACTTACACCGAATCAGACTCCTTTAATGGCCTATTTAAATGGATACAATTACACCGATTAGGGTTCCTTTAAAGGCCTATTTAAGATTGGAAGTTAGAACAAGGAATTTTTATGCATTCGATTCTTTTTGCTCCCGAACGGGGCTCGGATTAACATGAACACAGCATGTACAGAAGAGGTAAACGTAAATAACGTGTGCAATTTGTGCATTCACGTGACGTGTGTGTACGTGAAACGTCGCTGTCGTAGAATGACCCACCGACATATACGTCACTTCTACCCAATATGCGTGAACGCTCAAGGTCAACGAGTGACCTTGAGTGAGTTGAAGCTGGGGTTCAACTTCCCTGGACGAGTGCGAAGGATTTAAATTCAAAACGATTAAGTGCAGTTGGCCGATATTAAACTAATGAAGGCTGCGGCATATGAGGCTTATGAAAAGCAGGAACAAAATATAATTTAATATTTACAGAGAATACACAATAAATAGATTAAATATAATAATGGGAATGGATACTTGATGTATACAAGAACTGAACTAACACAGCTACTCGGTGTGAGCTCTACAGATACGAGCCTCTGTACATACGCACACAGGAAGGACTGGCCAGGTAGCCACATATGATTCGACTCAGCCTAGCTTGGGTTCGTGGCTTTAAGAGATGAAACGGGGATCGGATGGATATTCGAGAGACTTTAACCACGGCGAGTTTAACATCTAGTAGTAACACTAACTGGAAGGAGTATTCGTGCCAAACGAAGTGTAAGGAAACCAAGGATGGGCCAATTGACTGGGGCTCAGATCCTTCGGTATAATTCTAGCCTTTCAGTTCATAGAGGACTGGAGTGCGATCGAAAATGACGTGTTTGGTTATAAAAGGCAGGCTATACTATCGATGCTCAATTGGGACCAACAATATATAGGGACCAGCCGGAACCGTTACTGCCTCCGCCAAGAGTGGGCGCGGGGGAATCTCTCCACGAGATTCCAATCCCTCGCTTATCGCAGAAAGCCATTCGATATTCTGACTGTTCTCACGGTGTTCGCTCTCATAGACTAACCTCCTGCTTGACCTCGTGGTTTCGACGGAGCCTTTATTCTCGACAGTCGCTCTTAGCATCATGTAAAACGATGGCACCAAACAAAGACATTCCCGTGGATAATTGAGTATCAATAGTCTATTAGCTTCCTGGAAAACCCAGAACTCCATCAGTCCTGAATTCAATTCCACCGCCATGGCAACTATGACCGAGGTAATAAGCGTCTAGTGTCTCCGTTGTTGCATTCACGAACCGGGGACAGAGTGGCGGGAAAGTATCGAAGAAGGAAACAAAGGAGACAATGACAAAAGGAAACCGGTTTGAAGGGATGATGAGAGGAGATCGAGTATGACAAGGACTACTGTGAAGGAGCATGGCAAGGACGGACTGATTCGAAGATCGATAATCACAAGGACTACTATAAAGAACCCAGAACTTATCAATACACTGCTGAAAAACCCACGAGGGCATCGCTAGTGGAAAACTTTGTTAAAAACGTGCGTAAAAAAAGTGATTAACTTAGGTGAATTGAAAATGGTTAGAAAAGAGGTAATTAACTTGCCAACCATGGAGATCTCTTTGAGTGTAAGGACTGAGAAGGCGCGCAACTCTTCCGAAGCTGTGGCCGTTCCGCAATGAATGCAGGTTCCTGGTGTATAAGGCTGAGTGGGGGTAAAAACCTTGAATAACTAAGTGCAGTGGTCTTATCGCCCCATTCTCCCCTAAAAAATATGAGTGGGGCTGGAGACAACGAATTGTGCCCCCCCCCACCCCTCGTCACGCGTAAAAACACCTTAATATCTTTCATATGCCGCCACCTTATATAATGTGGGTGGTATGTGTTTATAGACCATATACAAGTACATCACTACGGAATAAGGTTAAATTAGAGACATAAACTGTTTTGAAACGAAAACGCGGCTAAATTGGAATTAAATTTGCTGAAGTTCAGAGAAATTGGTGATACATTCATAGAAATGTGACGAATTTTTATCTATATTCTCTGAAATACGGCGACATTGGAATTTAATTCGCTGAAATGCGGCAAAAACGGGAGTACATTTACTGAACTGTAGCGAAATTCGATGAAATGAGGAGAAATTGAGGCTACATTCGATGAAATACAGTGGAATTGAGTATAAATTCGTTCGATGGGGTAAAATTGGAGCAAAAGTCACTAAACTTCAGAGAAATTGAGGATTAACTCTGTAAAATGCGATGAAATATGGTAACAGTTGATGAAATGCAGAGAAATTGACCCAATATCTGCTGAAATGTAATCAAATACTGGAAAATTTGCTGAAATGTTTCGAAATTGGGCCAAAATTGGCTGCAATAAGGTAAATCCGACAATTTTTTTAAGGCAAAATCCTTCGTCCTCACTTCTAAGCGAGGGACATATTTTGATTAATTAACTTCCTTAGATTACACACAATTGCCTTTCCCGATAGTCGACATTTTGGGAAATTTATCTCAGCAACATGGTTCAAATTAATACTTTTGAGCACCTGTGCTCTTTGTACAAATTTATGCTCCTGGCTTTTTATAATACACCTGTCCCAGAATTTAAGGTGAACGAGCTCTTTGACGACTTTATTCCTATCATGATTTCTGCTCTTTTTATCTTCTCTATCTGTCTGTCCTTTCACTCATCCATTATCTAATAAAAATGCTTTAATTGGATTAGCAATGCAACTAATAATTTTAAAGAGGCCAACGGAAGTTAGTTAGACGCATGTCGAGAGCTCAATTCCTAAAAGGACGAACGTGGTTGGAGAAAATCTGTAAAAATTGAGTCGGTAGGGAGGGGTGGGGGGGCTGCTTCTCATACGCACCTTATCTCCCACTACCCGCCCCTTCTGTGTATGGTGCCACCTGCATGAATGGAGAATGTGCGAGCGACAAGCAAGTGCGTAGGTAGAGGGGGCGCTCGGGTACCACCTCCCCCATCCCCCACCGCGTTTCCAGGTAAGAGAAGACGGGCAACGAGAACCGACCTGTGCGACTAGATCAAATAACCGCGCGCTGCATATCAAGATACGTGATATACTCCACGGATATATATATATATATATATATATATATATATATATATATATATATATATATATATATATATATATATATATATATATATATATATATAAGAGAGAGAGAGAGAGAGAGAGAGAGAGAGAGAGAGAGAGACAGACAGACAGACAGACAGACAGACAGACAGACAGAGACAGACAGAGAATGAGAGAGGAGAGAGACAGCCAGACGAAGAAAGAAACAAAACACAAATATATTTAAAAAGACCGAATCAACCTAACGCAATATACATATGTATATGCGTGACGTGTATGTTTATATGCATATTCTGATCATGCGTACGCAGGCACACGTACATACAGATGACGCAATCAGGGGACCACCAGGGCAGATGCGAACATCCTCCGAGTCGTTGCATGGCGCCGACAATGACACGATAACACTAAGTCGATTAACTCCAGACGAATGGTACAAAATAGGGCGGGACATTTTTATTTTAAGTAAGGGTCGGAACCAACGTGATAATCTCCATGGAATTTTTTTTTTAAATAGGTTCGTAAGGAAGCGATGTTAGGGAAAGTGGAGACAAGAGGGAGAGGACAAACGGGAGGAGAGAATAAAGTAAAAAATAGATTAACCTGCAAATAACGCCAAACGAAACCTTTAACAAATACACAAAACGGGGCATAGAGACCCAAATATACTAACCTTGAAATACATTTACGATGAAATTACAAACGCGCACACACATGAAAACCATATACACAACATTTATTCATATACAATCGCATTTTTTAGCATGTATGTTGGAGCTATACGTGAGGAGGCATAGTCTTTGAAATGATGGGATCCGCTGTCGCTGGCAGTGTGAACATGGTGGTTAATAAACAGTGTTTTCGGAATTATTTAATTCTCGTGGAGGGATCATTGTTCGCCGAAGTAGGTTGCTTTTAAGCAATTTTGAGGGGTCGGGCCACTGTGTGAGAGCACGCGTGTCTCTGCAGAAGTGTGCTCAAGTACATGTAGACTTAAATATTGATATTTAATTAAGAATTAAACTATTTAAAAAAATATATATAAAGAAATCACTTAAATTTTTGAATGATTTATTAAGAACATTTTTTTAAAGTTAAAGACTAAGGTAAAATAATTGTGGAAGTAGACTCGTAAAATGGTGCTGTTTGGGAAAAGGAAAATGTGTGAAAGATATTTTTCGTAGGGATTTATCACCGCTTTGCACTCGTTTTATAAGCCTATCCAAACATGGCCATATTATTTAAAACGTAGGATCCGAACCAGAGGCCACGGTACGAGAGTTGATAAAGCTACATAAGTCAAGTCGAATTGGGATTCCATCCGTTAACTAAACATATTCAATGAAGCTTAATTTTGCTCAACATGGGAATGGTGTTTTTACTTAGCTAAGCGATAGCCCATGCCTAGTACATTTACCGAGTAGCCAAAAGATGAGACTAATGGATGAAGAGGAAACCAGAGGGAAACTCTCCTAAACACCCTTCTTGCTTGACGTAGCCATCTTCCAATGGTATGCTGCTAAAAGCAATAAATTACATTTATCGCGGTAACTAAATGAACAGTAATTCGCCGTTCGCTCTGAATTAATGCATGAACTAACCTCATTCGACTATTGTTAGGAGTCACAAATGTGCGAGTAGACACACCCACTCCCACGGAAACTCACTCACACCTAGAAGATTGTGAGAATGGAGCGAAAACGCTACCCTCGTCGTTTTATTTGATTACCAAGTCATCTTCAAATTTATGCAACCCCTCTTATTTATAGCAGGGGGAAAGGGGGTTCTTCCGTATATGTTGGTCATAAGAAACGAAGGGATGATACAAAGATCCCTAGGGCTCACCAAGCTACACCCTGTTAGTAGGGAAGATGAAGGAAGTACGTGCGCCAAAGGGTCAAAAAGGTCCCAAAATATCCAACATGAGCCGGGATCTCCCCTGTCTGCTTTGCCATCAGCCACTACCTTATCATTAACCCTCGACGTGTCATCAGTTCTGGAGTTCTTACATTTTTACAATGATCCTCGTTTGAGTAAAGATTTAGAAAAAGAACATTCATTAATGGCTAAATATTGAAAGTATGCTACAACCTGACAAATGTTTTATTTCTATCTTTCAAATGCCAATGGCTGGAGTCAGAGCCATGGCAATATCTAGTGCCCCCCCCCCACGAATCAAGATTGGGGGGCCCCCATAACAATATTCCTGTAATACAAATATTTTGGTCTATCATTAATGACACAGTTGAAAGGGAATAAATAAATCAGATAATTAAGAAAATGTGTATTTGAAAATTGTATATTTTCATTAATAAAATAAATTTGGGGGACCTCAGTGGGGTCCCTTCAAGAGCCCCCTCCCCCCGGTCGGGGAAATTCGGGGAGCGGTTGCTCCGGCTCTGGCTGGAGTTATAGTAACGCTATTCAAACGAACCAATATGTGGGTTTAATCGAAGTGACCTTAAAATCGTTTTTAGTCGTGTGCAGAGACTATAAGTTACTATGTCGGTCGGTCAGTAGGTCAACGGGTCGGATGGAAACCCGTTTTACTTTCCAATGAGATTTTTGGCAATAACATCATAACTATTCGGTCGATTCTCACGAAATTTGAAACTCTTATGTTGTTTTACATTCTCTTTCGAATGATATAATTGCCAAGATCCTCCCAAGTTTAGCCCGGGAATTATATTGTTTTGGCAATAACATCGTAACTATTCCGCCGATTCTAACGAAATTTGAAACCCTTATGTTGTTTTACATTCTCTTTCTACTGATATAATGGTCAAGGTCCTTCCAAGGTTAGTCTGGAAATTATTAAAAGAAATCTATGGGTCGGATTGCCACACTTGCTGAAAGTTTGGAAGGTCATATAGTCATAAGGTCATACTCGTAATTTAGAATAATTGAGAGCACGCGACTTAGGTCTGTTGACCTTGGTACCAAGTAGAAGCTTTGATATAGAGAAAAGAATACAATAAATGAGAGGCTCCTTTCAGTGAAACAAATCCTTCGAATCGACAGAATCCACTTAAAAATTTATTGAAAAATTCTTCAATAGAGAAATTAACTTTGTCTCTAAGTACTCGATGACGTCTCACTTGCTAACGTGACAGTAAAGTTACACCTATGAAATTAGTCTCACTTGCTAACGTGACAGTAAAGTTACAGCCATGAAATAAGTCTCACTTGCTAACGTTACAGTAAAGTTACAGCCATGAAATTAGTCTCACTTGCTAACGTGACAGTAAAGTTCCACCCATGAAATTAGTCTCACTTGCTAACGTGACAGTAAAGTTCCACCCATGAAATTACTCTCACTTGCTAACGTGACAGTAAAGTTCCACCCATGAAATTAGTCTCACTTGCTAACGTGACAGTAAAGTTCCACCCATGAAATTAGTCTCACTTGCTAACGTGACAGTAAAGTTCTACCCATGAAATTAGTATCACTTGCTAACGTGACAGTAAAGTTACACCCATGAAATTAACAGGTGGCAAATTTAGAAGAGGGGGGGGGATATCTTTAAAAAATACTCAATTTCATAAACAGAAAATTTAGTCTCATTTTTTTACCAATAAAGTATGGTCCTAAGTTTTTTTGCTGACAGCATCAGTGTTTTTTTTTTAATTGCACCAAAGTTTGGGCACAAAATTAATTAGTTTCAAATACCCACATTTTAGGTAATGCTGACCCCCCCCCCCTAAAATTTAAAGCGCAATGCCAACGAGGGCATAACATACGGAAAGTTGGTAAGGTGAAGTTTGTATAAAGAGATGAAGGTAGAGAAAGTGGAAATGTATAGAAGACAGCCGGCATTGAAGACGAGAGGGAAAACTGCGGGTGATTACGGGAGGCCATACAATTTTCAGATGTCAGCCGCAGCAAAGTTACCCACCTTCCAAGAGAGAAAATATGAGGAGAATTTTATAAGGAAAGTGACGAAAGGGGGTAAAAATAGAAAAAGGTCTAAACAGAATAAAGCCTGGGTAGTATCAACCTCGTTTGAGACTGCTTGGCGCACGAGGGCAGGGGAAGAGTCCCGTTCCTACAGGTACGGGGTAAAACAGGCCACGCGGACGACCCCTTGCGAGGTTAAGTAATGTGAAGTAAAAACTAGAAAGATTAAAAAAAAGAAGTAGAAGTGAAAAGTTATGGTAGGTACAGAGCCCAGAGTTAAGGACCTGTAAAGTACTGATATCTCCTGATTCGCCTTACCCCCCTTTCGCAACGGAGGTCCCAGGAGAGAGAGGGGGGGAAATAAATAGAGGAAAAAAAGTCTTATTTATAACGTTAATATGCCAACTTCATTGACGTCCGGCGCAATCTCTGATTAAATCTAAAATCCCTTTGTTTACAAAAGTCGTAAATTATTCCCTCGAATATCCGCACGCCGACACTTTCTACCCCACCTCCCCCCTTTTTTTCGAAACCATCCACAAAGTCTGTTGTCTTGGATACGCCTCGAACGCATCTCTGCTTCTTATGCGACACTGTTTTCCTACTCGCTGCTCCCAAGCTGTGGAACACCATCCCAATGGATTAAGTGTTTCACCATTTTGAAAACTACTTTTTCCAATAAAACTTATTTAGACGGGAAGTTCTTCCATGTCCTTTTTGTCTTATTATAAAAACTTAACGAAACGTAAACACCAGCTGAGAAGGAACTACCCTACTACATAGAACCAACAATCGAGTTTATACAGACTTTTAACCCTCTGATGCTATGTGGTGATGGAGAGGGCAATACCAAATGCTTCCCACCGATAACCAACGGCGTCTCAGGGTTAATTACAAACACAAGGGGACCTAGCTTCAGACCTTGAGAAGCAACTCGTCCCATTTCATATATTTTCGTTCGGGCGCAAGCTCGAAATGAATAAAAATGTCCATATAATAAAGAAAGATTAGAACGGCGACAGAATACATGCATAATTTATCGCGAAAAGGGGAGTTGGCTGGAGTTAGCAACACAATAAACTTATCCTCCTTTAACCGGACAAATAAGGACATAACAATGAAGGAACTGATTTATTAAATGGGGAAATGGCTGTAACTAACGAAGGTATGTGCCATAGACAAGAACCGAAGAAGAAAAGAAACGACAGAGAGAAAATAGCTTGAACAGGTAAGATGAAAAGGCAAAGGGGACCCATACGAAAATGCATCAACCTTCGAAGTTTAAGGTAACATAAGATCGCGCGATGCGTAACGCCCAGAAGGAACGGCGAAAAGGTACAGTGCCTCGAGTTCGCCTCTTTCGACGACCTGAATTTGTGGACACAGTCTTCTCCAGATGCTAATTGGTAACGCGATCTCCGTTCCACCCAGATAACGAGAGCAGATTTCACCCAGATAAAATACCTTCCCTCCGCCCCCAAGGGTGCAGCGAATTAATAAAAAGAGACGTTTACACATGTTTTCGTGTGTGACTTCGTGTATTTATGGGCTTTTGTGTGTAATATATAAATTCACTTGTCATTAACATTAGTGTGTGGAGCTTTCGATAACCTAGTGGATACAGCGTTGGATTTCTGACGTCGAGGCAAGGGTTCACCCCAGCAGGCGCGAACATAAAATTTTCAGTGGTGTCATAAGCGAGTTTCCCATTAGGCAGATACGCTGATCTCCCCTGCGGGGGTTTGTAGCTTCACACGTATCATCATAGACAACCAATCACAACACCGCTACCATTTTCCTTTCCGTCCTCACAACATAACATGCCCACTCTTTCTCTCATATGTCCCAGAACCCTGCTAATGGGGTACTAGTCTTTGGGGCACACATATCCACATACCCCTGACGCGGAACAGCTGCCCCACCTGGGTTCAGGAAGGGTTCCACCATCGTTGTTTGGTGTCAAAAATACATACGACCCGGATCCCTCCCTTCATCCCGACGAGAGTGGGCCATTAGTGTCTTCGGGCTTACTAGTGATTGCCATTATAATCTTTGTGTGGATTTCCTTAACCGATCGTATCTCGTCCACGATGCGAGGGTCAAGTGACGCTACCTACCTACATGCTTGTGTAGATATATTTGCCTCGAGATTTATTGGTAAATCTATGGAGACAAATGTTTGGTTGTGTGTAAGTGCACATGTACGTGCGTGTTGATGGGAAAGAAGCTGTGCAAGTCTAGGTGGGTGGGGTGTTTATCTCCAAAGGGCGGTAACGTGTAAAAGAGTAAATACAGCTCACGAGGTCCTAAATGAGAGAGGCAACTATGTACACCCGTGTCAACTATTGCGCCATTTCTAATATGGGATTCAAGACAAAGTGTATCGTGATACGGGGTACTGTATAGCATACAAACTTTGGGGACACCCTGTATAAATCAGCGCTGCCTTTAGGCTTTCTTTCCTACTTCGATACACTGCTTATAGACCTTCAGATTGTTGCTCGAACCCCGGACAAATGATGTCCGCCTCTGAACTCTAAGCGTTGTCAACGGGCCGAGTCGAGGAAGTACTCAAGACTGGGGTTTTAGGACGCCCTTCGAAGACCAAAGTCTTGGCAGAACGTTGAGTAAGTCACGTGCGACTCTAGTCGCGGGCGACTCTACATCTCAGTATGTCGGTCGGTCGGTTCCCGTTTTGCTTTTTTTTTGTTTTTGTAATAACATTGTAACTAATCAGCCGATTTTAACAAAATTCAAACTTTAATATTGTTTTACATTCTCTTTCGAATGGTATAACATCCATGGTCCTCCCAAGGTTAGCCCATGAATTATTTTGTTTTGGCAATAACATCATAACTATTCCGCTAATTCTAACGAAATTTGAAACCATTATGTTGTTATGTATTCTCTTTCGAATAATATAACTTCCAGGCCACTCTAAAGTTTATTCTGGGAATTATTGAAAGTTTTGGATGTCGTAAGGTCATAAATCAGAATAAATGAGAGCACGCGACTTTTTGGTCAGCAGACCTTGTTGATATTTAGGCCGCGGTGGTGATATTCACAACCTTCCCTAAAATGGACGTCAGATCGATTAAGGCGTTAATTACCCGCACGTTCTCTATCTTCTTTCTTGAATATAGGAATCACATCAGACATGCGACAGTCCAGAGGAATCTTTCCGCTTTCTAAGCCGTTTGTTATAGATCTCAGTTCAGTGAGCATCTCAGTAACTAACATAAGCAAGATTCTCAGCAAGATGCTGATTAGGCTGCCATAATTAAAACACTTATTTTTATTATTATTCTAGCTTCTATTGGTTTGAGGTCCAAACTATATCAACCCATCTACCTTCCAGACGCATATTGCCCTTGGAATTGGCCTGTTACCTTCAACCGAGAAGGATAGAGACAAACCATCAATTTCCTCGTCATGATTTGCTATTTGACCTAACGCCTTCAACCTAGTATACTTTTTCTTGTATCTCTCTATATCAGTCCATCTTAAGCTCCTTCCAACACACCTGGTATTCTCCTTTCTCTGCTAAAGGGTGACAAAATATTACAAGTGACTCACTTCGGTTAGGGAGGTTATTTGTTTGCTCATCATGAAGAACGATGTCTTCACCCTGAGTAAGTAAGGTATGAATATCGAAAACAAAACCAGCTTTTCATCATCATCCAGCTGGATATTTTAATTTCGGAAATCTCTTCTAATTATAAGATCAGCTACGTATACAAATAATAAAAACATGGATTAATAACAAACAAAAAATTAAAGATAATAATAAAATTAAGATGGAAACTGGTCTCCACGGGAAACCAGCTTCAATCGGGGAAAAAAGATTACAATCAAGGATTAAAAATGAAATGTCATGGAGGAAACCCGAATCCTCCAAATTGTGACATGACAGACTGTCGTGTCTAATCCACCAGCAGCAGAGACAAGAGGGATTAAACCCGCTAGTCACGATACCAAGACTGGTACCGCGCAAGAAGCTCCATCAGTCAAGGATATACATCTACTCTTATCATGGTACTGAACATCAAGTCACAAACAAAGTGACAGGAATGGCACTAAGAGCCAATTCCTGCATACCAGTAGAAGCCGTCATGGGAGAAATGGGGTGGAGTAGGTATGAAGAGAGAGTTGTAAATATGAAAGCAAGTTATAAACGAACATATCGATGGAATAGGGAGTGATATCCACGAGGACTGAGAGAGACGGGTGAACATCTGATGGTAAAATGCAAAGGACACAATGTTCAGAGAGTAAGACTGAAAGAAGAGTTGGTAACACGGTTAGGACAGGAACAGTAGGGTAAGGTGGGAAGTAGAGAGGAGCATGGACTCGTAGTTCTGGGGTTTAAATGTAGAGAAAATGTAATAGATGACGAGAATACGAACAGTTGGAGCAGCAAAAAGATTTTTTCTGAGTGTTTGGAAGAGGAGAGGATAATGATTATTTCTTTCCACAGAAATAAACGCCATGTCACGTTTCAAAGGGTGGCATTAACAACCTAAACCTGAACCACGCAGTATCTAGGCCCTTCGATGGGTCTCTAACCCAACGAGTCAAAAAGTTTTCAGTGATTCTGTCATTTCACTTCACGCTTACTACTTTCTAATGGGAAAAGTGGAGTTAGCGTGCATCAATGCCCGGTAGATTTCCCTCCCCGTCCGACTCCTTTATCCCCTATTCCAAACAAAGCTTCTCATCCTTTCCCCGCAGCATTAGCCTTTGCAGCGATGGATCCGTAAAGGGATGTCAATAATAAAGGACGTCGCTAGCTTTGGTTTCTCCTTGTCTTCCCCTTTCCATGGGTGATCATGCTGTGGCTAGCATCTAGAGGAATCCGTGCCCTTCCGGCCTCTACGTCCGTAGATGATTCTTTGGCTATATATTAGGTTGTTTCACATCAAATGTTGTTGTTTTGAATTGTAAGTTGAAGTTGACGTAAAAAGAAAAAGACTAGTGAACATTTTATCAAAATATGATCGATTTGCTTCAATATCCCATTTCTATCCAATTCTTTAGATATGTTGATAAAAAATCCAGTAATAATATGAGTTATGTCTGCCCCTATTATGTAACCTTTTATTACGACAATGGAATTCAAAGTGCTTTAAAATATGGTAGGAGGAATTTCAGGTGTATGTGGATGTTGTGGCAGAACTTCATATCCAAAACCTCTAAGCTTAAGAAGCACATTCAGTTGCGAGGTGTTGGGTGCTGGCGTTTCCATGAAGCAGAATTGGATTGCAGGCTGTTTGGGGACAAATCTTGAATGCATTTCAGGATAATCTGTTAACTATACGATTTTAGGACTGTTTATTATTTCCCCTGATTCAAAAAAATGATGATTCCTTCACTATTCCACAAAACTAACTGCAACCTTTTAGGTGATCAAAAATGGTTTGGAATTTGAGTTAGTTTTTCATTTTTGTCTAGCGATTCAGCAAACCTTTTCTTGGTATCGTATGCAGTAGGATCCGTTTTTCATTAGAAGTCACAAATGCCTTCAAAACTGGATCCTTATTCTGTCTCACAACCAGTGGTGAACAGACGCCGCAATTTCTGATCTTCATTTATTTCATGTGGACCCCCTTTTTCAAATTTATTAACCTCTCCTAATGGATTATTTCAAGAATTGCAAACTCATTTTTAGCATGTGAAGAATAACGAAATCGAAATTACTTATGTCGAGAATAAAGAAATTATTGTATATATGTAAATAAAAAGACATGCTTTTTTTAATTTTATTTATGAAAGGAAGTTAAAGTTAGAAGGATCGCTTTAACACCCCTCCCCCTTATTTTGCCAGGTTAACATCCTTCCTCCGAAGTTTTGGCGTTTGGACATCATTAACAAAAGCTTTGGGGTTAGGTTACCCGAAAGTCCCACTTCCCGACTTGTTCTTATACCAGTTTTTTCCCTCTGTCTATACATGACAAGAATCCAACATCTTAATTGAAGTCTTCATTTGGCACTCCCCTCCCTCTAAAAAACCCCAGGTTCTTATGGAGGTTGTGTTCCTAAAGCGTTCACAATTTTTGTTTTGTCCACTCCTCTGGACTTTATTGCACAACTGGGTGTCCTCCATAAGCATAGGAAGAACGACAGGCTGGAGCGTGTTGCCACCCAATTTTACTATCAAAAATAGCGAACCCCCAAATTACTCATGTGAGAAATAGCGAACCACAAAAATTACTCATGTGAAGAGTAGCGAACCCAAAGGTTAGATGTTCGCTATTCTTGACATGGTCACCAATTATAGCATTGAGGCTCTATGTGTTTTAGAAACTTGTCCTGTGATGGTTGAGACTCTCATGGTTCTATGATTTCTGTTAATTAATCATCTGAAGTAGCCTAGAAAGAGGCTACAACGCCATCAATAAATCCTACTTTTCTGGATAGGTTGCATCCACCAACTCTACTAAGGCTCTATAATCTGGCGACCACAAAAAAAGCGATTCGCTGCACAGTGGAACCAAATATTCTTCGTTCGTATTTCGTGGTCCTGTCTCACTTTAAAGTAAATGGTAGGGAAAGAATTTATAACAAAACTCCTGGTAACTACTACTTTCTGGCTCAATCAATCAAGGAAGTCGAGAGAAAGCGTGAAGCCAGGTCTCCGCAACCATTCCGTACCTTCCTCGCATAAAGAAAATGAACCTGAAAATAAGCGATAGTAATATTGCGCGCTTTCTATTATGATTCGTTTCCTGACAACGGCGTGATTACCTTTTTTTTATTTATTTTAAGAGCTCATCTGGCGACTACCTACGGCGTGATTACCCCCATCAACCGGTGTACATAGAAGGTATTTACCGTATTCATAACTTGCCAAGTCCATTCGGTCTCTCGATACAACCCTTAGGACACTTATCAATTGAGGATTCTACCTCGATGGATCCAAGGAATATGTCTCAGCATTCTCTACGGAATGAGGCACGGGACATCCTGAGCGGTTGAAGGTCTTAAGGCTATCTCTGCACCATTATCATTAGGATAGGTATCGATGAGAGGCTGCAATGAAACACTTTTCCTTAATTTTTAAAGGTTGATTTTTCCTCAATATAGACAAGATCGTGAAAGCCGTGAGTGGGACAGCGGACTGCAATCAAGCCTGCCAGAACTTAGCCCCAACATTCAAGGAATATCTCACTGGGTTCAGCAAGTCAACCAAACCTTTCAGTTGGGTCAAATTGAGAGAAAAGATTCCAGCCAAGAGCAATCCAGGCATAAGATCGTGTTGTTTCTTAAAACTAATAACGAAAACCAACGAGGACAGATTCCGCCAGAAAATTGGTAAGGAAAGTTAAGATCGAGGAAGTGAAAATATGTGAAATGTGAACATCCACCTAGGAGGGCAGGGACGAGGACAGTCCGCATTACTCCAGATGCCAGGTCAGCATGGTTACTCATATTACACTTGGCACACTCTTACGGAGAAGTACCGACAGGCAGCCACGGAAGCTGGTCAAGTACCAGAAGGCTTAACGGAAACCAAGAGAATTCTAAATTTGAGTCTCTTCCTACTTGCAAACGTTAAATGACGATACCTATAAAAGTTCCTAAGCCGCTCTTCATCCGGGGAAGGCAATTGGAGATTATTCATTAATAAGTAGAGAAGACAAATGGAGAGCAAAGAGAGGCTGTAGGATTAAGAATCAAAGATGATGTGACTCCAAGACCTAAAAGTACATAGGCAGTCTTAGTACCGAACCTCGCTTTCGGCAACCATGGTGTAGGCATCTAAGGTGGTGCTATAGTAACCAGCTAATACAATTCAAAAGTTCTTTGGAACACACAAACCCCAGATAGAGTTAAATCTATCAAGTTCTAAGGCAGAATCGAGACTAACGAACGATGCCACAGTACTCATACCTCAATGCTTCCACTTCACAAGTGCTCATATAATCAGGAGCAAATGCATGTATCGGGGGAATACAACATTCAAAGATGTAAACTCAGACATCATTTCAAGAAACGAACATTGCCAAATTTCAGAAACAATTTTAGACAAAAAGAGAAAGGAAGAGAAAATCCACGAGGACTTTTAATATCTCGACAAGACTGAAAATAATTTTAGTCGTCACATGAATTCCTCCATAACTTCATACGCATCACTATTGTTCACGATTCAACATCACATATTTATCTGAGTGTAGAGGGAATATAAAATAACAATAGCATTACAAAATACATTCTGACTAGAGGGTAATTATAATAGCATTACAATAGAAGGATGAATAATTAATGGACGCTGCACGTAGCTCAATTTTACAACACCTGATAGTGAGGTAGGCTCTTACGAAAATAGGCTCTTAAGAGATTATCGTAGTATGAGGATTTTAATGAGTGTGGTACCTGTTATTTATGTAGGTTCTTACGGAAATAGGCTCTTAAGAGATCATCACATGTTGAGGTTTTTAATGGATCATAGAGAGGATAAAAATCAAACATAAAAGAACATGAAATACAAGAATGTCGTAAAAAAAGATTGAGGATGAAAAAAAAAACACTGGATGTGTCCAAAACACTAAGCACCACACCCATCAAGCCCACCCAACCACAACCAACAAACTCACAACCCACAGTCCCACAAACATCACAAACCCCTAGACAATCAAACAAACAAAACAAACACAACAAGCACCTAAAAATACTACAAATAAACATAAATGGACTGAACAACAAAACGAAAGAACTCGAGCACCTCACAAACAAACATGAAATAGTCATAATCACCATCCAAGAAAGCAAACTCACGGAAAAAACAGAAAAGCCCTCAAATCACAGACTACACATCAATCAGAACTGACATAAAACACAAAGAGGAGGAGGCTTCATCACATACATCAAAAACAACATCACCTATAGACAGACCCCCCCTCCCAAACAACATAAACACACACAAAACTGAAGCACAAATCACTAAAATCCCCCCAAGCAAAACTAAGCACTTACACCTTGCAAACCTCTACATCCCACCCAGAGACACCACGAACCCCAACCACCCAAATGAAGATGCAGACATAACAAACTTTCTTTCCCACGCAACCACTCTCACGAACTCTATAATCACAGGAGACATCAACGCACACTCAGAACTTTGGAACTCACCCACAGAAGACCACAGAGGAGAACTCATCGCCGACATCATTCAAAACTCAAATCACATAACCTTAAACACCCATACACCAACCCGCATACCCACACACCCCAACTAACAACCCACTTCGCCAAACATCACCACTGCAACAAACACCCTACACAGACACCTCACCTAGAACACGATACACGCTCTCTCCTCTGACCATCTCCCCATGTTAATAGCATTAACAAACACAAACAAACTTCAGGCTACAAAAAAACCCCCTCAAAATATACACAAATTATCACAAGGCAAACTAGATAGAATACACCAAAGAAATTGAACAAGTACTCTCCAACATCCACCTCCCAAAAGATGCACACACGGCAAACAAAATACTAACTAACACTATCTTGCAAGCAGACAAAACACAACATCCCACGTGGGAAAATAAACAACACAGAAAAACTACTCCCTAGACCAAACAGAAACCTCATAGCACAACGGAACAACACTAGAAAACAAAACTCATCAGACCCTAATATTATAGAACAAAACAAACAAATACATCGCGCCATACAAGAACACAAACAATAATCAAGGAAACATCACCTAGACCAGCAATGGAACCACAAAACAAACACACACAAACTCTGGAAAACCATTGCTGGCCTCACAAAGAAAAAAAACAACATAGCCACAAAACAACACTATCACCTTCGGAAACAAAGAAGCCACAACACCCATACAAAAAGCAGAACGTTTCAACAAACAATTCGCAAACACAACCATACACCAAGCGAAAAATGAAAACAGGAAAATAGATAGACTTACAAAAAAACTCCCAAACCACAATTCACAACCACAACAGAATAGACCATCAGAGCCATAAAACAAGCAAGAGACAACAATTCCACCGGTCCTGATGACATAAACATCAAACACCTAGGTCAAAACGCTATAAACCTCCTCACACACACTTACAACCTCGCTATAAACACAAGCAGCATACCTAAACAATGGAAAGCAGCAAAAATAATTCCAATACCAAAACCAAACAAAGACATAAACAAAAGAGACTCCTACAGACCAATAGCGCTGCTTTCCCCCATAGCCAAAACACTAGAAAAAATCATCCTACCCTATATCACATCCAACATCCCAAACACACCACACCAACATGGGTTCAAACCCATACACTTAACTACCACAGCATTACACACAATAAACAACATAATCACAAATGGATTCAACAAGTAAATTGCCCCACATAGAACCATAGTAGTCGCCCTTGACATGTCAAAAGCATTTGACATAGTAGACCTACACAAACAAATCAACAAGATCCACAAACTCACCATGCACACCACCCTCATCAAGTACATAGCAAACTACATCAAGGGAATACTCCAATACACCCAAATACAAAACACAAAATCTAAACACAGACACACAAAACCCGGAGTTCCTTAAAGAGGAGTACTTTCCCCAACACTTTTCAACATCTACACCTCAGATATACCAACTCAACCCCCCCCAACAGTAAAAATTGTCACCTACGCAGACAACATCACAATACTCTCATCACACAACAAACCAGAAGCTGCTGCACAAGAGATACAACCTTACCTCAACAAAATACACACATGGACAATAGAAAATTCACTAAAGCTAAACGCCACCAAAACTATGACCACTCTTTTCACACCAGACCCTGCAGGATACAACACAACCCTAAATATAAACATAGAAAACATACCACTACCCACCACAAAAGAACTGAAGATCCTTAGCCTCACTTTTGACCCCAAACTCACATACTCAAAACACATACAAAACACAATAGTCAATGCCACGAAAACACTCAACGTCATCAAGGCACTCACAACTACACACTAGGGGAAAACCAAGGAAACGCTCATTAACACATACAACACAGTCACAAGACCAGTACTAGAATACGCCAACACAATCTGGTCTCCAATCATTTCAGAAACCAACACTAAAAAACTACAGGCAATACAAAACACAGCCCTCCTCACTGCCACAGGATGGACTCTTGACACAAACACCCAACATCTACACGATGAGACGAACATCATACCAATCAAAATCACCTAAAACTACATGCATCACAACTCAGGCAGAAAATACAATATCCAAATCATCCCCTCCACCACATCACCAGACAACCTCCCAATCACCGACAACAACTACACCAATAACTTAGATACAGACCCTAACACAACAACAGAAGACACAATCAAGCAAACAATGAAAACAATCCACTCTCAGATCACACAACAATACTTTACAAACAGAACCAACAACAAAATATTAAGTGCACCACCTCCAACCGTACAAAACTCAGAACAAATACTCACAAAGCAGATCAGAAGAACACTAGCACAGATACAAACAAACAAATAACCCCTTCTGACGTCATACATGCACAAAATATCTCCCACCACCCATATAACACCAAACTGCTCCAAATGCATAACACATATACACGACACCACACATCTCTTCAACTGCCCACAGATACACACAGACCTGGGCCTGGAACAACTTATTATGTAGGGGAAAAATACTCTAAAGTAAAAAACAAAACAAACAAAAACATTTGGTGTTTATAGTTAATAACAGAAGCGAAATCAAAATCAAATTGAGGGAGACGAAGGCAATTCAAAATGGCCCCCGAGTGGAGGTCAAGGGTCGCTTTAAAAAAAGTAGTCTGCCTTCGTCGACGACTCGAGGAAGAATAGCAAAACGCTCTTCGACTCGTGGCAACTCATCTTTGGTTAGTTAATTCTCTTTCAGTCTTTGAATGAAGTGCTCGACCGTAAAATGAAATCCGCATAAAGATCAGAATGATAATCGATGGTGAGCGCCGGTCCTCATTAAGGGGGCAACCAGCGAGCAGCCGAAAAAAGGGGGGGTAGAAGAGACAGCAGTACTGTGAATGGCCATATATGTGGTGACGTATAGATGTACCTAATAATCATGTCACACATTATGTTGAATTTATCGAATTAACAGGGCGGGGTTTAAGTGGATAAAACAAATTTTCCTTTATCTTCGACAAGCAGGGGTGACAATTAAAAAGGCCGATCGAAAGACAGTTTTTTGGCTGTCGAAGAGAAGCTTATTTCATGCGTTATATTCTCGTGTATGTGAGAAGAGCTACTTCCGAGGGCTTCGATGAAGAGCTAGTTAACCAAAACTTGCCTTCTTAACCGCATATATATATATATATATATATATATATATATATATATATATATATATATATATATATATATATATATATATGTGGGGGGGGGTTAGGTAAGGGTAATAATAAAAATTCCTTAATCCGATAGAAAAAAAAATAGAGAGAGGGCGAAGATACGCACGGAAATTCACAATTAACAATCCTCCGTTTTCTGTTGAAGTTAAACGTTACTTTATACAAAAGACCTTGAAATTTCTCTTTTTAGAGAAATGGATGGTTGCCTTGTCGTATATGTAACGCTCCTGAAGAGGGTTGAGGAACTCCAGGAGACTTCTCTAGCGGATTAAGGAGTGCGGAAAAATATTATTAGTTGGCAACAGAGCAGAGCAAAGCTTATCGGAAGTCATACAAAGTTATTCGATGATGTATAAAACATATAATAATATCGTAATTAACTTGCATTCCTCCGAAACCTTTTGAAAATGTGACATCAATAATTGGGTCAACTGTACGTACCAGTAGCTGTAAGCGTACACGACTCTACTGTAGCTCTCTTCGAGCGACAAAAATGTGTTGGCTCTCGCTTGGAATCGAACTCGGTACGCAGAGGTGGAAATCGCACGCCCTATCCAATAGGCTCACGCGAGCTCCAGCCATTCATCTATGCGGGCATATTAGGCCTAAATAGGCTCACACAATATTCGCTCGAAGTACGAATATTATGAAAACATTATTTATAATTAACCAATTTATAATTAGTCATTATTAGATCACGAAACCCCAACAGGGTGTCAGGTGTGGTATGGGTAATCATGCTGCAGCTAACATTTGGAGAATTGCGTGCAACCGGGAAGAAGTGAGGCTATAATACTTCCTAATACCTATGCTTTTCACTTCCCCCATCCTCATCACTCTGCGTCAGATGCCCTCGTTGGTTTTCGATTTAAACAATTAAAAAACTATATTAGCCCACGAAAGGAGAGCGGGATGTTGTTTTTTTTCTCTGGCGCCTTCCTTCGAGGGCATAAGGCGCCGAAATTTAAAACTTATTAATTCTATTCTAACATACAAATAGAATAATAATAATAAAAACAAAAAGCATCAACCCAAACTAACAACAACCAAAATATCGAAAAAAAACAACTAAGAAAAAAACCCTTAGAAACAAACCAAGAAGAAGCTAAAAGTAAAGGCATGCTCCAGCGTCGGAAGGAGGCTCGCCTCCCCTCCCTCCTCTCTGACCATGCACTAAACACCAAGAAGACGGAGTAAATAAAATGGAGAAGGCCAGCCTCCTCCAAAAGGTCAAATGGTCGACAAGTCTGGGCACGAACCCGTCCCGAGAACAAAGGACAAGTTGTAGCGATCTCGCTCGTCCCGGTACCGGTCCAGGTAACTTACGTGAAGATCACTCAGAATGTGGCGGACAGTCTGGGGTCAACTCAGTTCTCGCAATAAGGTGCATGGGGGCACTCCATCAAATTGCGGTGCGTCCCGCAAGTGTGCCAAGTTTTAAGAGGCCAGAAAACGACCTGAAGCCCCAGAGTCACTGGGAAGTATGTCTACGTGCACAGTCTTGGAAGATGACTCTGGTGCAGTGGAAAGAATCCATCTTCCGCAATTTACGCTCCGCTGCAGATGCGTAAAAACTCGCAGCCGTGGTCAAGCTACGAACGAAAGAAGTATCGGTAGAAAAGTATGGCAGTAACTCAATCACCACTCCAAGTGCTGAACCTCACGGAACAGAGAATGCCCATGGTGCGGGTACAAGAAACCCTAAGGTTGCGAATACGAGGCCCCGGTGAAGCGTCGGTCGAAAACAAGACCAAAGAGACGGTGCGAATCTAAAACTTCCAGGTAAACCGGTTTAGGAACAAGTCCTGGTCGGGGTGACACCGTGGATGGTTGCAGAAATGCACTACTTTAGTCTTGTTCAAGGAAAATAAACCTGTGCGCTTCGGCTTAGCAAGAGATCCTGTTTAATCTCTGTTGGAATCGACGCTCCAGAGTTGGCATCTGGGCCACACTGAAAGAGATCGAAAGGTCGTCCACGTAGGCAGCACCGAGGTGGTACCGTTGATGCTCAGGGCAAAGAGTGTGACATTGAAGACACTTCCATGCGAGATGCCATTTTCCTGCCCTATTGAAGCGGAGACTGCTATTCTCACTCGTACGCGTCCCCTCGACCCCAGCGCATGGAGAGTCTCCATGATACGTATCGCCATTCGGTATCAAGAGCCTTCTCCAGATCGAAAAACAGCATGACCTATTGATGTCTACGAAAGAAGGCCTTGCAGATAGATTTTCCAGTCGGAGCAGAACATCTGATGTGGAGTGGAACTTGTGTAGGCCGCACCGTGCTGAATATAGGTGGCCTCTGCCGTTTAGGAAAAGGATAATCAAACATTTACCAATTTTTCCATCAGCTTGCACACCCAGGAGGTCAGAACTCTGTCCGGTTTGCGAAAAGCGAGCACCATATCTTTTCACCAGGAAGCTAGGGTGGTATCCTCTTTTTAGATGTTGTTGAACAAATCTAAAAAAATATGCCATGCCTCGCTCTTTAAGATGCCGAATCATGACATACGGGGGCATCGTCCGCACCAGGGACGGTGTCGGCTCACGAAATGACAGCAGAACGCAACACAGTCAGCGTAAACCTGTCGTTGAAGGGTTCTCGTCCTCTGGAACTAAGTCCAGTCAGTGGCTTCCAGCGACACTTTGACATGCACCGAATAATAACGGGGCAGCTTCCTGGCTAGAAAATGCGGAAAACCCGGTCACGAAATACTTCGATATTGCGGTCACTTTCTCCTGGAGAATGGCTGGGGCGTCTGCGAGAACTTCCCCGAATCTTTTTGACTTGCTTCCACACCTCTGCATAAGGAGCTTTCCCGTTAAGTGAAGATAAATTTGATCCCCAAGAAGAGCTGCACCGTGTTTCGAAACGTACAGAGAAACTAGTCCTCGCTCGACGAAATTCACCACCAGTGAACTCGTTCTGGTGGCGTTTATAGCATATGTACGCATATGGGCTCTCTCAGTGGACCATCTCACACTCGGCCGAATGAAAGGAGACGAGTCTCCGCAGCTCACCCCAGACCCTACCAAAGCTGGTCCGGAATCTACGAAAATTATATTGAAAAAATATTCCCTCCGGGCATAGCTCGGAGGAGATGCAGTTGCCCTTATCCACGGGAAGACCCTCACCGGAATGACAATAGGACTTACTGGGAGAGGTTGAGCTCGCTACGCGAGTCTTTTCCTCCCTCTGCATTGTAAGCTTTGGTGGGTGAAGCGGCAGCTTCAGAGCTAGGGGTCCTTTCTTTAGATGGTCCTGTGTCTCCGAGTCGCCCCGCCCGGCCTTGTGTAGGGGCTAGGAACCGATACTCCCAAGGTGCTATCATCTTTTCGGGGGAAGCCTTAGAAACGGCCAAATGGGACGAGGGAGAAGTAGCACATGGTTTTAGCTGAGGTGAGATGTGAACCGATGAAGCCACCAGCTAAATCAAGGGAGCGCCCAAGGAAAGGGTAGAACCCGCAGAAGAACGTCCCAGATCGCATAGGGCGTGACAGGACTAAGTCATTAGCCTCTCAACGTGAACGGTCAGAAAGAAACATTGCTTCGTGTAGACAGTCTGTGTCTCTCCGCAATTCACACACTTGACCATACACAATATGGATTTATCGTGTACGGTCTTAGATCAATTCACACAGATTTCGGTTAGACCCGAATTTGCACCTTTAAATGAGCGATTTTTGTGGCAGTAGTAGCACCCTCGCGGCAGTGCCACGAATTCTTTCACGCGGTAATGATACCAACCAGCGCGCACCGACTCAGAGAGCAGGTCACCATCAAACATGAAGAAAGTATCGGGTTGATCTCGACCCCCTCAACAAAAGTGTTTAGGGAGGTAAGCCTCGACCCCGTAAGCAAAGAAGAGGAGGAAACACGCCCCTAATAAAGCACAAAAGGGGCCAACTACTCAAAAGAGGTTGAGGTTCCTCATACCCTGTCAATTGTTCAATTCACTCCAGTGAGCCAGGCCTTTCACATTGGCACTCGCTCCCAGGAGGACGTGCCCCTCCTCCTAGTCCCAGGGGTATTAGTATACATAAGGTACCCTCCTACGGGAAAGGCGTGCAGAAAATCACAAATACATGTGTTAATGTAAGGATATTTTTCTCATAAACTGTGAACATAGAAACATACGCAGACAATGATATTTTCATTATATATTGTGTACATAGAAACACACACACAGTCAATGATATTCGGATCATACCCTGTGTACATATAAATACACATAGACACAATGATATGATCCCCATATATTGTGTACACACATAAACCACACGCATATACAATGATATTCTCCTTATACCCTATGTAAACAGAAACATACACAATGATATTCTTCTCATATCCTGTGTACATAGAAACACAAATACACATGATATTATCATCATACCTTATGTACACAGAAACATACACAAACAGACACAATAATATTCTCCCCATATCATGTGCACATGCATAAACACTGACACACACAATGATATTCTCCTCATATTTCGTGGACATAGAAACAAACATAGACACAATCATATTCTCCTAATACCCTGTGTACATATAAACACAAATAAACAATGATATTCTCATCATACCCCATGTACACAGAAACACACACAAACACAATGATATTCTCCCCATAGCCTGTGCACATACAGAAACGCTGACAGACACAATGTTATTCTCCCCAAATTTTGTGTACACACAGAAACACACGCAGACACAATCTAAGGTACGAATAATACGCACATGAGCTCTTAAAATACATAGTACATGTCGTGAATATAGACTCATTATAATAGACTCACTGGAATGTACTCCCCCTCCCCCCTCCCAAACATCTTAGCATTATACATGTGTGTGTGCAGTTACGCAATGACATGTACATACATATCAAACATCTGTACACGCATGGTGATGCAGTGAATGCACCAACTGTCTTAGTTGGTGCAGAGTGGTGGAGGGGTTGGAGAGTGAAGTACGCAACTATTTCTGGTGAAGATGCCCTCGACGATCTTCGCTTTAAAGAGTAAATAACTGAAAGATCCAATTTTAGACTCACTTTTACTCATCATCTATCCGATTACTGGTCATGACTCGGATTCGAAAGCTTCTATAAAAAAGCTTCCAAACAATTTTTCTAATTTATTTTCATTAGAAAAATTATGTGTAATCCAGCGGAGATACTTATTCACCGAGTACCAAATGTGGGAGAGAGAAAAAAAGGAATATGAAAAATAACGGGAAAATGTGAAAAGAAGAGATGGTGATAACCAAGGACGCAGCAAAACGACACATTAAAATATTGTTTTTACTATTATAATATTTATTATCAGCAAAATTATCAGTAAAATAATAATAATAATTATTATTATTATAATTATAATAAGTATTATAATTAAAATAATAATTATAATAATTATGATAATTATTATTATTACTCTTATTATTATTATTTTATCATTATTATTATTATTATTGCTGTTGTTGTTGAGCTCTCCCCCTACACGAAATTGTCAGGTTTTGCAAGGGTATCCCTGCTGCGAGTGACATCTGAAGGATTGTGTGCCCTCCAGGCCCCAATTTAGTTAATGAATCTGCAACCATACATGTTCCATATGTTTTCGCTTCTGTTATTCTTCCCCACTTTCTTTACGGACCTCCTCTTATAAACTTTGTGGCGGAGACAACTTCGTTGATTTTTGCTTATTAATTTTAAATAATATTAATGCTGTTGTTATTAATTATAGCAAGAAGCAAAAACAAACGGAAGCATCTCCTCCTCCACGAAGTTTCTGAAGCGACGTTCTTACAGAAAGTGGTGAGGTTAGAGGAAGTGAAAATGTGTGGAAGGCACGAGGCCTGAGTAATGTAAAGAGGAGACTACTTGCGAGGGAGAGTACCAGAGGAAGCGTAACTCTCTTAATCCTGTCCCTTTCCTCATCGAGGGCACGGAGGCCTTGGAGGAAAATATGTGTCGCCACCATCAACATATTTCATGCACATTTGCACCACCACCCATGAGAAGACCTTCCTTTACAGAGCGGGGACTAGTTTAGGAGAGTTGCGAACACTTCCCCTAACTTCAGAAATTAAAAAAACTTCGAAACATTCTAGCTTAGATTCCCTCGTTGGTTTTCACATAAATATACAAACAAATACATAAATAAATACAAATGAATATTTTAAAAAAAATGTTCGGCCGCCCTGATTGGCAGCGTCCTCGGGTCGCATTCCTCGTCTCCTAGGAACGGCAAAACGACCCGAGAGTCGGTCGCTAATCCACTTGAGATGTCGCGCGGTGGATAAGGGCGGCTCGGGCTGTGAACATGCGCCACTTGCGGCATTAAGGCGCAGTGCAACGCATGAAATAATTTCTGCGTATGGCAAGAGTCGCTAGGGCCTATCAAAGGTCATCCTAGTTAATCCACCAGCCACTGGACCCAGACCTCAATATCCATCTACATATAAACTGCATCCACAGAATTGCGCCCCGAACACTACTACAAAAACTTCGAGAATCAAGGCTTGTCAAAATGTTTAAATGCAACTGCAATGAATGATAATAATAGCGATATTACAGCATGTACTATTTATGCATTACGGCAAAACTCAAAACCCACGGCCTAGGGGGTTGGAGACCTTCCCCTCCGACAAGGAAAATAATAAATAAAAGTTAAAAATGTTAACAAAAAATGATCGAGAATGAGAAGAAATCAGACTCAACAACCTAACCCCCTTCAAAGGGGAGTCCAAGATCTCACTCTACTTAAGGCAGCACAAACCCCTAACCCCCTTGAAAAAAGGGGTGGAGCAAGCCCCCACCCTTCACCCCAAGAAATTACAATCTTGTCTCTCCAAACCCCCAAAAGGAAGAAAAAGCGTCGACTTCATCTCTTGTTTGTCTCTCTTAAGAGGAGCCACTTGAGAGCAATACTGGGTGGGGCGATGCCCCCGTCTCCGATGCCAGGCTACTACGGAGTCCCCCTTCTGTCGGTATCCCCAGGAGCGAGCTGTAAAATGGGAGGAGTTTACTCGATGCGACACAGAGAGGCAACTCTCGTCATCAGCACAAGAAAGAAGCCCCTTTGGAACTGATGCGGCAACGCTCATTCAAATGAATCGTAACAAATATACGCGTACACAACAGACGCAACGCACACACAAAGACTGCTTCAACTTGTATGTGCGCGCGCACACACACAGTCATTTGCTCACGAAAGAAGTTCAATAATAATAATATTGCTAATAATAAAACTAATAATAATATTAATAAAACTAGTAATAATAATAATAAACCTAAATAATAATAATAAAAATACTACTAATAAAACAAATAAAAAATAATAATAATCTTTATTGGATTTTAATCTTACACCCTCGGAACAGGACATAATCGACTAATTTATTTCTTTTTTTTCGTGCTAATTCCCCGGCTAGTTGGGGTTCTGTAATTTCCAAAATCACTTCTGCTTTTCCAAGCCCCAACCAGAGCCGTGACCTTGTTACGCAAACGAGAAAGTGTGAATCATATTTTTCTTCTTCCTGCGGGCAATTAACATGATTATGTTAAAGCTACGAGAGGCGGTCAATTCCCAACAACCAGAAATCTCCCGACTGCTGTTCAATCCACTCCTGGACGGCGAGCTGGACATCTTCATCGTCCCCGAACCGGCGTCCACGCAGTGCAGCTGGCGGAATAAAAAGTAGTCGCTAGGGGCCAGATCTGGACTGTAGGAGGGGGATATTCCAAGTTCTCACTCGATTTCTTCGACCTTCACCCGTCGATTTTCGAGGATCATCCTCTCCACACGGGCCACATTGTCCTCGTTGGTCACGTCTGACGGGCGTCCTGGACGGGGGTCATCTTCAAGGGACTCACGACCATGGCAGAACTCCCTATTCCAGCGAGCAATGGTTGCATATGAAGGGGCGGTGTCGGTGTACACTGCAACCATGCGTTCATGGATCTCTTTTGCATTCTTGCCTTCCTTCGTCAAAAATTTGATCACTGCGCGGTGCTCAACCTTCTCCATTGTTGAAGAATTTGTGACTGACGATCTGCGATCAGCTACTGCTTCTTAAATAGACGAGGCAGGAGCGTGCGGCTGCAGGTCCTGACTTGTCATAACTTGTCCTAACACCCCGACAAACAGCCATTCCCCTTCCTATGTTTTGCCCTACCGATTCGCAAAACTTATTGACCGCCCCTCGTATGTCTAACCTAAGCTGCAGTAAATCAAAGTTGATTCTCATGACCAAAAGAATATTTGTCAATACAAAATCGTATTCAGCCTCACTTCTCATTTGTGCAAGAACCGACCAAGAGAGTCCTTCCTCGTATGACTCAAGGCACGAGCGCCTTTAGAGGACAAACAGGAAACTTCAGGAGAAATACTTCAGTAAATTCATCTCGCCTAAATAACAAAAACTGTCCTGATGACCGTTGTCACTTAAACCGAAACGTCAATTTGACACGTGGAAGTGGCAATACCACTTAACGAATTTGGCCGTGTATACTCGGGAATCAAATGCCCGACTCTTAAATAGTATACCCGAATATATACGGGTACATACAAACATTGATGGGTTTTAGAAATTATACTGAGATATTACGTTAGTCGACTCTCATCATCGCTTGTATCATTAATGCGCTATAGAAAAAAAACTTGTGTCAATTGACTCTTATGAACAATGAGATTCCCAGTTTTGCCCCTTTGAAGAATCGGGTCATAAAACATGAAGCATGTGATAAAAGTCGACAAAGTAAATTTATTTATTTGTTTATCAATGATAAAAGGATAAGATAAAGTAAGAAAAACTGCAGTGTACGCACTTATAGTGTGCGGTTAGTGTAGTAGTGATTAGCTACCTTAATACTGCATCCATCATCCCTTTAGGAAGCCCCTTATCCACACCTAGCAAGAGATTGTAACCAAAGGACCACTCTAACAGCCCTAAAAAGACATGGTTAGACTACTCAATTGATACAGCTATTTTTAAGACTGTTAGAGTGGTCTTTTGGTTGCAGTCACTTGCATGGCGTGGATTAAGAGCGGTCCCGAGGTGTGCCCGATGCAGTGTGAAAATAGGTAGAATTTTAGTGACAAACATACTGTTCGGCAATTGGTCAAAAGGGGGCAATTTGAAAATAACCCGATTATAACACTGAAAAATTTCACTAACCTAACCTAACCTAACCTGATGATAACACTATGTAACCAAATTTCACCTTTTGTCTTGTTCCTGGGTTAAAAGTGTTGTTCATAACTAAAATAAATGAAAATCTTTTTTGATCCCCAAACATTTTTTGCTTCTGTAGATAGGGCAGGGAATTTCTAAATTTGCCCATTTGGAAAGTAATTTCGGTGGGAGGGGGTGGGGGTGAGAACATATAAAAGGCTGTCGGCTTTAATTGAAGCATCGTAGAAAGTTATAAATCTATTAAAAAGAAAATATTGGAATGTTTTATAATAATATTTGTTTTAAAGAAACCTTCCAAAACCTTCTAGATTTAATGAGAAATTTCTAGAATTTAGTTGAATTTATGAAGTTTAAATATGTTCCAGAACTTGCCAGTACACACCCCTGGAAACCTCTAGAACCTTCTTAGAATTTCCTGGAATATTACTTCAAAAATATGTATTCATGGATTCCTAGATCTGCCATCATTTCGGCTGTAGCTGCCATAGCGAACGCATCGGAACAGAAATGTCATCAAGAGGCTGCAATCATTCTCTTGATGCATTCTGTCATATCTGGGGACAATTCATCACAACAAGAGCGAAAGAAAAATCGGTGTGACAGTAACTATGAGAATGTGTAAAGTTTACAAAGTATATTTGGGCATGCCAGTTGGGAACCAAGACAAAACCTTGGGCACCTCACTTTGGTTGTGAACATTGCAAAAATAACTTTGGAAGGTAAAATAATTGTTTGTTGTAAAGAGTAAAATATTAAATGTCACAAGTATTTAAACTATTATTTTTTTTAAATTCAATAGAGTAATAATTTTATTTTTATTTTTACAGGATGGTATAGAGGATAATAAAAGAGCCATGAAGGTTGTCATTGCCAGTATTTGGCGTGAACCCACTGACCATTCAAGCAACTGCTACTTATGCATGGTGGATTCATCCAAACGTTGAAGGGGGAAAATGCACTTGCTCTTTCCTATCCCGATCTTCCATGATCTATTACATCCGTACCACAGAGTGTCGATCTTCCTGTACCCATCCGTCCAGAAAGGAATAGGCCACCTTCAGAAGAAAGCAAAAATTCAGAAGCCAAACAGATCAGTAAAGATGTAGATTATAGCGTCAGAGATATGACTGTCGGGAGGAATCCGTACTACCCAAACCAAAGATACTTAATGACCTTGTCAGAGTTTGGGGGTTGTCCAAGTCAATTGCTGAGTTTTTGCTTTCCATGCGCAAAGAGTGGTATTTGCTGGATGAAAATGTGCAAGTGACAAGCCAAAGGAAACGCCATAGACATTTCTCACGATTCTTTGCTCTTCAAGCTGGGCTTTGGTACTGCAATGATGTATCTTGTCTGTTTGATGCAATTCGAAATACACATAATCCTCAAGAAGCCTTAAAGCTGTACTTCTCCATAATTTGAATAAGCGTTAATCCCTTCCCTTGGCTCATTCATTAGATCTCAAGGAGGACTACAACAGTGTCAAGCTCTTGCTACAAGCCATGAATTATAAGGAGTATGGCTGTGGCTTGATTGGTGACTTCAAAATGGTTGCATTTTTTATGTCTCCAGGGAAGTTTTACCAAGTTTCCATGTCATCTCTGTCTTTGGGACAGTAGGGATACAACAGCCCATTACCACAAGAAGCAATGTCCTCAAAGGACTGAGTTCTCTGTTGGAAGACATAATATCAGCATGATCAATTGATAGACCATCAAAATGTGTTGTTCCCTCTATTGCGTTTAAAACTAGGTCTCATGAAGCAGTTTGTTAAAGCTCCTAACAAAGAGTCTGCAGCTTTCAAATACCTTCAAAATTTCTTTCCCAAACTCTCAAAGACAGCTGTGAAAACTGATGTCTTTGTTGGACCACAAATTAGGAAAATCATAGTTTCAGAATTCCAGAAAAAGCTTATTAGATAGGGAAAAGAAGCCTGGAAGAGATTTGTTTCGTTTTATCACGTCTTTTGTGGAAACCAAAGGGCTTAAAATTATGTGGAACTGGTTGAGAACTTAGTGAAAATTATGGCTAAATGGGCTGCAGGATGTGTCTGAAGGTTCACATCCTGGATGCCCATCTTGACAAGTTCAAGGAGGATCTGGGAGCATACTTCAAGGAGCAAGGGGATCGCTTTCCTCAAAATATACTGAACTTTGAACATAGATACCAAGAAGTATACAATGGAAACATGATTGGAGACTACATTTGGGGGCTTGTAGGGAAGAATGATTTACAATACAAACAGATAACTCTTTGCTTCTAACCTTTTTTAGTTGTTATATATTTCTTGTGGACATTTCCAGAAAACT
Source organism: Ceratothoa steindachneri (assembly GCA_963969495.1). NCBI lineage: Eukaryota > Metazoa > Arthropoda > Malacostraca > Isopoda > Cymothoidae > Ceratothoa > Ceratothoa steindachneri. Next base: position 156,910,160 of record OZ018320.1, read on the forward strand.
ATATAGATTTAACTCTATTTTAGTTTTTAGCTCTATACTGGATAAAACACCCCCAAATTTGGCCTATTTTTAGTAAATACAGGGTCAACCAAAAAAAACGGGCCCCACATTTCGATAGACCTCATTTCTTAATTTTCTAAAAGGATTGAATGAAACTTTAGTGATAACTAGTTTATTGTGTTTAAAAACAGTATATCAAAACCTGAGAGTCTTTGGACTTTTCTTCATTATACTAGAGCACGTGTTCGAGATGACCTCCATTTAGCTCTGTGCATTTCTTGAGGCGCAGCACAAAGTTGTCCAGGACGTCCTTACAAACCGACCGACTAATGGCTCTGATCTCCTCCCTGATGGCTTCCTTGAGTTTCGTGATGGTCCTGGGTCTCCCTGCGACATTATGTCTTTAAGGTATCCCCAAAGAAAGAAATCTGGGGGGCTAAGGTCTGGGCTGTGAAGTGCCCACTCAAATTCAGTCTTGAGACTGATCACACGGCCACCAAAATTCTCTTTCAGCCAATCTCGGGACAGGTTTGAGGTGGGAGAGCTTGCTCCATCTTGCTGGAAACAAAACTTCCCCATAAGCGACGGAAACAGGGTCTGCAGCTCTCTCTTGAAGGTTTTGAGGGCCTCAACATACCGCTCCTTGGTGACTGTCCCGCCAGATTCCTCGAAGAAGAATGGTCCGATGATGCCTCTGTATGAGATTGAAGTCCATACCGTGCACTTAGGTTAGTGCAGGGGCTTGTTGGCTTCCTCATTTTGTTTGGAGGTCCCCCAGCAGACATTTTTCTTCTAGTTTAACTTCCCTTCAAGATGGAACTGAGCTTCCTCTGAGGTCCAAAGGAGGTTAAGGAAAGTTGGGGTTTCCTGAATCTTCTCCAGTATCTTGATTGCCATAGCCTTTTTCTGCTCCCTGTCTGAGTCTTTAAGGGTCTGCTTCGTCTGTATTCTGTATGGGTAGGCCTTTACATCCATTACTAGCACTCTCCTGCAAGTCTTACGGGATATACCGAGAGACTGACTTCGCTTGAGCACAGAGCGTTTTGGACTCTGCTGAAATGACTCCCTCAATCTCGACCAGCTCAGCTGTACGCTTCCTGGGGCGTCCTGAATGGCTTGGACGGTTGTCACTGGCTGCATTCAGGTTCTCCAAAGTCCTATAGTCCTCGAAGTGGTGCACCTAGTGCTGAATTCTGCTCTTGGAGGGGGCTTTTTCGCATTCGAACTGATGCACTTTCTTGAACGAGCCTGTCTTGTAGTAATGTTTGACGCAGTATATTCTTTGCTGGAGCTTCCATTGAGATCTAGTTGTGTTCACAGGCGTTGCTTCTGCCATGTCCTGCAAAGTAAGGGTGATTAGTGAATGAATAAGGGATATATCACAAAAAGTGTGTGCGGGCCCGTTTTTTGGGGGGTGACCCTGTATTTCATCATACCAGCCACAAAAGCAAAGTTCAAAGCAAATAATGGCTATTTTCTATTGTTTTGAAATAAAAGGAGTTGGAAAATAACACTTACTGGCCAGGAACAAAAATTGTCTTACATAGTGAATCCTCCCTTCAAGAATTATGATAAGACTATTTCAGTATTAGCGTGATTAGTTAGGTTAGGGTAATTTGGGTTAGGTTAGGTTACGCCGAAACGTATAGAAATATAACAAATACCTAACCAAACAGTACCAAACCAACTCCAACCGACCACGCAAATATGAAACACCCATATGATAATTTCTGAAGATGGGGTACGGGACACCAAAGTTCCCTCATTTGAATGGGGTTATTTTTAAATTGACCCATTTAACATTAGGAGAACCAGTCTTGCCAATTTGAAGAATATCGGAACCAGGGTCGATTGATACCGCTATTCTTCAACAAAAGACCCTAACTTTGAGACAGTAAAAAGGCTGGTTAAAGACGGAAATGAAACTAAGAACAACACTAAATTATCTAATATAAAGTGTTTGATTAAGCAGCAATTAATCCGAAGGTCAGAAATAAGTAGGCTTCGAGCAGTTTTCCTGAGCAAGGTCGCCACTCAATGACGGCCTAACTTACAACGGGGACAAATTGAAACCAGACAAATCCCTCGACTACGCCCACAAGTGCGTTTTAGTTCGTACTCCCACGTACCTGTGTTTGACGAACAAACCCCGAATTCCCCTTTCTTTCTAACCGCCGCATAAACCCGAACAAGCGTGGAAGAGGGTGCTAATTCACCCTAAAAAGTGAATACCCATGGGTACTATCGCCCCAATCCCCCCTAACCCACAAAAGCAAGAATTTATGGGAACCTTTGGATGACCTGAAAGGACTGAAAGGTGAAGATCATCAACTTGACCTTTCGAGCCCCAGTTCTAAAGGATACAAGGTCACCCTGACTCCCTAATCTTGGGTACTCCACCCACGGGACGGCGGTAAACGTCTCAATGTCCATTTTTCGGAATACTTCACCCAGTAATTAACCCCTGCCCCCCCTTGGCCAGGTAATTGTAATTAAATCGCGCTAAATTGGCCATTTCATTGGGAGGGCGAGGCCAGAATTGGCTTAAAATGGCCAGTTTTCTTGGGAGAATTCCGACGAGGGCTATAAAGTGAAATTCCTCGCTGAAACTCAGGTGTACAACAGGTGTTCAGGAGGCAGGTGAACAAATGCAATTAAATGGACATTTCGAATACTGACATCCTCTGCTGAGCCCCAGGGGCTCTGATCATATGGGGTGAAGCGCTAGGGGTCACCCAGCTTTCGTCCTAATTCTCTCTATTTAAGGATATCTCTTCAAGGATTTCCCTCATTTCTATTGTTTTATTTAAAGGCCCAAGGGAAATGGAAAATTGGTAACACAACCCTGAAAAACGCTAAGGAAAATATTACATGTACCCATTTTCCTTCTTAAGCTTTCATTGGTACATGTAATATTCTCCTAGAGTTTTTTCCGGGTTGTGTTAACAATTTTCCATTTCCCTTGGGCCTTTAAATACATCTATATATCACGCGTCATGTGATTTTCAATTATTCTATTGTTTTATTTCTCCATTTCGTGGCATATTTTTATAGATCCCCCCTCCCACGCCCCCACATCGATGACCTGCTTTCGTTTACGACTAGGGGAGTTTTAAGAGAGTTGCGCGCACCCCTGGCCTCTGGTGCACCAAGTAGTCCCCTACTTAGATGACTCGAACTATTAACCTCCCCATACTTTCACTTTCTCCAATGTCACCACTTTCTTTTCGAACACCCCCTCAAAAAAACTGGGGAAGGGGACATGACCTCGTTGGTTTTCGCCATTTATAAAATAAGTACAAACTCATAATAAAAAAGGGAAAGATGAACGAGGCCATTTCTCCCGCAATACCTTTAGAAAAAAACGACAAGTGGTTAAATATGAGGAAGGTACACATCCCGTGTAGCCCTGAGAGGAGACTACTTGGGGAGCGAAAGAGCCAGGGGTGCGCAACTCTCCACATGATCCACGTACTCCATGAGCGTGGAGGGGAGAGGCTTCATTACGAATCCCATTTTTACCGTCATGAATTGGTTAAAAGAGAGGGGAGGGGGGATTAACGGGACCCTTACCTTTCGGCACTTCATTCACGACATTGTTGAAACCAATTAAAGAACCACGAGAGAGGAAGAAGACTTAACGCAGGAGCACCGTTAAATGCATTCCTACACATACACACCAGAGACCATTCCCAACTCCGAGATAAAAAAAATACTTACAGAGGCGAGGTCACACATTACGGCCGATGCCTAATCTCAGTTAGGAGAGGGGTGGGGGGGAGGGATTTGTCCCCGTTATCCCATCCAGTGACTAACCATAACCAATGTGGGTAAATTTCGTTAATGGTGAGAAACCAAAACCCTGCGATCTCCCGCCGGAATGAGCAGATTCAAGTGGAGACAAAACATTGCTACCAGTTCGGCTCACTTTCCCTTCTGGGGGGGTGGGGGTGTAGAGGGGGCATCCTGGGGGGAGGGGGCAGAGATAGCAAAAGGCAGAGGAGGACGCGGAGCGACACTCAGTTAACCGTGCAACAAGGCTTAGGGGGTGGCTTGGAGGGACGGAGGAGGGCAAGGGGGGGAGGGCTGGGGATGGCAAAGGGGGACAGGAGAGGGCTGGGGAGGGCAAGGCGGGACAGGAGAGGGCTGGAGAGGGCAAGGGATAGCTTGGGGGGACGAAAAAAAGGCAAGGGGGAGGGAGAGGGCAAGGGGCGGGAGAGGGCTGGGGACCGCAAGGGGGCTAGAGAGGACAAGAGGGCAGGAGAGGGCAAGGGTGGGCAGGGGAGGGCTGGGAGGGACGGAGAAGGGCAAGGGGGCGGGAGAGGGCTGGAGAGGGCTATGGGGACTGGAGCAAAGAGGACAGGAGAAGACTGGAGAGGGCAAGGGGGTTGGAGAGGGCAAGGGGAGGTAGGAGATAGGTGGGGAGGGCTAGGGGGGGCAAGGAGGGAAGGAGAGGGCTGGAGAGAGCAAAGGAGAACATAAGATGGCTGGGGAGGGCAAGGGGGGCAAGGGGTGGCTTGGAGGGACGGAGAAGGGCAAGGGCGAGGAAGAGGGCAAGGGGGCGGGAGAGGGATGGGGAGCGCAAGGGGGTGGGAGAGGACAAAGAGGCAGGATAGGGCAAGGGTGTGCAGAAGAGGGCAAGGGTGGGCAGGAGAGGACTGGGAGGGACGGAGAAGGGCAGGGGGCGGGAGAGGGGAATGGAGGCTGGAGCAAAGGGGACGGGACAAGGATGGAGAGGGCAAGGGGGTTGGAGAAGGCAAGGGGAGGTAGGAGATGGCTGGGGAGGGCTAAGGAGGGCAGGAGAGGGCTGGGAATGGCAAGGGGGAACAGAAGATGGCTGGGGAGGGCAAGGGGGGACAGGAGAGGGTTGGGGAGGGAAAGCGGGGGACAGGAAAGGGTTGGGAGGGCAAGGGTGGACAGGAGAGGGCAAGGGGGGCCAGAAGATGGCTGGGGAGGGCAAGGGAGGACAGGAGAGGGCAAGGGGGGACAGGAGAGGGCAAGGGGGGCCAGAAGATAGCTGTGGAGGGCAAGGGGGGACAGGAGAGGGTTGGGGAGGGCAAGCGGGGGACAGAAGAGGGCTGGGGAGGGCCCAGGGTGGATAGGAGAGGGCAAGGGGGGCCAGAGGATGGCTGAGGAGGGCAAGGGGGGGACAGGAGAGGATTGGGGAGGGCAAGCGGGGGACAGGAGAGGGCTGGGGAGAGCAAGGGTGGACAGGAGAGGGCAAAGGGGGCCAGGAGAGGGCTGGGAGGGCAAGGGAGGGCTGGGGAGGGCAAAGGGGGACAGGAGAGGGGTGGACAGGGAAGGGGTAGCTTGGAGGGACGGAGAAGGGCAAGAAGGAGAGAGAGGGCAAGGGGGTGGGAGAGGGCTGGGGAGGGCAAGGGGGCTGGAGAGGGCTGGGGAGGGCAAGGGGGCTGGAGAGGAAAAGAGGGCAGGAGAGGGCAAAGGTGGGCAGGAGAAGGTAAAGGTGGGCAGGAGAGGGCAATGGGGTGGGGTGGGCCAAAGAAGGGCGAGGAAATACCCTGCGGGCGGCGAAGGGCAACACGAAACTTTCGCCCCCTCGCCCCCTCGCAGCGTAGCGCTCAATGGACAAAGAAGGGAGGAAGAAAAGAAAATAGGGAATGCGACGCACAGAAGCAGAAGGAGAAACACCAGAAAACCCTATTAACTCGACTGACCGACAAATTATCTTCTTAAGAGCAAAGTTCGCACAACGAAATCTCAAATCTACGAACAGGGAATCCATTGATGAGGAAGAAAGCCACAAAAGGGACCCCAAAATCGAAAAGGTCCCAACTACGTTTGAAAGATTGAATTCACCTCCATATGAGGAGGGACTTGGGGTTGACCGTCATACGAACATACGCACGGACGCGAGGGAGACACGTCCCGGCGTTTTAAGTACTCTTACCTGACGGGACTGTGATGAGTTTGCCCCGCGCGATGTCCGTGTTTCCTGGGGCACCTGGGGGATGATGGGTCCCCGCACACTTCACGCACACGCACACTCCAAACTGGCCCTCACACGCGACTGACTCGCGGATCCGACATCGATTGATCGGCAGCTCAATCCCGTCATTCATACGCCGATCAAGGGCAGAATTCCTCATACGATTCTTCTCAATTCATATCTATTCTTCTCCCTCCCTCTTATTTCATCTCCATTCATATCGTTATTCTCCTTTCATCTCGAATATTATCCATTCCTCTCGATTTTTCTCCATTCCTATCGATTCTTCTTCATTCTTACAATTTTTCTTTATTCCTCTCGATTATTCTCCATTAATACCAATTCTTCTTCATTCATATCGATTCTTCTTAATTTCTAGTGATTGTTCTCCATTCTTCTCGATTCTTATCCATTCATATCGATTCTTCTCTATTTATATTAATTCTTCTCCATTCATATCAACTTTTCTCTATTCATTTCATTTTTTCTTTATTTATATCGATTAATCTCCATTCACATCGATTCTTCTCTATTCATATCGATTCTTTTCCATCCATATCTCTTCTTCTCCATTCATTTAGATAATTATTCTCCATTCTTCTCCATTAATATCGATTATTTTCTATCGATTCTTCTCCATTCCTATCATTTCTTTTCAATTCAATTCGATTCTTCTCCATTTATATCGTCTTATCCAATACTCTCAATTATTCTCCATTCTTAACGATTCTTCTCCATTCCTACGATTCTTCTCCATTCGTCTTGATTCTTCTCAATTGCTTTCCCTTCCTCTCCATTCATATCGATTCTTCTCAATTCCTCTAGATTTTTTATTGAATCTTCTTTATTCTTCTCATTCCTCTCAATTCTTTCCTTTCGATTATTCTCTATTCCTCTCGATTCTCGCCCATTCCTCTCTTTTCCTCTTCCATTCATGTTATCACTGTTTTTCTCCATTTACTTTTAGTTCTATGCTTATTTAATATTTGAATATTTTACTTCTATATCATTATCCTTTCGTTTTTGTTTCCTTTCGCATTTTCAATCGTAATTTTTATTTTTTCCTTTATCATTCATTATTTATCCTTTTTCTGTCTTTCCTTTCTTTCATTCCATCCTTTCTTTTTCATTTCCTTCTTAAACCTTTTCAGTTTTATTCCTCTCTTTTCTCCATTTTTCCTCGTCTCCAATGAATAACGAGGGGAGGAAAAGAGACGCTTGTCTTTCAAGTGCGAGAGGTCTTGAGGGGAGGTATGGCTCAGAGCCGTACCTTGGAGGGGGGGGGGGGGGAACCTCCCACACACACACACATTTGCGCGCATACACAACCCTCCATTGTGCGCATCTTTGCTCCCTCACTGCCATCCCGCATTATCGGTTAATCTTCTGACAGGAGAAGGATGGGTAATCCAACGAGGCAAGCGAAGATCAGAGGGAAAGAACAGGCAAAAGGTACAAATGGAAAAAATATATAAAATAGAACAGGTAAAGGTGAGAAGATAGAGTATAAAAAAAAGATGTAATCAAAATATCGTGAATAATAGATACAGGAAACGGGACTGTACATTTAACGGTGCCTGAAACCCCCCAAAGTACGAACAGAAAGATCAAAACTACGGACAAGTGACTCAAAACCATGAACTTTAATCCTCCTTATGGTCCCACGGGAGGGAGGGGGGGGGGCACACAGGAAGAAGAAGAAAAGGAAAACAATGATGATCTGGAGTATAGTGTGAATGTGATAGCAGGTCGCTTTCCCCGACCTCTTTTGTGGTAATTTCTGGGGGTAGTTACCATCACTTACCTTTCCCACTGACTCTTGGGTGCTTTCTATCTTCAGGATTGCACGAATATGCCCAATTCTCTCACCAGGAACTTCCTTGTCAACAAAATCTTTCAAATTATCATTCATTATTTGCAAATTTTAATGGAAAGACGAACTCTTCTCAGTTGCTGGTCTCCACACGAGTTTTGAAGCCTATCTGACACTTTGTTCGTGTCCAGGTTTTCGTTCCAAATTTCTGGACTGATCTGTTGACAAGCTCAGATTCCACGCCGTGACTTAGGAGTATTGACAGTCTTCCACAAGGGCTCTTTAGTCATCCACGCATTAATGAAGGTGGCTAAAGGCCTGTCACTTGGCGTCATCTCTAGTATCTTCCTATCCACTTGAAAAGCGATGAATTTACTTATAAACGTCGTTTTGGGAGGATGGAGGGCATCATTAAGATTCATAAGACTTTCAAAGATTTTGGGGGTATTTTTTAACCCAAACTTGACTTGGTAGTATCCTCGTTTTTCTGAGAATCCATGTTGTGTGGGAGGGAAGGAGTATTCTTTGAAATTAACTAAATCCTAGATTTTTGCTTGTATATTGAAATAGGGAAAGCTTCAAATCTTATGTGGCAAGAGATAGAACGGGCATGTAGAAGTAAGCATGTGTGTATAATGGGCGATTTTAATTACAGAAATATAGACTGGGAAGCTCTTTGTGGGTGATCAGGAGGCTGAGGAATTTTTGAATGTTATCCAAGATAATTTTCTGAGGCAGATTATTAACGAACCTACTAGAGATAATAATATACTGGATTTAGTTCTGACAAATAGGGAAGAAGTTATTAAGGATACTGAGATTGGAGGAAATTTGGGTAATAGTGACCATTGTGAAATTAGATTCAAGATGAAATGGAATGGTATTGATAGTAGCATGAACAATGTTAAAATTCTTGACTTTAGAAGAGCAAATTATAATGGGCTAAGGACTTACCTGGAGGCAGTTGTACATAAACCAGGCAATGAAATCAAATCAGGAATAGATTCAATGATATCAGTTAGTGGAGACAATAATCACCAGGGGGAAGAGATTACAATTGAAGAGGAGTATGAAAGAATAATTGAGCAATTAATTACAGGTCAGATGATTAACATTCCATATAAGGAGATTAGGACTAAAAATAATGACCCAAAATGGATGACAGATAAAATTAAGCATTATATTGGCATTAAAAAGGGCATTTATAGGAAAACAAAAAATGGAGAGGATCACTTAAGGCAGAGATATAATGAACTAGCAAGAGATGTTAAAAAGTTAATTAGAGTAGCAAGGAGAAATTATGAAATTAAAGTGGCAAATAGGGCAAAGGAAGATCCTAAAAGTTTTTAGCAATTATACAAAACTAGGTCAGAGATAAAATAGGCCCACTTATAGATTCCAATGGAGAATTAGTGAGTGATAGGGACTCAATAGCTGGAATGCTAAATGACTTTTTTCTCTCAGTACTTACACAGGAGGATACTCTAAATATACCCGAGCTGTCAATGATCTTTCGGGGTAATGATGAAGAGAAATTAAAGGATATCTTGATCACAAAGGAGATAGTGACGAAGGAAATTGATAAAATCAAAAGTAGTAAAGCACCCGGTCCTGATGAGGTCTTTCCTAGAATTTTGAAAGAATGTAAGGATGTGTTAAGTGAGCCCCTACCATGCATCTTTAGAAAATCATTGGAGAGTGGTATTGTGCCAGTGGCATGGAAGAAAGCCAATGTGATACCTATATTTAAGAAAGGGGATAAAACAAATATGTCTAATTACAGACCAGTAAGTTTGACATCAGTGGTAGGGAAAATGATGGAATCTATTATAGCAAGGAATATTAGAGATCACTTGGATAAGCATAAGTTGATAAAAGAATCACAGCATGGCTTTAGTAAGGGTAAATCCTGCATGACTAATTTGCTGTCTTTTTATAGTAAGGTGTATGAAGCAGCAGATAATGATGAAAACTATGATATTTTATACTTGGACTTTAGTAAGGCTTTTGATCGAGTGCCACACTTACGGCTTCTGAGCAAAGTTAAAGCACACGGGATCGATGGCAGTATATTTAGGTGAATTCAGTCATGGCTTGGTGACGGACAGCAAATGGTTAGTATAAATGGAGTTAAATCTGAGTGGGGGTGTGTTAGCAGTGGAGTTCCGCAAGGATCTGTTTTGGGTCCCTTGCTATTCTTAATTTATATTAATTATCTTGACATAGGTATAAGTAGTGACCTGAGTAAATTTGCTGATGATACTAAGCTAGGTAGGGCCATTAGGGCTGATTCTGATGCTGTTGTAATGCAGGAGGAATTGACCATTCTGTCCAATTGGGCCGAGAAATGGCAAATGAAGTTTAACATAGACAAATGTAGTGTACTTAGTATAGGTAGAAATAATCCATTGAATAGTTATAAATTAAATGGGAGAATTTTAGGGAGGACCGATTGTGAGAGGGACTTGGGTATTTTGGTAAGTTCAGACCTTCGTCCTAGAAAGCAATGCCTAAATGCTAAGAATAAAGCTAATAGGATATTGGGATTCATTAGGAGGAGTGTAAGTAATAAGAGTGCTGAAGTCATTCTAAAACTGTATCTGGCGCTAGTTAGGCCTCATCTAGACTATGCAGTACAATTTTGGTCACCATATTATAGGAAGGATATTGATTTGCTTGAGTCTGTGCAAAGAAGGATGACACAGATGATTGGTGGGCTAAGGAACTTACCTTATGGTGAAAGGCTCAGAAAACTAAATCTACATACATTGGAAAGGAAAGAGTGAGAAGGGAATTGATTGAAGTCTTCAAATGGGTAAAAGGATATAATAAAGGGGATCTGGGTAAGGTTCTTATACTTAGTGAACATGACAGGACACGTAGCAATGGGTTTAAGCTTGATAAGTATAGGTTTAGGAAGGAGATTGGGAGGAATTGGTTTACAAATCGTGTGGTCGATGAATGGAATAGGCTCACTAGACATGTGATAGAAGCCTCCTCTCTAGGTAGTTTTAAGAATAGATTAGATAAATATATGGATGAAGCTGCTAGATGGGACTGACTTTTTTTATGTACATATGTATATATTTTTCTAAGGAGTGGGGAGATTATATTTTTCGGTTGCATGAATGGACATAATCCTCTGTATGCATTTTATGTATATTGTAGATTAGATCTGACGAACTCCTGTAAAGGGTGACAATGTTGATGACTTTTCTCTGGTAAGAAATCTTTTGTGTGTTGACTGGAACAGGAGCTGCCAAGTGTAGGCCATGAATGGTCTTTTGCAGTCTCCTTCTTTTCTTATGTTCTTATGTTCTTAAGACTGTGACCTGCGCGTTTCGGCTTAACGAGAGACGCAGTTCTGAGGCTGTTGGCTCCAACGCTTCGGGAAAGTAGTCATATGACCCGCACCAACAAGAGATCGAAAAGAGAGCATGGCGGGAGCACCTCCTGGCAGCACCAAGGTGATACTATTGATGCTCAAGAGTGACGCTGAGGACACACCTGCGGGGCCTCTAGTCTAGCCGTAGAGTCTGGAAATGGCTCCCCTCCCTATGAGCGGAAATGACGATCTCGTAAGAACACTAAAAAATTGTGAAGCGTTGCCTCGCTTCCATATAATAGAGGGCCTTTTAAATACCGTATCGGCAGTGAATAAACTAATCTAACTTTTACTACTTTCTCCTTCAACTTGCAGACGCATAAAGTTAGAAAATTTGGGCGGAAACCAGCCAGAGTGGAGTGATCTCTCCAAGGCTTACGAAAAGCAAGTACGATAACCATTCGCCTGGCATCTGGGAAGATACCATCGGGCCAGATCCCTTTGAACAAATCTAACAGAAAGGCCAGGCCTCTCTCGCCTTGGAATCGATACATAACATACGGGATATCGCCCATACCAGGGGCGGTTTTCGCGCAAGAAGCGAGACCGGGACGCGATTGTTAACACGCCTCCACCCCTATACAAGAGGAGTCCTTCCAATGGGTGAAGACACACTTCCAAAATTAGCCGATGGCCAAGAAAGGCGAGAAGAGGCTTGTAAAGAGAAAACGACGAAAAAAAGGCAAAATCGAAATCCCCAGAAGGAATAAAGCCCAAGTAGTATCAATCTAGTTCGAAACTGGCAGGGGCAATGAGGTTGGGAGAGTGTGCCCCTTCCCTAGGTACAGGGTGTAACAGTATATATCGAGCGCCCCCTAGCAGGAAAAAAAGAATAAAAGCTCTGAAGAAGAAATGCGTTGGACACATTGGTAAAGAGACGACCGAAACTGGACAAAATAAATCCTAAAGTGGACACCTTTATACATAAAGCCAGTCGGAAGACGACTTCGCGGAAAGTGAGATGAAATTCGGATAATGGCAGGAGTAACGTGGCAAATTCGTAAATGGACTGCGATCGTTGCAAGTTTCTAAGAGGAGGGGGAGGCTTTGCTCTGTTTTTGCATGATGATAATAATGATTTACTATTTATTTCCATCCTTTCGGTGATGAAATTTGTCTTTGTTCGGGTAGGGCAAAAATGCATTGGTTTCATGCCCACGTTGGTAACTATTTAGTCGACACTGAACTGGACCACATAATCGAAATACCAGTTTTGCGGTCCCTCTTTGCTACAACACCCGGAGTTCGCCCTCCCGGGCACAATGCCCGCAGGAGTAACTGAGAGTGGATAGCTTCCATACATTTTCACTTTATCTTTACCTCTTCCTTTGCAGTCCTGTCCAAACATTCGGTGAGAAATACCCTCGTTGCAATTGTGCTTTAAATTCGATGCCCCCCCCCCCTTCCTCTGAAAATACCCCTCTTCCAATCTCCCCCAAGCCGATCCGTACGTACAACAGTCAGAGGTGACTATTGCCCCTCCTGGTCAGAATTAGGGGCGGGGGAGGGGGGCCGATCAGGCGATCTATGGGTCTTCGGACTTTATCTATATCCTGTTTCCATGGAAACGCCAGTGCCACCCACGTCGATGCCCCTTTCTCTGTTCTCTCGTCGCCGGGGTATGGCTAGGAGGGTCTTCTAAAAGGAAGTCGATAGTTCGGGTACGGAGTACGCATCACTGGAGTTGGTGGGGGTCTCTTGTTCGTGGTTAGGTCTATTGTGGGTTTGGTTATGCGAATACGGAGTTCTTGTCATCCTCGATCCATTTCCACGTCATTGGGAGCCACTCGAAGTCTTTTTATGCCTTTCTTGCTTTCTCCATTGAGGCTTATGCATTTAATGATGAACGCTCATGATGGCAATAGTAATAAAAATAACTCGAATATTATTGTTTTCTTATCGTTATTATCATTAGCGTTAAACCATTAAAAACGTGACAAACTTCGCGGCACTAAAGAAATGTATATTTAGATAGGAGCTGCCTCGTATAGGCTGAGGCTAGGAGGGCACGCTCTCGTCCAGATGTGAGCTGCAGCATGGTTGTCTATGTTATACCTGATATCTCCATTTCGTGGCAATGAGTAGAAATTGAATTTCAACGAAGCTTTTGCTGTTGCTTCTAAGCAACGCCCAGAATATAATCAATTTCAATTCACGCGAAATTCATTTTCGACTTATTGCCCCGCAATGTGGGTATCGGGTATAGTATGGGCAATCATGCTGCAGCTAACATCTGGATAAGTTCATGCACTACAAGCTTCAACGCCTTCTGGTGGATCTGCGGCTATTATATTTTTCGTACATGTACACCTCTTCCTCCTTCTCACTTTGTTTACATATCTTCCCTTACAAACTTTCAGGAAGAGATGCCCTCGTTTAGTAATCCAGGCAATCTTTCATTTTACTCATTGTAATCTATGATTCTAGGAGTTATCTTGCTATTGTTTGCATATTTGAATGCCTTATCTTTTGCTCTAGTGTCCAAGTCATTTATATAATAATAGTAAACCTAACAAGAGCTATAGGGGGATCAGCATTGATCTCTAAGGTAACCACTTTGGCTCTACTCATTTAAACTCAACTTTCTGTGACATACGCGATGACTACTCTTTCCCCTAGCTATTAGCTCACCTATTATTTCACACAACTTCAGTTTATGACACATTTGTCAAAGTCTAAATAAATTACATTTACATCCTCACCATCACCAAAAACAGCACAGTCTAAAAATTAAAAGAGTAATCATAACCTTATTAAATCCCTGTTGTAACTCAGTATGCATTTCTTAATAACTTTTTTATGATTTTGCTCGTTATAGAAGTTAAAATTTTAGGTCTATAATTGCTATTATCCATTTTACTCCCTTTCTTATATACAGGAATTTCGCCATACCTGAGTGATTAAGTATTATTTACAAAGTTGATTTTAAACACTCAACACATTTCTTTGAGATCTTTGCTGAAATATTATGAGGAACATATGCTTTAAAGGTCTATTTTTCAAATAATCTTTCTTATTTTTGATACATGACCTCCTGGTTGACACCCAAAGTAAGAATCCAAGGTCAGAATCGTGATCATAAAAAAAAGGGTTTAATGCTACACTCAAGACCAGGGATTAAATAAAATACTACCGCCATTATTTTATACACCAATATTACCTCCAGCAGTAATAAACCTTGTAAAAACTATAAAAAAAAATACATTTTTACTATTTTCCTTTATATTTCTATAATTTTTTTATTATTTTTTTTAGACATTATGATCATGTTTACTCATAATAGGTATAATCTATCTAGATTACCTCGATTATTTCCTGATTTAAGTTCCTGAAAATCTTTTGGGGGGGTTTCATAAATTTTGATTTTAAAATTTGTGCTATACTAAAGAACTTCCTTAACTTTTCGATTTCTAATTTCCCTGAAATAATCTTTCTCAATATAAACTATTATTATTTTAAATATATTTCACAGTCGATAAAATTTTATTTTTTAGGTGTTTACAACAAAGGTTAGTTGCTAAGCTTATGTACAAGATCATTATATTTCCCCCTATTGTAGTAAATATTTGGTCATCACGTTTACAATCTCCTCAACTACGTTTAAGAAAAACTTAATTATGTTGTGATCACTATTTCTCAAATGCTCACTCAGAGCTAAATTACCTATACAATTTCTATTAGAGAGCACAATGGGGAGAGTGGACCACTACACAGTAATAATAATGTATCCGTTCGAAAAACAAATTTACATGCCTACTACCACAACGCGTGTAGTATTCTAAATATGCTTGACGAATTTAAATGTTTAATGCACTTAGGCAGCTTCGATATTATAGCAATAACGGAATCATGGGCGGAGACATCTAAGAGATACTATATCTGCGAATTGCAACTACCGGGGTATAAATTAATCAATAAAGACCGTACACATAAAAGGGGTGAAGGAGTACTACTATACACCAAAAATCATATAAGTTTAACCGAAATTAAAATTGATTCTCCACAAAAAGTTGAAGTAATATGCGCCGAAATAAAATCGAATGGTTTTCCAATAAATATCTTTGTAGTGTATAGACCCTCACCACAACAGATTGAGATTGACACAGAATTATATAACATTATTGAAAATAACATTAAAAATAATCGCACTTTATTAATTGGAGAATTAAATCGTAGAAATATTAACTATGGCACGATAAATGCGGACGAGGAGGGGCAGAGACTATTAGAGTTTATGGAAGAAAACTACTTAGCACAATTAGTCGATGAACCAACCCGAGGGAAAAAATATCCTAGACGTAATTCTAAGCAACAACGTTAATCTTATTTCGGGTATTAGTATTGAGAAAGTATAATTTCCAACGATCACAAATCAATAAAGTTCGATATTAATATAAATCGTAACAAGGATAATTATGATATTAAAGTGCCAAATTATAAACATGTGGACTTTAATGGCTTCAACCGCAAGTTTAGAGAGATCAAGTGGGATCCAACGTTAGAAAATGTTAATCAGTGCTGGTCCTTTTTCACCGAGCATTTTAGAGAATTAGACGACCAATTCATTTCGCGAAAAAACAAACTAAGCGCCTCAAGTAAACCAAATTGGTAGAATCGTGATATCAAAGTCAAATTGAAGGATAATAACTGTGCATACAAGCATCACAAGCGTAACCCATCCAAAGAAAATAATCAAATTTACGTATCCCGACGAAGGGAATGTCAGAAGGAAATACGAAGCGCTAAAAGAAAATAGGAAATTCAACTTGCCCAAGAAATAAACATAACCCTAAGAAGTTTTTCGATTATGTATCCAATAGCAACCCGATAAAGAAAGCAATAGATCCTATCAAAAATGACACTAACGAATTAGTTTCGGATCCAGAAAAGGTGGCCAATATTTTAAATAACTTTTTTGCATCGGTATTTATAAACGAAGACGAACATAATATACGACGAACGAACGACGTCATAAACTTTAACGAGCATAACCTTTTAACCGATATTGAATTCTTTCAAGCAGAAATATATTTTTATATCATTAAGTTAAAATCCAGTAAATCTCCGGGTGCTGATTTAATCTATCCGGTGCATTTAAAATAAATTAGAAACGTGTTAGTGGGACCCCTAACGAAAATTTTTAACAAATTTTAAGAAGACTGTGTCGTGTCATTATATTTTAAACTAGCGAAAAGAACTTCCGACCAATTATTATCGACCCATAAGTTTAACATCCATCATACGTAAATTAATGAAATCCGTCATTCGCGATAGGATGATTGATCATTTGGAAGCGCATAATCTCATTAATGATATTCAACACGGCCTTAGATAAAAACTTTCATGTTTAACCAATCTTTTGGAATTTTATGACATCATGATTAAAAGTTAGGACGAAAGTAGATCTTTGGACCTAGTTTACTTAGACTTCACTAAAGCATTCAACACCGTTCCCCATAGGCAATTACGAACTTAAGTATTTGCTCATGAAATTAGGGGAAACCTCCTACAATGGATAGAGTCGTGGCTTAGTAATCGTAAGCAGAGAGTTTTTAAACGGTAAGTTTTCAGAATGGAAAAATATAACTAGTGGCGTGCCCCCGGGGTCTGTGTTGGAACCATTGTTGTGCCTTATTTATGTAAACGATATGGACACCGGCTTACATGGTAGATTATCCAAATTTGAAGACGACACAAAAATTGAGGGTAAGATTTTGTATGAAAACGATAGCAAATTAATTCAGCGGGATTGAGATAGAATCTTCGAATGGTCTAATAAATGGAGCATGAAAATCAATTTAGACAAATGTAGAGTTTTGCACGTAAGTCGAAATAATCCAAGTTTTGACTATGCAATGGGTGGTAAAAATCTTAGGGGTGCGGGTTTCAAAGGATTTTAAGTTTAATAAACAGTATGGGGAAGCGTGTAAGAAGGCGAACCAACAAGATTTAATCATATCTCTATACAAAAGTTTAGTAAGACCACACCCGGAATACGCGATACAATTTTAGTCACCTTATACAAGTATACATCGAAAGATATATATATATATATATATATATATATATATATATATATATATATATATATATATATATATATATATATATATATATATCGGAATGACAGAAACAAAATTAACACGAAGAATGAGCTACCATTTAAACAACGGTACACCCAAAACACATACAATTGAAAAACATGGAAGACAATTGGACCGGAAGTCAGTCGAAGATAACACCGAAATTCTTGCAGATGCTCCAAATCGCCAACAATTACTCATATTAGAAGCTCTCTATATAAAAGAAAAACATCCCAAATTAAATACACAAACAAACACACAGTTCACCCTGCTTTCCTCGCGTCCTCGTGCGCCAAGTAATAATCCCCGCCTATCTTAATCTGGTGCCCATTTTAAACTAGCCTCTTTAAGCCGTCTTAATCCTTTGTTTTTAAGAATTTCCATTTCCTATAAATATGTTCGTATAATTGTTAACCTTCAAACCCCGATATATATAGCCATGTTTTTATTTCCTTATCTTATTTCTACCTTCCTTTGATAATGATACAGGAGTGTATCGAAACGCGTTAAGCCAATAAATGTTTCGTTTTATCCAGTGAATTATTTTACTGCCCTCGTTCATCAGTGCTTTTGTAATGAATTTTGGCGAGCTTATACACGGGTTAACAAACGACCAAAAGCGGAATATTAGAGAAATCGAGAGACACGAAAATAAAATTATTAATGCTGAATTCGCAGTCGCCTTCAATAAAATATGTCACGAAGAGAACCTCCTGCCCAAATATACGAATATATATATATATATATATATATATATATATATATATATATGTGTGTGTGTGAGAATGTAAGGGGAAAGTAAAAACCTGGAAAGTACACTGAAGTTCTTTATTGCCGTTTCGCCTTTTGGCTTCTTCAGAATTGAACTAAACGAAGAACGCGAGATCGCCATATATATATATATATATATATATATATATATATATATATATATATATATATATATATATATATATATATATATATTAAAACTACCAACTCTCGAAACTAGGCGATTGCGAGGCGAACCTATCGAAGTATTCAAAATTTTAAATAAATTTGAAAACGAAAATTCTGAAAATTTTCTTAAGTATGATTAAGGTATCACACGTAACAACAGTTTTAAATTGAAATGGCGGAGGTTTCAAACGAACATAGCTAAAAAAAAAATTCACCTTTAAAATCATCAATAAATGGAACACACGCCGCGGAAGTAGTAAATGCTAGAAGTGTGAATAGTTTTAAAAACAAAATTGAGTTATTTTACGAATAATGATATTATTTAAATACGGAGCCCTGTTATGGGTTGAATATCGCCTGAGTGAGCATCGTGGCGACAATGTCCAAAAGAGGACTATTAGCATGTTAGTATATAGAATGAGACTGGACTTTGAGTGGACTAAGTAGTCATTGCTAGTTCCCTGTACTATGTAACTAAGTTAAAGATAAATTTAAAATAGTTTCACTCCGTCCATTAGACTTCTTTTTCTTATTTATTTGTTTTTCTCTAACTCTTCTGCTCTCGCCCCTTTCCAAAGCCTTGATAATTCCACCCAAGGGTAAAAGAAACCCAATATCTTGGGGATACGTGTGCTTATGGATGCCTATGCAAGGTTCTTATACCATTAAAGATGCCCCAGGCCTTTTTGTAACTCGACCGGCTTTCAGATGTGCTGGCGCGATAGCGGCAAATCAATAATGCCCACTACCAAGCTTCCATTGGGTATTACATCAATGTTATCGCTTAACTCTTGCTTATGATAAGATCTCGGCCTTTTCTGGGGATTATACGATTATTCACTGCTGATAAATCGCGACACTGAGACTTTTGAGCTCTCACCGGAGGCCTTAGTGATCGCACGAGACTCAGAGGAGCGATGGAAGATTAAGAGCTAGATAGTATCGCCCGGGAAGGCCCGCCTTGATTGTAGGAATTAGTGCGGGTCAAATTGGCAGGTTTCTGAGCTGGTTTGAATAAAAAGAGTGATTATATTATTCATTTTCACCATGGCGCCAAATTTTAAGCGGAGTTGAAAGCTTTTTATTAAGTTTGGTCTGGTCACGGTAGAGAGGTAGAGCATGGTTGGGAACATTCGTCGAAATGTTATTTATTGGTCGACATCCCAACCCACGCAGCTTTTTTCTTTCTTAGCCGCTATGCCCGCAAAAGAATTTGCGGCAATATGTATATCTGCTACACATTTTCACTTCCTCTATCTTCACTACTTTCTTTAGATATCTTAGAAACTTTCTACTAGGATGCGCTCGGTGGTCATGGTTTAAAAGTTTATTGGTGGAGTGGAAACTAGTTGGGACTAGGGAGGTGACTGATTGACTTGTGTGGACTCTTTATCTCTACGCATACCCCTACACGCTCCCTCACTATAACAAATAATCCAACTACTATTTGTGCGTGGCACCCGTAATTGAAAGGACAGAAACTCGTCGGGGAAAAAAAAGGTGTTCTGTTCATGTTGATGGCAGGTGGGAGAGAGAAAGGTACGAGAAAGAAAAATAATGGTTTCGATGAGTGGGGATACAGCGTACTCTCCATGCTCGTATTTGTGCCCATCTCCGACTTAGTAATGTAACAGAAGCACCTTTCACTAACCCGGAAAATTCCTCGATCCGATTACACTATCAGAATCGTCTCCCCAAAGTCTCTTTCGAAAAAATTTCTATTTTAGACAGCGTTACCAATGAAGCGCATCTTCGAATGTTGGAATCATTTCATAATAGACTTAAAAATCTGAGCCTAAATACAGATATAGGCTCCTCTCCTTTACTATTACAGATATAACCCACAAAAACCAATGCTTCTTCATTCCATTCCCACCCCAAAACAAGTTATAGGCTATCCACAAATTAGTTTTTCCCATTCAATCACCGTTAAAATTCTTTATTTAGTTTATATCCCGCTTCCCGTTTCCTCGTTACTCTTCCACCTTTTAACTTAGAAATCTTTTCATAATTAAATATTCACGATAAATATTCATCTATACGATTATTATTTAAGATAAACTTATATCAATAAAAATATACTAGAAAAGAGAGTAAAAATCACCAATTTTTAGTCACGTGCGAGTCTAGCGCGAACGAGTCTACATCTCACTAAGTCGGTCGGTGGATCCCCGTTTTACATTTTTGTTTTGTAATAACATCATAACTATAGAGCCGATTCTAACAAAATTTGAAAACCTTATGTTGTTTTACATTATCGTTTGAGTGATATAATTGCAAAAGTCCTCCCAAGGTTAGCCCTGGAATTGGCAATAACATCATAACTATTCGGTCGATTCAAGCGAAATTTGAAACCTTGTTTTACCTTCTCTTTCAAATGATATACGAAATTGCCAAAGTCTTCTCAAGGTTAGCCAGGAAATTATTTTGTTTTGTCCATAACATCATAACTATTCGGCCAATACTCTGCTAGACTAGACTAGGCTATAATATGTTATACTCTGCTAGGCAAGCCTAGAATAGGCTATAATATGCTAAGATATAATGTACAAGGGTAAGATATACTATGCTAATTTAAGCTATAAAATGCTATGCTAGGATAGCATATAGTATGTTAGGCTATACAATACTAAGCTATGATTGCCTAGGATATAATAGGATAGTATAGACTATACTTGTCTAGGATAATTATGCTAGGCTAGGTTATACTATGCTAGGCTACACTAGGCAATGATATACTAGGCTAGGCTAAGTTAGGTATACTATAATATACTATGTTAGACTAGGGTCTACTAAACTAGGCTAGGCTATACTAGGATACGATAGGCTAGGCTATACTAAGCTCAGGTAGGATAAAGTAGGCTATATATACTATACTAGGTTATGCTAGGCTAGGTAAATTATACTAAGCTAGGCTAGGTTATACCCAGCACAGCGAGTAAACTAGGTTCTAACGAAATTTGAAGCCCTTATTTGTTTTTACGTTATCTTTCGAATGATATAATCGCCAATGTCCTCCCAAGGTTAGTCCAGAATTATTGAAAGTTTTGAAGGTCGTAAGGTCATAAATCAGAATAAGTGAGAGCACGCAACATTTTGGTCAGCAGACCTTGTTTAGAAACTATAAACTTCCATAAAGAAGAAGGTCTTTTTTATGGAGCTTTATTATTTATCTTAAAATTACGTATAAGCTGGCATTACGGGATCCACCATATAATATATATATATATATATATATATATATATATATATATATATATATATATATATATATATATATATATATCCCTATATTTTAGAACATGATTTTTTGAATACTTTAAAAAAAAATTTAAAGGGAACAACTGGTATAAATTTCCAGTGCATTTTTTACCCCCTCCTTCTATCAACCCCTTCCTTCTTTCCCCGTCCCTCCCCCCCTCCCCCTACTCTCTTCCCGTCCTCTTCCTCCCTTTCCCGCATCCCTCTCCCCAACTCTCTATCCCCCACGCGATCCCCCATCTCCCTATCGAACTAACTCCCCTCACCCCCTCCCCTCTCCTCCTTTCTCCTTCTCTCTATCCCCCTCCTATATCTCCCCATCTCTCCCTACTCCTCGCCCTTCTCTCCCCTTCCCCCTGTCCCCACTCTTTCCACCTATATCTACCCTTCCATCTCTATCTAACTATCTCCTCTACCCCTCACTCTCTTCTCTCCTATGGGTAGAGTGTTGGAGAGGGGAAAATGAGGAGGGGAGAGTTAGAGGAAGGGGAGATGAGGAGAGATGGGGGATATAGAGGAGGGGTTGAGAGTGGGAGTGCGGAAGAGAGGAGGAGGAGAAAGTTGGGGGAGAGGAGAGGGATAGAGAGGTGGAGATAGAGGGGAGGTAGGGGGAGAAAGAGGGAGGAGGGTGAAGGAGAGGGGAGAGGAAGAAGGATGAGGGAGAGGGGGATGGAGGGGTGAGAGAGATGTTGATATGGAGAGGGGAAGAGAGAGGTTGAAAGGGAGAGGAGGAGAGGGATGGGGGAGAGGGGAGCGGGCGAGGGGGAAATAGTGGGGAAGGGGGAGAGAGAAGGCAAAGTGTATATTTTTAGAACGTGATTTTTTAATAATTTTTAATTTTATTATAGCTTAGTTTATGAATGAGCCCCTCACCCTGTCCCCCTCCCTGTTGAAAATGGGGGAGAGATAGGGAGAGGGGTAAAGGGATTAGGAAAGATAGGGAGGAGGAAGGGGGGGATCATGGAAGTGAGGGGGTAGAGATGATATATATATATATATATATATATATATATATATATATATATATATATATATATATATATATATATATATATATATATACATATATTAAGTGCAAATTACTTAATGTTAATAAAACACTAGTAGATTCAGTATGAAGTTTAACATACTATCTTCAGTCGTACCCTGAGAATAAACAAATGCATCCATACATAAATGACTACAAATTAGAACTATGTGTGATGGCGGAAGTCAATCCAAGGGATTCGGAGAGAATTGAGAATGACTTGGGTTTATTGTTCAAAGAGTTGGACGTAGAAGAGACGGAGGAAAAAAGCTTTATGAACACAAAGGTAATTAATGTCAGGCGAGCCAGTATAACATCGAATATTCTTAATCACATCCAAAATTTACCCATGTAATGATTTTAGTAAAATAAACCAATACAATCCACATTAATTCTAGAAGTCCCCAATTTCAACCCTTTGGGATGGGCAATTTATAAATGTAGCCCTTTTGTTCAAAATCTAAGCCTAAATTATATTCTTAATGACCCTAAATTTACACCCTCTGATTAGTGACAACGTTAAGATTTTTAGTAATTTATGTATGAATCTATGTGCTTATTTTCAATATACGACTGAAGATGGTATGGATCTTCAGTTCGTTCGCCATTTCTGAGCTGACAAGCATGAACATAGATCTTCACATCTCACCACAGATTTTTGATCGAGTTGAGGTCAGTAGACTGGCTGGGCAATTTTGATTTGTCAATTTTATTATTTTATGCTGCCCTTGGAGGTATGTTTCATTTCGTTAGCTTGTTAAAATAGCCCAAATAACCATTATATGAAGTCGTCGTGTACCATGGAAAGAGAAACAACGCCTGCATATTATCATCACTGTTTCACGATCTGGACGGTGTTCTTTGGTTTGTACGCCTCGTTCTTCTTCCTCCAAACTTACGAGTAGCACTGGGAATTCCAACCAAACAAACTGAGTAAGGACTCATCAGACTAAATAAAATTAATCCAATAACTCTCTGGCTTATATAACTGCTCCTTGCCAAACGTGAAACGTGCCTTCGGCTGTGTTTATTCCAACAACGACACATTTCTAGCTAAACCAGCTCCCAACCCATACCAGTGGAGCAGATTAATGATTGTCTCAGGCGCAATAGTCATCACTACTACTTGGATATCTTGTAGTAACTCCTTGAGACTAGTTCTGAGCCATTCTTTTCTAAAATTATGTTGACAGCATGCCTGGAAATCTAGCGAGAGGTAGCAGATCGACTGCGGCTGATTGTTGTCATGTTCACTCAACTTGCGACATATCGAAGTAACAGCGCCGGATGATAATTGAAATATTTCCGGAGAGCTCGGTAACCTTCACATTTAACATGCAGTTAACAACGGTATCACTGACCTGTAGACAATGTTTTATTTTGTCGATTGAATTATACGTCCAGTTACAACATTGAATGACACCAGTGAGACCAACGCTGCCAAATTATTTTCGATTTATTTTTGATGAACGTAGTAAAATCGGGATTTTAAAACGCATCACATTTTATTGAAAAAACGAAATGAAAAATCAAATTTAATTTTTAAAAATACATTATAGAAAGGAAAAAATACTAAACATATCTAAAAGTGACATTTTCCCTTATATGTAGGTACTTCTTTTGAAGCTTGTCACAATCCATAGCACCCCATAAATATGAAGGTATTTGGGGTGAATAAAATGATGGTCGCTAAAATGCTTAATAGGGCACAAAACGGGGTGGGAGGGGCGGTGTGTTTTAGTGTTATTAAAGTGCGACGTCCCCACTTTGTGGGAAGGTGGTAGATCGTAAAATTGATGTCTAAAGCTGTGATGCCATTTTTGGAACTTAACAAATGTTACCTTTCTAAGGTTTTGAAGGTTGAAAATGTCAAGCTTGTTACCTTTTCAACTCATTGTATAAATAGTGGCACAAAAGTTACATCACATTTTTTTAAAATTAAAAAACAAAAAAAATAATTAAATCACCCAATTGGGTGATATATAAACGAAAGAGGAGATCTTGAAGTTTTATTATTTAAATACAATATCCTTAAAATGTTCAATTCTTTTGTAAAGACTTAGGATGCATTGCAATGATGTTCGAGAAATTCTCAATTGACTGGAACGTATATACCATTTGATACCATTTCAAGAATGCCATACCTCGAGAGATGGTTTCGTTGATTAAATACTGTTCTAAAATCCCTTTGACAGTAACAATTAATCCAGCATGTTTGAAATAGGTTGTTGCAATTCTTGCTCGATGTCCTTTGCTGTATCTTGTCATTATGGGTTAATAAATAATTAGTCAGATGTTAATGTGTAATATATTATTTATATACGAACGTATTATAGATACACGAAAAATGTGAAGTAACTTTGGGGCCACCCTATATATATATATATATATATATATATATATATATATATATATATATATATATATATATATATATATATATATATAGTTATATATATGGTTGCTTTAGGGTTAAATGAATGGGCGATCGTGGCTCTTTCGTATGCGGGTAGATCAAAATTCGAGATAGGCATCACTATAAAAGGATGAATGGGAATGAATAAAAAAAAAAGGAATACAATTACACAGGAAACGGGAGATGGCGTATGTGAGTGTATACACATCTGTGTTAGGCGACCAATTAGGGTATTACATACGCGCATTCACACACACAAATTTATCTTTGAATTTCTCCGGGGTGAATTAAAGTCCCCAGATGACTTCTGTTTAATCTACGCTAATACACACACACATGCACACTACCCATATACGCATATATAAATGCCTACTAATAGACATAAAGATAGACATTAAATCAAAGGCAAATAAAAAGATTGCAACAACACGACCTTAATGGCAGACACTCCTAAGGAGTCCGTTCGTACTTGAATAATCAAATGAAACGAAAATATGAACACATTCAGCTCCGTGGGTGGGATGTACGAACCGGGGGCGGGGGTGGACGACATAAATATAACCCATCTAAATTGAGTAACCCTATATTTACATAAGACCATACCGAGGAAGATGGTGGCGTCCGATTTATGGAAACGACCCGCAAAATGGCGGCTCATTCGGGATGTCTCGGATAATGATTTAAACTCTTTCGCAGCGTGAAATCGATTCTCATGCAGTCGCTCACACACTTCGGACGCTGAATTTCTCCTCGGCTAAACAGGAGTAGACAAAGTCCGCCAATCAGGACGAGTCAATAAATAAAACCACCGTTGAGTGTATGTATGATCATCAGCCCATTTCACCCACCTGCCGGGCCGGGGTCATTCCAAGAAGCTTCCACCGATCAAGGGCCAGGTTGCTATGTTGCCCCTGTCAATGAGCGGATGCCATCCTCGACAACTTTCTGCGACGTCGTCTTCTGGCTTTTATGTATAAAGATGGCCATTTTAGGGTTTCTTCTAGCAGTATCTTGCCCATTTCCACCAAAAATTTAATTATTTTTATATATATCCATTACTCATGCGCGTGTTCTTATCCAAGTTTTTATTTTATGGTCGCTGCGGCGATTTCCTAACATGTATCTTTGTCTTTTATTTGAGTTACCGGGTGCTTTTTTTCGTTCAGTCTACTTCCGTAAATTTGAACTTGTAACATGTGTTCGCTATATATACATATAATCTAGAAAGAGATAACAAATTTATTGTAGGTGTTTAATAATTTTATTAGGAGCCATATGGTAGCTAAGGATACCATACACCATATTAAAATTCCTTAATAAATGAGGAAGACGTTTCACCGGTAAACGACGAAATTTTGCACCCACTTAATAGCAGAAAAAATGGTAAAGCGCCTGGGAGGATTGGGGTTACCAATCGACTTTATAAAAGCCGCGGGTGAAGGTCTTGGTGACCAAACTGCTAGTCTGTTTACAAATTATTTGAGGTAAAGAAAGCTTCCAATGTCATGGTCCAACTTCTTTTTTTTAAATATACAAGGAAGAGTCAAGGAATTATAGCTCAAGCAGTCTTTTATCAGCAACATAAAAATTACCAAAGTCACAAGCAACAGACTAAGACAAACGCGACTAAATCAACCATCGAAAAGTAAGGTTGCAGAAGTAGATATACTAATTATGATCATCTGCAGGTTGTTCAACAATTATGGTAGATAATAAACGAGTACGGAAGAGATCTCTAGATGATATTCCTATCCACGTCAGAGATTAAGTTATCAAAACACTACAGAAACAAGGAGTAAGCCAAGCCTCCATTGACAGTTTCTTAAATATTCAGCCATGCAACATCTTCATTTAGATTGCACTCGATCACGAATTAATAAAAAATGGAGTGAGCTCGGGGGCTTCCATCTTTCCCAAATTGGTTTACATGAGGGGCTTGCTAGATTAGTAGATAAGGTGTTGGATTTCCTCACGTGGGTAACGGCTTCGATTCACTGCAAAAGCGGATACAAAAAAAATTCGGCGCTCGAAGGGAGCTGCCGTCAATTATAATTAGACACAGCATCGAGTCTGAGTCATTTGTGCAGATATCTACGACGAAGGCGTACAAACAATCACAATTCCACTCTTCCTTCTTTAACTCCCTCATTCGCACCCACAACATATTCCTCTTCCAACTCGGAACTTTCCGAAAGCGTTTTCATGTCTGCACTCCCCTGGCGCGACAAATGTGGTTCTCTCTTGGGCTACGAAGGGCACCGCACTTGCTGTTTGACGACAAAACAGTACTGCCACTCTTTCTGCCCCTTCGTCTTTAACGAGGCCCGGCCGCCGATGCCTAGCAGCTTGCCACCGATTGTCATTCTGATCTTTATACGAATTTCGCCATCCGGTCGGGTGACTCGACCACGTTTTAAAGAGACTGGGTGGGGGGCAAAATTAAGAGTAGTTATTAAGTATATTAAATCCCCCTTCGCGTTGCTGATAATATATCATTTGCGGGCTACGGTTCAACCGAGGGGAAACATCGGTTCTGATTACAGAGAGGTTAAGCCACATCGAGTGTGGTTAGTCGCTGGATGGAATCTCAATACAGGTTATTTTAACGGTGGCCGCCATACTCTGTTGATGCCCGTGGTTCGGAATCCACGTTAATAGGTAAGTCTCACAGCTGAAAAATAATGGCAGCTTAAATAAGTGCAGATCGGTGATAAAACTCGTGCCATTAAACAAAAATGATATAATTTGCCTCGAATCCAGGTGACATCTCATGGTCAGTCACAGTTGGACACTAAATGAACTTTGCAAAAGATAAAATATTAATCAATATTGTGCAAGAAAAGAGATGATCAATTCGAACAGTTAAATTTTCGAGCAGGTGTAAGAATATTTATGACCTCTTGCGACTCGACTGGAGCGTGGAAAATGAAATTCGAAGAACAAAATTTGTTGAAGTGGGATTCACTGGAGAGATATTTGTCCAGTTAATTTCCTTAGGAATGTTGCGACTGAAGGCTGATCCCCCGCCGAGTAGTTCTTATATACCACACATATAGGTCTTTTCTAAGGTCGATTTGGCATTCGGTTAAAATACCCTCACTATTTTTCCCTCTAGGGGGCGCTTTGAATGTTCACTTTCGAAGTTTGTGTCACCATGAGATGTCAACCAAATCTTTTAAATGCCCCTATTTCATTGGTTATTTATTAGCATACACTTTTAAGTTTTTCTTTCCTTTGGAGATACCATTAATCCAATTATAGTCGCCTGGGGAGACTCTTTGAAAAGGGGAAATGAAGAAACCGCATCCCCCGTAGACATAGGAGAGGAGGAAGCCTCCTTTCCAATAGGAGAAATTTGAAGGCACCCCTGAGAAAGCGCAGGAGGAGCATCTCTTTTTCAGAGAAAGAGATACCCTAGGAGGGCTTCATGAATGGTAAAGAGGCAACCATTTTACCAATGGGGATTAGTGAAAGGGGAGCCTCTCTACCAGTCAGATGTATGTTATGGTCAAGACGTAGCTACGTTATATGCGTACTGGAAGAAGGTGAGCAGAGCTGATGGCCCAGCACACACCGTACCTAATGCTTCTCTCAGCCAGCGGGCTTTCGGCCCTTGTAACAGTTAGTGACCTCGAGGTATATATACACTACCACTCGACTAAGTTCTGTTAAGAGGAAGACGAAAGTGCGCCTGGTAACCAGAACCTCTGTGGATAGAAGAGCAAGTTTGGAAGGGGTTACGCGACTATGTAATAAAGAGAAGTAGAGTTCGGGTGGTTGATCACCTATTATTATCATACCCTGGCACTAGGTAATTCCGGGATGGCGTGCA
Organism: Ceratothoa steindachneri; assembly: GCA_963969495.1. NCBI lineage: Eukaryota > Metazoa > Arthropoda > Malacostraca > Isopoda > Cymothoidae > Ceratothoa > Ceratothoa steindachneri. Next base: position 156,938,863 of record OZ018320.1, read on the forward strand.
ATCCACACAGTTACCATATTTAGCAAACCGAACATGGCACCACTACGGACTGCACACCCTTCAAGGTTAAAGGGATAGTGGTAGAGAAAAAGGAATGCCGAGAGGGAGCGACGACGAAGCGCGCCAACAACTTACTCCGCCTTCGTCAAAGAGTTCTATTCGACCTTAATGTTCGCTATGTCCGGGTGAGAACAGTTCCTCCTGGTTCCAAGTGCAGGGAGACAAAATGTTGAGGTGATATTCGTGTAGACTAAAATAAAAATGTAAAAAAGTAGCTGTGAAGGAACGACGGGTAAGCGGAGTAACAACTTTTCAAGGTCCCATCAAAGAGTTCATGTCAACCCATTGACAGGGGCTCTCTAATTTGCACTCAGGCCGGGGGGATGTGTAGTTTCTCCAGGTGCCAAGTGTAACAGGCTACACATGGTACTCCCCTGCGGAGGACCTGTAAGGAAAGTGGTGAAGGTAAACAGAGTGAAACTAGCATAATATATGAAGCCCAAATTCCTACAAACAGTGGAGCATGGATTGTGCACAATTACGGGCAATGAGGAGGAAAGGCGACCAGAGAGTACTTAATTGCGGGCACTCAGATTGTGAAAACGTATCGCTCCTCCAAGTACCAAGTGTACTACTCTATAAGGGTTACTCCTTTGCGGGGCTTAGTTGAATAAAGCAAACCGAAAGGCCAAACATCGCTTGCTTAGGTACCAAGGCATGACGTACGAAATGTCGTCCTCGCCAGTGGAGGTATCTGCGAAAAAGGCGACTCGCTCAAAGAAAACGAAAACGGGACATTGAATGGTTCCCCGCCTCTGCAGATCAAGTCCATTGGTCGATCCTTAGAGATAGAGCGACGTGATCGGAATGCTGGCGGAGCAGCCACCTGAGCGGAGAATGTGTAATGAGATAGAAAATTCAGTTATTTGGACAAATGCGGGCCACGGTGATTGATACAGGCACGAGAGAGATGGCTTCTCAAGCAGCAACGTCAGGTAAACAAATTCGAATAGGGGGATCATGGAGCTGCCCCAATGCAAAGTTTGCGTGTGCATCACGAGAACACAGCGAGAGGTCAAGGCATGAAAATGAATGGGTTCTTGGAGAGATATGGAAATTCATTCATATTAAGTACTCCGATCTCCAACTCTTGGACCATTAGGGACCACCTTTCTTACCAGGTGGCCAAACGCCCCGCGGCGAGTCGCACCACCAGGATTTGGGGTAAAAAGATAAACATAAGAAAATATGTCAGTTTGAGGGTTAAAGGTGTGTGGGGGGGGGGGTGCACAGAGTGCAAGCGTGTTTAAAATTACCTTTCTCCGACCGGAGGTCGACCAGGGATGAATGGATAAAGGCTGGTCCGCGACTAGCCTGCAAAATTAGCCAACGTCCATACGAGAGAGGCGATAAGAGGCTTGTAATGAAAGGAAGTAAAATGGAAATGTCTAGAGAGAATAAAGCCTATGTAGTCTCAATCTAGTTTGAGACCTCCGGGGGCACTAAGGCTGGAAGGGCGCGCTGCTCCTCCCGATACCAGGTATAGCAGTTTTCAAGGGGGTACCTCTCACCAAAGGTCGGTGGTATTCGACTCATCTAGGCTCCAACTATTTAAGGTTGTTGAGGCAAAAAAAAAAATCAGTTTTCATTAATTCCTTTGTGCTGAACTTTCTATTTTTTTACTAATTTCCCTCCGCTGTTCTTCCGCCGTGAATTCAAAGTCTGTTACTCTCACCATTAATTTCCTTTTTCAATTTTATCGTTAAGATCATCTTCATAATCAATTCTCCAATTTTTCATTTATAATTATTTCCTACTCTCTCTCTCTCTCTCTCTCTCTCTCTCTCTCTCTCTCTCTCTCTCTCTCTCTCTCTCTCTCTCTCTCTCTCTTCTCCTCTTGCAAAATCTCAATATTCTTAAGATGCCAAAATCTTAGCCTTGGAAGAAAATGTCAGACTAAAAAAACTTTTAAAAATTTTGTAAAAAAAAAAGAAGTAATTATGACTGGCAACATTCAATAACATTGCCGATATTGCAAAACGATACTCCACGAACATGCCCCTTCAGAAACAAAGAAACCACACACACAACAATTAGTTGTGTACGATTTCTATAACAGCGTTATTTAACTTCTTTCAGAACATGAATAAACGAGAGACTATGCACCACTAACATCGCAGTGAAGATGTGAAAGACTTCCCAGAAGAAGACATGAATGCACAAACATAAAAATACATCACTTAAATATTTAAACATTTAGAGCTTTGGGAACTTGAAATAATAGGACAGAGAAATGATAGTCAATCTGTAGATAAATTGATAGCAAACAAAGAAAATAAACATAAAAACAAATAAATAGGATTCCTTCTCCCAAAATATACAGAGCAGAATACGCACGTAAATTGGGTCAAATAGAAACAAAAATATATTTGATTAGGTGGAGATTATTGACTAGTGGGTAGATGTAAAATAAATCTGAATCAAAAGTAAAAATTATTAAAAAGAACATTAAATATAACTAGGAAAAAGTGTTTGCTTAATCAGCAATTGGTAGAATTCTCATTAGAAAACTATGACCTAAAAAAAATTGGGTAAAATATTTTTTTAGTGTGAAAAGTTAGTTAGTCAACCCCATTAAAACATGGCTTTTTCCAAAAGAAATTAAAAGTGCTGCTACTAAGAGAATTTTTTAGAGGCAAATAATGAGAAAGATTCAACTATTTGATACTTAACTTGAGTATTAGGAAAAAAAAAATGCCATCGAAAATAACACGGCTATAAAAAAAATGAAAACACTTTAAATAATTGGGGAGAACAAATAGAAATACTAAAGGGGAGACAAAGGCATAATCAGAAACCAGAATTCCTGACAAGAACGGACACTGATCACGTATGAACATGAAAAAATGGCGAAACACCTTGGAAGTGACGGAGTAATAGTACATCTTATAAAGGCAAGGGCATCGAACACCTTTAAAGTGACTGAGTAATAGTACGCTTTATAAAGGCAAGATCATCGAACACCTTCTAAGTGACGGAGTAATAGTACACCGTATAAAGGCAAGAACATCGAACACATTGAAAGGGACGGGGTAATAGTATACCTTATAAAGGCAAGATCATCGAACACCATCGAAGTGAGGGAGTAATGGTATGCCTTATAAAGGCAAGATCATTGAACAACTTCGAAGTGACGGTGTAGTAGTACACCTTATAAAGGCAAGGACATCGTACACCTTCAAAGTGACGGAGTAATAGTACACATTATAAAGGCAAGAACATCGAACACCTTGGGAGTGACGGAGTAATATTACACCTTATAAAGGCAAGACAATCGAAAACCTTGAAAGTGACTGGGTAATAGTACACCATATAAAGGCAAGAACATCGAAACCTTGGGAGTGACGTACTAATAGTACACCTTATAAAGGTAATAACATCGAACACCTTGAAAGTGACGGAGTAATAGTACACCTTATAAAGGCAAGATAATCGAACACCTTCGAAGTGATGGAGTAATAGTACACCTTATAAATGCAAGATCATCGAACACCTTCGAAGTGACGGAGTAATAGTACACCTTATAACGGCAAGAACATCGAACACCTTGAGAGTGACGGACTAATATTACACCTTATAAAGGCAAGACCATCGAAAACCTTGAAAGTGACGGAGTAATAGTACACCTTATAAAGGCAAGAGCATCGAGCGCAGTACTCGCAATTTCGTTTACAAAATGTTTCAAGGAATAGAAGATACCAATGACGTGGTTCAGCGCTTTATTCGTACTTTACAAAAAGCGGGACGAGGAAAAAAAAAGGACCACAGACATAAGTCGCGTGCTCTCAATTATTCGATTTACAACATTCAAAACTTTCAACAATTGGGGCAATCCGACCCAGAGTCAAATTTCTTTTAATAATTCTCGAACTAACCTTGGGAGGACCTTGGCAATTATATCATTCAAATGAGAATGTAAAACAATATAAGAATTCCAAATTTCGTTAAAATCGACCAAATAGTTACGATGTTCTTGGCAAAAAGCTCATTGTAAAGTAAAAGGATTACCCTCCGATCGACCGACCTACGGATCGACATTGTAACTTATAAAATCGTGAACACGTGACTAAAAAAACCCCCAAAAAACTACAGTTCAATCGGTATCTTTTGGTCAACAGACAAAAAAAAATATTTTTAAAAAAATCATAATGAAATGTGTAACACAAACACTCGACTACAATCAGCCACCAGAAAAGACGGGTTTAAGTTAACATTGTAAATACTTGCTTAATTACTTTCCGGCCCCCTTACTTCCCTTATGCGAGGGGGGGGGGCAGAACCTAAGAATGCCACCATGCTCCCCTGTTGGGTCTACTACAGGTCCCTAAATGAGGAGATATTGTGTGTAGGGCGTGCTTGTATGATGTTTGGACAGTTTCTAATTAGGTGTTTGGTGTTGTCTGGACTTTGGTTGCATCTGCTGCTTTGTTGGTATCGAGGCAAGTCTTATTATGTTCAACAATTAATGTCGCAAAGTAATGAATATTAAATACCTCCCGAAACACCATGAAAAACACTTCGATTCAGCCAACACCGATTCCATCCCAACAGCCCAACATAAACAACCCTTCGTTCGATTCAGCCAACACCGATTCCATCCCAATAGCCCAACATAAACAACCCTTCGTTCGATTCAGCCAACACCGATTCCATCCCAACATAAACAACCCTTCGTTCGATTCAGCCAACACTGATTCCATCCCAACAGCGCAACATAAACAACCCTTCGTTTGATTCAGCCAACATCGATTCCATCCCAACAGCGCAACATAAACAACCCTTCGTTCGATTCAGCCAACACCGATTCCATCCCAACAGCCCAACATAAACAACCCTTCGTTTGATTCAGCCAACACCGATTCCATCCCAACAGCCCAACATAAACAACCCTTCGTTTGATTCAGCCAACACCGATTCCATCCCAACAGCGCAACATAAACAAGGAGTTAATGAAACCTAATAGGAAATTCTCTATATATCCATGATGTAATTGCCATTTGAGTTCCATTCAGTCACTATAAAACAGGAATTAAAAAGAAGTAAAAGGATTTGATCAATCTCTATCTTCACCTACCTGTTTGGAGCAATGTTGCAAAAGATATTTAAGATACCTAAGCCAACTTTCACCCTCCTGACAGCGTCGTATTATTTGTTCCAAGTTCAGAAGAATTCAAAGCAGTAATAACAGAATGATCCTAATCTAATCTTATTCGGAATGAAAATGAATTGCTCAAGGGCGAAATTAATGATCAATAACTTTGGCGAAAACAGAGGAACTAGAACCGATGAACAAATTTTAAAGCAAGTAAAAAAAACCGCTTACTTAGAACAGTTTGTGACTCCTGAATGGAACGTAGTAATGGAAATTATCAGTGGAAAAATAGGTCGGTGGACGGTAAATAAACGGACCTACATGTAAGCAAAGTGTGCCTATGGTCAAAACGTAAACTATTTAACAAATATGTTTACTAGTTCTCAAACATATGACAGTGACATGTTTCACCGAATACCCTTCCCCCTGAAACTGAGAACTTAGAGAAACAAGACATATGAAACACACGAGTGATTGGCGTAATAAGATTAGAATAGGGATGGGTGAACCCTTTGTGAGTAAACATCTTGGAATATAGACAATTATATTATACACTATGCATAAAGAGACTCAAAAGACCTAATTACATGAACGGATGAAGGGTGAAATTTGAACAATGCTTGGAGTAACGCGATCAACTCGACGTTCAGATCGAGCATGTTTCTGCCGGCGATTTAACTCGTGTCCCAAAGAGTTTTACATACGAATTTTCCTCTTGAATTAAAATCTGAGGACTGGACTGGCCACTCGACATGCGAGAACTCTTCGGAATGTTTTTCTTGGAACGCAAAGATATTCGTGTGGCATTTAACCTCGAGATAGTACTCAATTAGCAGCACCTGGTTGAGCAGAAGCTGAATATAGGTTTGGGGGGCCTTAATGTGCAATAGCCTCCTTTAAAGGACACATTCCTTGAAAGTGAAACTACTCCAAACCACCTCTAACCACATTCCAACTTGAATAGCCACCTCAAGTCTTTGTGTTTGGTTTATTATATTTAAAATGTCACTCAGATCAGCTCATACATTTTCTATTCATCGGCAGCTTAAGAACCACGACCCCGAGCCCTCGAAAGCAATACGGATCAAGTAAAGATAATACATATCAACTAGTAAAGATAAACCATTTCTAAATTTACCAGGTAAATATAAGCCATCTATAAACTGTCCGAGTAAAGATTACTAGTACGGATAAGCCATCTCTAAATTTACCTAGTAAATATAAGCCATCTATAAACTGCCGAGTAAAGATGACTAGTAAGGATAAACCATCTCTAAGTTTACCTAGTAAATAAAACCATCTATAAGCTGGCCGATTAAAGATTCACATACTAGAATATAAATTAGAAAAGGAAAACAAATTCCCTACAAGGAGGTTAAGTTAGGTTAGGTTTTCTTCCTAATTCACGCGAAAATCTTTACTCGGTCAGTTTATAGATGACTTATCTTTGCCTGGTCATCTTAGTGATGCCCTATCTTTACTGGCCTAACCTAACTTTCAAATGTTCAAGGAAGTATAATATTATAAGGTGAATGAAATAAAAAGAATCATGAAACACCTGTTTTGTCTTCTTGTTTATAAAAAAACATTGGACAGGTTTGTTTTTAATAAATCTCCCCCCCCCCCTTCGTGATTAGATGGGGATTCTCTCAGGATGGAGTGAATTGAATTAAAGAGAGCACCATTTTTGTGAGAAAGAGTTGTAACCAGCGAGGGCATTTTCCTTCAGTGGAGAATAAGTGAGGGGAAGGTAGATAAATATAATAAGGTGGATAAAAAAGCTGGGTTGGGGCTTTGTGTTTGATGGGGCTTAAAAAGGTGGGAGGAGGAGGTAATGTTTATTGGCATTGATGCGCGCTGATCCCGCTTTATGGTAAAGAGTTACTGACGATAATGGTGAAAAAGAATAAAGAGAGTGAAAAATGATAAAGAAAAAGCCGGTAAGAACAAAAGCGAGAGAGTGAATTCTCCCCCCCATCCCTCAAAGTTCGTAATAAGAACATAGGAACCCAAAGGTATGTACATACCCCACCCTTATTTTATGGGGTCCAACAATGACTAAAAAGAACATTCATCGAGTTCGTAGATCCGGGTGTACACATCAAAAAACACGAACTGGAAATGGGAACAAAATAACACTTGAGACACTAAATACGAACTCCTTACACACTTTAATAAGGCGTTAAAAACACTGAATTCGAACAAATTCACGAACAAGCTGGGGAGAAAACTAGAAATAAAAACAAACTAGCACTCGAGGCCTCTTAAATACGCACTTGGATGTTAAATAAGATAAGAACACTCAAAAGACTAAATTCTAAAAAAAAAATCGAGTACGAATAAACAAGTATTTGAATTTGTTGATAACGCCTTCTTTAATTGTTCGGTTTTTGTTCCCGTTTCACCCCAGGGTGGGGGTCAACAACCCAGTCAACGAATAATGCACAATGGAAAAAAAGGGGAATTTTCCTTTATTACTACAGACATGTGCGAGTCAGAACATGCATATGTATGTTATGCGACCTTACTGTATGTGCGTATGTCATGCGTTTATCGTAGTTTATTATTTACTAAAATCTAACAAGCGAAAAGCAACGAGGGCATTAACATATACTAGAAAGTTTGTGAAGATAGATTTGCTGGTTACCCTGAGGGTATTAGGACCAGGAGAACACAATTGGGGACGCTGGGAAGGGGAGGGGGCGGAGGGGTACGCAATACTCCACAGGTCGATTGCAACGTGAGTGCCCATACAAGAAAACCTCGGGGGTGGGCAGAGAGTCCTTGGGTAAAGCTCCAGTAACGACCACGGTGAGAAAGAGCAATCACTCCCTCTGGTGGAGCAAAAGACTATCACTGTATTGTCGGTTCCTCTAACTTCACCAATTTCTTTATTTTTTTCTCAATAACTTTGGAAGGGAGATGTTCCGGATTAGATTTTGCTTTATTTATTTTTTGGCATTTTCTATTTTCTCTTTCTTTCCTTTTCCCTTTGAGCCTCATTTGTGAATGTCATTTTTCTTTCTTAGCAACCAGAACAACACCTCATGAAAATCGGTATAACCAGTAAATCCTACACTTTTCACCATTCACACCATTGACTGTCATACGTGTAGCATGGATGCCATTTTTAGCACCAATTTATAACGATGTTGACAAGAATCTCTCACACCAGACTAATTTCACCTCCTGCCTTCCATTAACGCCCACGCATTTCCAACATCAGGTTGTATACAAGCATATATATGTAGATATATATGTGCATATATATGTACAACTTTGTATAAAAGCATAACCATATATGTACAACCTTGTATACGAGCATATATATGTACAACCTGGTATACGAGCATATATATGTACAACCTGGTATACGAGCATATATATGTACAACCTTGTATACGAGCATATATATGTACAACCTGGTATACGAGCATATATATGTACAACCTTGTATACGAGCATATATATGTACAACCTGGTATACGAGCATATATATGTACAACCTTGTATACGAGCATATATATGTACAACCTTGTATACCAGCTTATATACGAGCTTTTATATGAGTTGAGATATCTCGTGTTTATGCTTGTATGCGATTTTGTACGCGAGTTCCAAATCTCAAATGTGAGATGCCGCAAGGTCAGCTCATATCCCCTCCTAGATTTCTTCGAGCTCACCCGAAAGTTACCCCACAAATCTTGTGCCCAGACAGCCCCCAAGTGCCCCCCCCCCCTCACCTTAGTAAATTCCCTGAACGGATATTGAAATTCACATGTAGATCAAAATAACATTCATTGATGAAGGCGAATGCACCAGAGGTCGATCTCGTTGGGTGGGGTGGGTTGGAGGATGAGGGGGAAGAGCGGCAGTCTTGTGTTTTGGTACCAACCAGCAAGCAATGAACCCTTCTTGATCCAAAGGGGAGGAACCCGTTCCACGTCATGGAAGTGTAGGTATGCAAACCACTTGGACAGTTAGAGAAGTTTTTGAACGTGAAATGGCGAGGAAGGGGTGGGGGTGTAATTTGGGATAAAGGCCTCGTGCCAGAAGAATGAAGCTGACTTGTGATAGATGCTAGATATCGTATCAAAGAACTATGGCCTCAATGAACAAGATACTAAGTGATAACAAATAGCATTAATTGAGAGTCAATCTTCCTTACGGCCGCAGATCTTTTCTAACTCGCAATCCTTTTAAGGATAACCCAATGGAAGCTGAGGAATAACTCGTACCCTCAATTTTCCTCTTCGATAACGACACTTGTTCGCGTGAGTTCTTTGCCTTTGCGACTGTATATGTATGCGCCATTTTCATGTATAATTTAGTATTTACAGTTATTGAATTGTAGAATGTATAAATTATAGGCTCTTTGATGAGATGAATAGTTCTGTGAAACGTTAAGGTGTTACTCACACACACATATATATATATATATATATATATATATATATATATATATATATATATATATATATATATATATATATATGTATATTTATATGTATATATATATATATATATATATATATATATATATATATATATATATATATATATATATATATATATATATATATATATATATATGTATATATGTATATATTTCTCAAAGTAGCACGAGAGAATGATGAAAATGAATCCATTAAACCACATTGAAAGAGAAAACGGAATAATTGTTCCTTGTAGTAATATTTTTATTACCTATTTTCAAAAAAATCTGTGCAGGGAAGCGATTCGAGCCGTGCACACTGAGGCAGCGAGCGCACTGCTTTGATGACAGTTAAAAGTATGCCGTTAGTACACTACGCTACGCAGAGAACCAAAAAAATTCTCTGAATAGAATAGCTTTTAAGGAACACTTTCGCCAGCTCGAACGGAGACTAAGAAAGAAATAGAAAATTAATTGTGAATTCAAAGAATAAATGAGGAATAGTTAAACGCCCTGCCCTCCGGTGGACAGAACAGCTTCTAAACGCCTCCTGTATGACGAAACTAGATTCTTGCATAACCTATTCGGGATTTTCCCCCATTCTTCGATACCGATATCCTCTAGCTTTCCAAGATTTGAAGGCTGCCTCTCACCGACTTTAATCTTCAACTCTTTCCAAAGATTTCTTATTGGATTCAAGTCAGGAGACTGGCTAGGCCACTCGAGGAGAGTGGCACCGTGCCTGTTGAGCCAATCGGACGTTTGCTGTGATGTGTGTTTAGGGTCGTTGTCGAGTTTTCTGGCGGAGTTGCAAAGATGGTTTTCTAAACTTAGCAGTATTTCTGGGAATTCATCGTTCCTTTTATGATGTGAAAATCTCCTGTGCCGGCAGATGAAGAGCAACCCCAAATTATGATGCTGCCTCCACCAAACGTCACCGTTGCTATGGTGTTCTCCGGCTTGTAGGCGGTGTTCGATTCTCGCCAAACCATATGGTTGTAATTGTTGCCAAATAATTATTCAACTTTTGTCTCATCTGACCACAAAATTTGGTCGAAATAATTATCTTCTTTGTTTACCATTACTGCAGCAAACTGCTTACGAGCACAAAGGTGCTTCTTCTTTAGAAGAGGGGTCTTCCTTGCACGGTGCCTGCGTAGTCCTTCCCTTCGCAGTGTATTCGTTACTGTCTGCCGTGTGACGTTAACCCCAACGGACGCCATTTCTTGTACGAACTCTTTTCTAGATATTCTGAGATCTTTTTTCGCAGTTCTTTTTATATGAGTGATCGCCCAAGGGGTTATTTTTCTCGGAGCACCCATCCTTGGTTTGTTGGTGACTGCACCTTGCTCCTTCCACTTCTTGATTATTAACTGCACCGAACTTACACTTAACTGCTTCAATTTTCAATAACATATTTATAAAAATCGTTGACTTTGATTTAAAAAGAAATATTTAGTTTGTTTCGTCCTCTTTTGTTGTTGACATCTTCATTCTCTTCAGGTGATTCGCTAAACTCTTAAAAATATAGTAATCTGATAGAGCTAAGTTGTATGGGTAAATGAGTTGAGTAAACCTCCTTGGTGATAGTCTGATTTGGGTTGTTAAGTAGTTCAAAATTGATTATGGCATTGATATTCCACCAAACTCACAAGGAAATGTTCCGTGGATGAATCCCCTGTTTCGGTTGTGGTATTGATTTTTCCACACGTTTAATGTAAAGTTTACATAACCCAATTTTCGTGTCTTGTAACAATTGTAATAAAAAATTATTTACTTTTTAGGCGAGACAGATGTTTTCGATTATTTATATTCATAAAATAATGATAAACATAAAAATAAATGCCGCATTACTTATGGGAAGACCTAATATACATATAGTACTGTCTCTTAAAAGATCAAAACGCCTCTATTCTATCACAACAGCTACCATAACATTTGCCAGAGAAAATCCAAACACGCATAAGCTATGTAATGAGTAAAGGTTATTCAAATTTGGATGAATAAGACGAAAGTGATTATCAAATAAGCAATTTTCTAGAAAAATTTAAGTGTCCAAAATGACCTGAAGGAGGGTAGAAATAAATTTATATTGGTATATAACGATTAAATTATCAATGGGAAAACATTTGTACAAGTTATAAGTAATTAGTATTTAGCGTGAAGTACTTTATTGTCAATGATACTTTGATATCTCCTTCCACATGAAAGAACCAACTGTTGACACTCTTGCGCAGTAATCTTGGCCCATTCATCTTGAAGAATTTCCCAGAATTCTTGAACTGTTTAAGGATTCCTCGCCTTAGACCTCTCTCCGAGTGTCTTCCGAACATTTTCGAAGTGATTTAGGCATGGACTCTGTGCAGGCTAGTGCATAACAGTGAAATGCTTGGTGTCCAGGAAGGTCTTCACCGACTTGGCTGAGTGGGAGGGGGGATTATCGTGCATGAAAATTGCAGGTTGGGCTTCGTAGGCTCGCAGATCAGGCAAAACATGCGGTAGCCAAACTTCACTCTTTTTGGTACAATTGACACATAACCTTTCGCTTGTTATGCGACATACAAACATCCTACCATCAGATCCTAATTAATTGAATTGGATTCGTCAGTGAAGTGAACGTGGCTCTATTACTCATCCATCTATGTAAAATGCTTACTGGGGTATGCAAGAGGAGCCTTTTTGTACTTCGGGTTGATCAAAGGCTTGACTACGGGTGTGCGAGAGTGAAAAATGTCTTCTTCCAGCCACGTGACGCAGTCTGTCTGGAGACATTGATAGGAAAAATTTGACTAATCTCTCGAGAAACTGTTGCAGCCATCTTGAAACAGTTCTTCTTTCCACTTTGGTGAATAGATCGGTCTTCCCTTTTTGAGCTCTTCCTTGGCCTATCGGTATATTTTCCAACCTTAAATAAACCTGATTTGTCATAGGTTGACAGAATATTATGCACTGGTCTTTTGAAGCGCTTGGCAGTCTCTGCTATTGCTCCAATTGACGGACCATATTGGTTGCGCAGCTTTACGATCAGCTCGCGGACAGAGAAGTGTAAGAGATTTCTTAGGCATGTTACCCGAAAGACAGCTGGTAAGAGAATAATCCAACTTACACGAAATCGAACTGCTTAGTTGCTATATAAACGATGTCGGTTCTCTCTACAAGAAACCCAAGCCTTAAGATCATTTTTGATACTTCAATTTTTTAGTCACGAGCGACTCTACATCTCACTATGAGGGTGGAAGGCGGTCGGACCCCGTTTTGCTTTTTTAGTGTTTTTTTTAATAACATAGTAACTATTAAGCCGATTCAAACGAAATTTGAAACGCTTATGTTGTTTTACATTCTCTTTTGAATATTATAATTGCCAAAGTCCTACTAAGGTTAGCTTGGGAATTATTTTGTTTTGGCAATAACATCCTAACTATTCGGCCGATTCTAACAAAATTTGAAACCCTTGTGCTATTTTACCTTCACTTTTGAATGATAGAATTTCCAAGGTCCTCCCAAGGTTAGTCCATTAATTATTTAAAGTTTTGAAGGTCTTAAGGTCAAAAATCAGAACAAGTGAGTTCACGCGGCTTTTTGGTCAGCAGACCTTGTTTAGTAAAATCCTTATCTGCATATAACATTCCTTTTATACACCCAAATTTGCATAACTTTTACACGTACGTAGTGTATACCTGTATGTTATCATACACCAATTTTGTAAACCTTGTTTTTTTCTAGCAAAAGTTATGGAAAATGATATGATAGAAATACAGGCCTTCTGCTCCTTTTGACGGTCCTATATACTGGATCCATATCATGTTGTTTGGGGTAGTCAGTAGCGATGGCCACGTTATGCCCCTGTCTATCTTCCCGAAGGGCTATAGCTAGTGCTGAAGGAGATGATGTTGTTCTGGATCCAGGGGGTGGCCATTGGAAGCAAGTACTTGTGTCAACATGAGTCTGCACCCTGCTACACAAACAGGACGACCCAGTCTTGCCTGTCAGACGATTTCATTGGCCACATCACTACGAACATCTGGCACCCTCACTCTCCAGACTGCAACCCTATATAAGGGTGTCTTCTCCATTTTCATGCTATTCCCTGAAAATGAACTTGCAAATATAGTTCGAAAGTGGTTGGATTCATCTTTTCATTTTCCTGTGGGTTAATTTTTATATTATTGCTTTCCTCACGTGCCCCTTTGTGAGTTTTTTTCATTATATATATATATATATATATATATATATATATATATATATATATGAAATAAATTCTTGAGTCCAATAACAGGTCACATATATATTAATAAAACCACTGTTCAGGAGTATAGTATTTTATTCACGCAAAAGAAAGGTAGTTGAATCCACCTTTTTATATATATATATATATATATATATATATATATATATATATATATATATATATATATATATATATATATATATATATATATATTTATATTTATATATATATATATATATAAATCCCTAATTGGGTAACTTTATTCTGTTGTTTGGGGCGGATGAAACAATATCCAGCAATAGAGTACGTCCATCAAATGAGCTCTTTGAAAGCTATCTTGCAAATCTCTACCTTTCTACAGTGGCTTGTTACCCCGAAGATAAAAGCTTGTGTATGTGCGTGCGATGAGACGGTGTGTATAAGAGATAAAAGAAGTTCTAGATCGATAGACAAGCCTGAAAATGAGGTGGAGTAAACATGAGAGAAAGAGGCACGTAACCCTTCTCTCCCCACGTAAACAATTTTCTTGCGATCCCGCGCTTAGCGTCTCACCTATAAATCAGCCATACACATGTCAAGGAAAGTGCAATCTGATCAATTAGTGAGTTTGTAAGAAACAAAACCTAAATTAAAACACGACTGGAAAGAGAGAAATTAAACCGATGTTTATATAAACCTGAATTAATGAGTTACGTTAACGGTTGTCTTTCGACCAGTTATTTGTAAGTCGTGGTTTGTACTAAGAATCGTTTTTGCTACTCAACAATTTGTGCCTTTTCTACGCTTTTTATAAATGAACGTCATCTAGTAACAATGAACGCGCGCTGATCTTAAACAATGCTTTGAACGAAAAATTATGAAATCTTTATTATAAGTGAGTAAAAAATAAAACAAGATAGGAAACCATTTTTTGTCTCAATTAAGTAATAAAATTAAGCGATTATGTCAACAGATCACAACCTTATCAAACACAAGTAGTACTAATTGCTAATTAACGCACTATTTATATTGTAGTCATAGATTTTGCCCTCCGCCAAAGAACAGAAAGTCTTTAAACTGAATGGTGAGGTGCCCCAAGGGAAGGAACTTGGACCGCTACCTTTTATCGAGTAGTCCCAATATTTGGGGGAAAAACGGGTTCTATATGGATTCCACTTCTATAAGAACCAACTTGAGAGACAAACAAGCCTTCACAATAGGATTGTTACTAAGAAACTAACATCGACTTCACAAATTCATCGCGTGTTAGTCACTAGCATTATTTCAACTCAATACATTCTTGTAAGGAGCTCTTTAAAGTAACAGGCCTTTGCAGTGCCTACCTACTATTAATCAAAGATTTATATCCAAAACGTGCCCACAAACATTGATAAGATACATACTAAATTGCAATAAAGTATCTTGCAACGTGATTTCTCATGAACAAACAGGAATCTAATTAAGGAAAAGTCTCCCAGACAAAAGTTGAAGCTGATACTCGAAGTTCTACTCGAGAAGATAGGATTATTTTCTTCCCAGTGCATGTAATTATGCTAAAGAGCCAAACAAGTGGCAACTGGGATCCTACCTTTGTCCCTTGAACTAAGGTAGCAAAGATATTGAGAGAGTAAGAAATTACAAGTTCATTAAGATGTTGCTTATTGCAATCAACTAACACAAACACATCGCTCTGAGCGATTTTACTGTCTTATTGCAAAGCCAATTAGCGAAAGAAAGATGCGAGCTGCAGATTACAAAAGACCAAACCTATTTGTATCTCAAGGAAGCTATCAATTCCTGCCATAACAATAAACAGTTGAACAACTTGCATCGTCCCATTTGCAATCTAACTAGCGGAAAGTGCATTAACGGTATTTATATTATAAAAAAACACGGCATAAATGCATCAGACTATACAGCTGCTACAAAACTCATCCTTGCGCGAAAACCCTTCATCTAATCGAATGCCGGTTTTCCACAAAATAAAAAATAAAAAACGGAAAACACACAAAACGGTTGTTTTCAAATAATTTTAAACTTAAACGTCAAAAAAATTAATAATGAAGTATTTAATAATGCGAAAATTCTTTCTCGGTGGAAAAAAATATTCGAAAATGCATTTACTATAATTTGATACATCACCGAAGATAATTCGATAAAAAAAATTAAGAGGGACTCACAATAAAACATATATACTGGCTCACACACATACATACACACATACACACACAAACATAAACAAGAAATATAGGTGTGATGCCTTTTGTGAACTTTCACAAGAGTTAAATTATCTGCACATTATGGGGATAATTCTATGGGGTTAGAAATAGTACGATAATTCAGTATGACCGATTCCATGAAGGCGAATGTGAGCACTTGTGCGTTTATGTATGTATGTAACAAAACTTACAGTAGCTTCAAACCAAATAATGGTAAGTAATGCAGGATAAATTACAGATCTATAAATTGTACGTGTATATTGTATATGTTAGGATATGGATGAACTTGCAAATTCCGTTCAAACGAGCATTTTTATTTCAAAAATATGGTGGTCAAAATGATCCGGATAGATAACACATCAGACGTAGATAAGAAAGTAAAATGATATAGGTTACTCAACAAATATCTTGAGGTTGTTACAATATATTAGTACTCGGTATGAAGACCTTTTTTACTCTCAATTACGCACTGAGATCTTCTGTCACAGGAGCGCCCTAACCCAAGGCCTTCTTCTGGTGTTATTTGTCCCCCTTCCTCGGTGCTTAGGTTTCCCTCCTGACTTCTCTCTCCTATGAAGCGTTTTCCACAAATTCTCAATTGGATCGAGGTCTGAGATCTGAGCAGACCAGTCCATGGCACCTTACTTCCTCCTGATTCGGGAAAGCCGTGTGTCAAGGTGCATAAAAAAGGCAGGTTGGGCAAATGTGGCTTCCATATGGGGCACAGCATGTACTTACAGAAGTTCTTTATACAGTTGATCAATCACTCTGCCCTGCAAGTGGACAAGTGAGCCAATATCTTCCGCCGAAGTTATGCGCCACACCATGACATGACGAGCCTCCACCAAACCTGACGCTGCTCTTCACGCAGTTCACGGATATTCTTTAGCCGGGTCTTCGACGGACGAACCTCCTCCTGCCATCTGAACCAAACAAATTGTACTTTGATTTATGGCTGAAGTGTACTTAGGACCATTGGTCTTTTGTCCATAGAACGTGCTTAGTGGCGAAGGATAATCTAGCTATCTTGTTCTTAGGGCTGATCAATGGTTTTGCTGCTGGTGTGCGAGATTTTAAAGAACACTAATGCCAATAGTTTCATTTACTTCTCGTGAAACACTGACTGTTGTCTTATATCGGTCATGAACGTTATTTTTAAATATATATATATATATATATATATATATATAATATATATTATATATATATAATATAATATATATATATATTATATATATATAAAGTGAAATTAAAATATATATATATATATATATAAAAGTGAAATAAATCAATGGCGAGTTATGGATATGATAGTCAAACTACTGTATAGGAGCCAAAAGTTTAATTTACGAGACTAGTTTCAGTATGTAGTTTATCATGCCCTCTTCAGTCGTATAAGGAGAATGCAATTGTTACAACAGTCTATAAATAGCGTACAGATCAGAAAAAACAAAAAGAAAAAACACAAAGAAACACAAAATGGGGGAAAAAAGTAATTAATCAGTGGATAAGAGTCTAAGATCGTTGACTAAGGTGTTTACGATGAGGTTACGGGAATGGGGGCTGCATTTTAATTGCCCATCTGACAAATTGAAATTGGGAATTTCTCCTATCAATATATTCTACTATTTTTCTTTTGCGAAAATCTTTACAATTATATATGATTTGTGCCTTTGAATAGTCAATGTGGTGGTTGAAGTTGCTAATATGATTCAAAATACTGGATGTGGTACTGCCTCGTCTTACATCACCTTTATGTTCATAAATTCGTTTTGTTAAGGTTCTTCCGGTCTCTCCTATGTAGAATGAGGGACAGTTTGTAGAGCCATACGGGATTAAATATACACCTGGTTCATTTGGCTGATCCACTGGCTCGGTCGAAGGGAAAGATTTAAGGATAGAAAAAAGGTATTTAAATGTGGCTAGGCCTGGGGAAATAATTTCGTTCACTCCTTTGAGGAGGGGAGAAAAAGGGAGGGATAGACACTTCGTATTACTAAACTTTTTTATCATTGGGTCGGTAATGAGTAGATTTTGCTTTAGATAAACTTTCATTGATCACGTGGAAGGATAATTTAATTCAATGAAACTGCAGGTTATATATGTAATCTCGTATTCTAGAAAGCAAGGGTCAAATATCCTAAGTGCTCTCAAAAACATACCTGATGTAACGGCTCGCTTAATGTTAATATCATGATATTTAATCGCGTGCGGCTCTACAAATCGTCCCTCATTTTACATAGCAGAGACCGGAAGAACGTTAACAAAACGAATTTATGAACATAAAGGTGATGTAAGACGAGGCAGTACCACATCCAGTATTTTGAATCATATTAGCAACTTCAACCACCAAATTGATTATTCAAAGGCACAAATCATATATAATTTTTAAAGCTTTCCGTAAAAGAAAAATAGTAGAATCTATATTAATAGGAGAAATTCTAATTTTAATTTGTCAGATGGGCAATTGAAATGCAGCCCCAATTCCCGTAACCTCATCGTAAACAGCTTAGTCAACGATCTTAGACTTACACCCCCTGATTAATGACCTTTTTCCCCCGTTTTGTGTTTCTTTATGGGTTTTCTTTTTTTTCTGATCTGTACGTTATCTATAGACTTTTGTAACAATTGCTTCTCATTATACGACTGAAGAGGGCATGATAAACTACATACTGAAACTAGTCTCGTAAATTAAACTCTTGGCTCCTATACAGTGGTTTCACTATCATATATATATATATATATATATATATATATATATATATATATATATATATATATATATAATTGGAAAAGCATGACATCCCTCCTTTGTGGTTGACGCGCAAACTAGTACGCGTCCCCCCCAAGCTTAAACGCTTGATATTAATATGTGTGGAGAAGTGATAAACAGAAACAAGAGAGAAGAGATCCTACTGGAGGTGACCCAGAGAAAATCAAACAAAGAAAAAAAAAAAACATTGCCCGGCAAGGACTCGAACCTCAGCCTTCTGGTTATCCATATCAGTGCTCTACCGACTCAGCTAACATGACAGGTAAGGCATGATAACACATTTCATCAATTTAACTTTTCCGTTCGCACCTCCAGAGACCACTGCCCAAATGAAACCGTGCCTGCAAAGATGAAGAAAATCAAAATCATATACATATATACATTATATGTGTGTGTGTGTGTGTGTATGTATGCATATATTTATGTATAAATATATGGATGGTATTGGTTTATGCGTATATGATATTATATGTAGCATGTTTGTTTTATGGGAGAAAAGAAGAGACACGAAATTGAGAAGTGTCGTAAGGAGATTGTCATTCTAATCATTATGAGAATTTCATGATTCAGTCGGGGGACCTTGTTCTCACTTAAAATGTTTCCAAGTATGATTTTGTATTATGAAAACAAAGGAAACTGATGCAACTAATGGGAGCATTTCATTCCAGGACTAAGCATGAAATAACCAGATCTCGTCAACTCTAAACACTGGGGCTGGAAGGGCACGTCAAACCCTTAGGATCAAGTACGTACATATAGTACAGACACTTGAACGTACGAACTGAGTAAAGTCAACTAAGAATGCAAATTATTGCTAGGAAAATTAAAACTGCGATTCCAAGAACTTTCCCTTCGCCTTTGTTAATTGCTAAAAGTCTAAATCATACTTTTTATTTTCCTGTGGGTAATGAACATGTAACTATATCGACTCATCATCACTACAGTGAAGTCAGGTCGCGAGGTCAGGTCATGGGTGAATATGAGGAGGAACAAATGTCATCGAAAACTGTATAATCCGAAGAGGGAAAGTCTACTGAAGAATAATAGGAGGTGAGTGAGTTTAGGCTGAAGAAAATAACTAATAGTGTATAATCCAACGAGTAACGGTCTACCAGGGGTAATAGTTCGTATAATAAGCAGAGACACTCGAAAGTACGAACACTCCCCCCTTTATGGTGACAAAGGGGGATATAAGGTGCGGGGAAAGAGCCCATGGTTAAATCCGGGACCTTTGAATGCCCAGCCGACAATGTTACCACCGTTTTCTATTACCCGTTCGCACTGTCTGACACTTAAATCGGTGAGGACCTACACTTTACCGGTGGGATTCGAAACGCGGGTCGTTAAATGGCAGACACTCAAACAGGGCCGACTCAAATCTAGACTCCATCCGGAAAGTAAACACACCTGATGTGGCTTAAGTTGGAATATAAATGGTTTGCCGTCTATTAGAATACGAGATTGGTAAATGATTCATGGTAGTGATGATAAACATGTTATCGTGAATGATGATTTATGGCATTGATGAGAGTGCTCATAATCCTTATTGAGGCTTAATAGCGGAGATGATAGTGATTTTTTTAATCATGATTAGTGGCAGTGATAATAATGATGTAAATCATGATTTATGGTAGTAATTATAACAATGTCATAATCTTGATTAATGATTAACTGCAATGATCATTGTGATGTCACTAGAATGATCGGTGATTGATGGCAGTTACGTCACGGTTAAGGATGTTTATATATGGCAACAATGTCCTAATCATGAATTATGGCAGATATTATGGTGATTTTATAATCATAATTAATTAATTATTTATGGTAATGGTGATAATGTCATAATTTTGATTGAGGAAAATAATGTTATAATCATGAATAACGATCGGTCGCAGTGATGATAATGATACGCTAATCAATATTGATGGCGGGGGAAATATTGATGTCATAATCATGATTTATGGCACGTATTATATTGGTCATAATCTTGATTGATAAAAAATGGCTGTGATGATAAAGATGCCATTTATATTCCTGATTGTTGATTGGTGGCAGCGATGTTATAATCTTGGTTTTTGAGAGTGAGAAGATGAAACAACATGTGCAATATGGCAATGGCGTAATGTAGTGATAGGATGAATCCTGATGGCATGATATTGGTGCAACAGTAAGTAAAAAGCAGAAATTAGCAATAGAGTTGTGGGAGGGATTCAATGAAAGCAGAGTTATGAGAGTAAATAAACGCCTCCTAAATCAAAAGATAAGATAAGGAGTAATGCGAATGAGCAATGAGTCCAGAGCCTCCTACCCTTTCCGATCCTTAAATGGAGGATTAGTTACCGAAAAGTGATTCCTGCTCTAGAAAACATAGCCCAGCATGGAGAGAGGAGATGAATTCTTTGCTCTAGAAAACATAGCCCACATAGAAAGAGGGAAGGAATTCTTTGCTCTAGAAAACATAGCCCACATAGAAAGAGGGAAGGAATTCTTTGCTCTAGAAAAAATAGCCCACATAGAAAGAGGGAAGGAATTCTTTGCTCTAGAAAACATAGCCCACATAGTAAGAGGGAAGGAATTCTTTGCTCTAGAAAACATAGCCCACATAGAAAGAGGGAAGGAATTCTTTGCTCTAGAAAACATAACCCACATAGAAAGGGTGAATGAATCTCTTGCTCTAGGAACGAAATCTTTTCTTTACCACGTTATCCACAAAGATCGGTCGGTGCCTATCAACGCCACTGAAAATACTATCCACCTACCACCCCTGAATGTGCCATTTAACCCGATTGGTCGCACAGATTGCGCAATAACCCCACGCAATTTATCACTCGCAGGACAAATATTTCGGGGAAGCGACTTACCGCACGATGAACCCCTATCTGGGCTTAGTCACCTTCAGGACACCCAGACCAAGACGTTGTGGGGATTTTCCAACCTCCTCCGAGCCAAAAAGTGGACTTAATCCAAGTTTTATTTTAATCCTGAATTTAAACATAAATACCACATCGACCTAACTGACACTGACCCTTAAGAAACTTCCTGCCACGTCATGCACGGGTCGCGTGGCAAGGCGCCGGTGCGGTCCCATCGAAACAAAAACTTACGAACACTGTACCGGCCTGACCGTCATAGATATTTGAAAATACTTCCACTGGGAACCAGACACAGTACAACAAATACAACATGTTTGACACCTGCACAGCTTAGATAAAATCTACAAGGGGTGGCGGCCATTCGGGGGAACCCCGACGGTAGACAGTCCATCGAGGATCGCTGGCCAGGGGCAACATACGTAGTTAAGAATCCTTTAGGATTTGGACGATGTTAAGATCCCAATCTTCTGTCAACTGGAGACCACCAAGGAGGCGCACAGGATAGCGCACCCCTTCCCCCTCCTTTCTCGGACCAAAACATTAAGAAGATTAGGTATAGAAAATTCTTATTTTTTACGACCTACCCAAAATGGTAGTTAACAACTCTAAATAAGCCCATGAACATCCTTGATGACCACTTCATGAGAGTGACTATCGCGTCAATAGATCTGAGTGGACTCGCTGGTTTGGTCAAACTTGATTTCTTATACTTGTATAATTATAGCGACGGCGTTAGTAATTTGTATACACCCTTTTATGAGCACATCCCAATTTAATCGAGAGTTCCAGTGTTCGATTACTGACGGAGGTTTGATATTTTATCCTTGATTGATAAGGAAACTACTTTTGGGACTTTTACGTGAGGGAGAGTTTACGCGCGTGTGTACATAAAGACACGAACAAACTGCATCGTGTTTTGAGGTCCGACAAGAGAAGGCATCTGGCATTGTAAAAGTCCCTCTATATGAATCTTTTGAATATGACGGGTTCTCCATATATACATCTTTGCCATCATATATGACGGCCGGTCAAGCATGCCAACAATATATATATATATATATATATATATATATATATATATATATATATATATATATATATATATATATATATATATATATATATACACTTTCCCTACGATCGTGTGTGACCCGACCTCGGATATTAAAAAAAGAAATCGTCTCCCTGAAGCTTTTAGAACCGGTGTTCCGGTGCTCCTCCCCCCCAGACAGAGAGTATAAGGATTGGATACGGAGCGGAACCCGCATATGGGCCACTCCATCCACTCAAGTAGATCAGCTTAAAAGGGGCCCTTTGTTTCAAGTGAGGGGCCCCTAAATTGATATAGAATTCCTTTTGGAAAGAGCGCCGTCTTTCCGACATAAATTTGACCTATCCACCGCATACGGGCACCCACCAACCCTTTCCCATACCCCCCCCCCCCCACCGTGCTCTATACCCCTTCTCAAAGATTCTATCGGCGTGAATTTAGACACGAGCTTCGCCAAAAAGCTCTGACTTGTGCCCTTCGGCACGCTCCTCTCTCTAAAACCCAGAGGAAATTAATACATCAGGCCCATGTTCCGGGGGGAATGGCAGGAAGAGGGTAAGAGAGGGTAAGGGGAGGGGCGAAAAGATGCCTCAAAGGGGAGGGAAGGGCTGTGGGGGCGGGTTTAAATAGGGGTCTCTGCTCTAACCTCCTCATCAGACCATCAGATAAGCCAATAAGAGTCGCAAAACAAGACTCAAGATACCCCTGTCGAGCATTGGTATTATGGTAGATTTTAGCTTCAAGGGCTATCTGATCAGAGGGTACAGGGTGATACTTGTACCCAGGACAGTTATACCCACTTTGTGCAATTTGAGCGCAGACGCAGACATGTAATCTCCCGCCAGCTACTATTGGGTATTTTGTACATACTACGAGTTTTTTTAAATACCCATGTCCGCCAAAAAGGTATTTATGATTAGGAAAATATACTGTAAGAATCCTTGTCATTCTCGATTGATTTTTAGCCCAACTATTTATCTTTCCCATCGCCTAAATAAACGCCATGTCCAGCGTTAGTGAGCGCGCTTCTTTCCATAAAATTGACCCTCACTCACCTCCCTCACGCCACGGATAATCTATCATATCACCCTGAATGGTTATGCCGAGGTCAGGGTAGCATGACAGGGGTTAAAGGTCACCCTTCAATAATGATACGAGGAAGAGCATGGGAAGATGAATCACTGCCGGAGAAAGACGCGTCGAGACTCGAATGCAATCGAGAAGGGCCATCTTGACTTGATTTCCCCACCATCCTAAGGTGCACGTAAGTGTCTGAAGGTAAATCTGACGTATGCCACCAGCACACACACATACATGCATTCACGCAAATAAGGAAATGGTGTAGGTAAAAATGATACAATGATAAAAAGTACGTTTTAACAGAGGATACTATGGAAAGTTTCAGTCTCAAACAATTTGGGAACCAGGAAAAAACCTTTTGAAACCCATAGGAAACACGTACATAGAGGCACATGTACTTATAAGTACGAACATAAAAAATCTCTAATACAATATGCAGGCCGTCCCGCCTTGCTTGCTTAATCTTGTCCATCGTTGCCGATGACGACGTCACTCCATACATGGATGAGTTTGATGATGTTTGGTTGATGATTATCGTCTTTGGTGAGATCGTTGATGGCTGCGGAGTCCGCCAGGGTTGGCACAGCCTCTTCCACAGACATTGCAGATATGGAGTAGGGTATTGCAAGAATGTGTGGATGAATAAGCAATGCATGGAGTGATAACTTGCACGATGACCTATAAGGTGGAAAGTAGGTGTGCATTCTTCAGTCCACCATCTTCACTTTATCCTGCTGAGTCCAGTGGCAAGGAAATGATCCAGGACGACTGGAGCAGGTTTAAGTTGCAGCGCTCTGCCAAATAAAAAGCCCCTCCTTCGACTATCGCCTAATGCACGAGCAGATTTGATCTCCAGGTTTACTCCTGAAGCCTTGGCCCTTCCAAGGGCTCCCACAAGGCAGTGGGGTTTGCCGGGTTATACCGCCCGGCATGAAGCCTTGGTACTTCCAAGGGCTCCCACAAGGCAGTGGGGTTGGCCCGGTTATACCGCCTGGTATGAAGCCTTGGCCCTTCCAAGGGCTCCCACAAGGCAGTGGGGTTGGTCAGATTATACCGCCCGGCATGAAGCTTGGCCCTTCCAAAGGCTCCCACAAAGCAGCGGGGTTGGCCCGGTTATACCGCCAGGCACTCGGTCGTTGGACGTTCCTTCAGTTAAAGACAGGGGGACCACGAGCAGGTAGTACGCCAACAGTTGAGAGGCAGAGGCTAAGTAACCTTATCTTCTATGACTTAAGACTAACACTTAAGGCTAGGACTTAAGGTTATATATTACGCATGCACTCCCAAACCCACCTGCAATTCAGGTGGATAAACATTGGTGGATATCGATTGAAGATCCATACGTTTCTGGATCAATTTACTATGGACTGGTTGTAACCAAGGTTTAGGTTCCATCTCTTGGGCAAATATGGTCAAGCCTCATAAATGAGTCCAGTAGAGGCGGGTAGCAACTGCCACACTGGAACAGCAATAACATTTGCATCAGGTAGATAAGACGAAGTGGGGTAAAACTAGATCGATACTAGAAGATGAAAATAAAACTATGCAATGAATAATCGCTTGAAAGCTTTAATATTTAGTGTTTACAATGTTATAAAGTGACTATAGCCTCGTTGAGGTCATGCTACGATCTTAATATTAACAATAGTATTAAGACTGCGATTATCTGGAAATATGGACAATACATGCCAAGCGGTCCATCATTAGGTTGTCCACGGTCCTAAGATTTTCTTTTCTTTTACTTCCGAGAAATATAACTCGTCTACATAAAATGGCACTCATTTTAGTATTTATGCAATCTATATTTTAAATTATTTAATCGTAATCTCTTCAACATTGCCAAAGAGCATTCCAGAAATCGCCCATCTTGCCTGAGAAACATATTCTTCATCATGTTCGTATGGAATGGTTTTCCTTAATATGAACTCGTTTCCTCTGGTTAGGCATCATTCTAGAACCCAAAGTAAAGAATTCATCTAAATCTTTATCCTAAACCCTTCATGGAGCTGTATCATTTCGCTACCCGCTCTTTTATACTCTTATGTTGGTTGTTTCTAAGTATAGGAAACATCGTGGTTGTTCTTTTCTGCTGTTCGCTAAATTTAACATCTTTGACCTAGTATGGACTCTAAAACTGCCCCCTGTATTCCAATCGTGCTCACTGTATGGACTTCCAGAGAGGAAAAAATTATGTTTTTACTGTTGTAATCAAAACACTTTAATATGAATCACTAAATTCAGTTTCCCTTCTTGCATTGTTCAACCCATTGATTGCCCTCAACTCTTCAGATAAGATGTTACAAATGGGAGCACCTTCATTTACCAATAATGAACACCCATATGGGACCACTCATGTATCTTAATAATTCTTTACAGAGGCGTTTGCCACTTTTCGCTGATTACTACTCTGTTCAACTTTGTATCATCAGTAAAAGCTATGATATTCTCATTTCATTATCTAGGTCCTTTACGCACACTTGCTCCAGAAAGCAATCTTACCTTAAACATAATACCACAATTTTTTCGCCATAGTTCATGAACCGTTTATTACAGCGTAATGAAATTTAAAGGCATTATGAGGAATGTACTAGACACACCCACATAATTTCAACAAGTTTAATAGAGAAATAAAGTATCCATATGATATTATTTTCACAACCATATGTTTAATTTATATGGTTTAAATTATGACAGTTTAGAAGTCACTCGAGTAAGCTCTGTTACCCCTCTATTTATAATTTGAACTAGTCAGAAATAGTCTAGAAGAGTGGTTTTCAACCTTTTTTATGATAGTGGCACCTTAATTGCTATCTAGATGCAGCCATGGTGCCGCGATATAAAATAATTTACGTATAAATACATAAGTACGTGGAAAGGACTTAAAAATTAACCACGATTGACATTCAACTTAATTTAATCGAAATAAGACATAAAAAAATGAAAATAAATAAATCTTACCTTTAAAAGTTTAATGGAAAAATTGAGCTTGATGAGTCAGACAATTCTTTAATATGACATAGAGTTGACAAGGCAATTCTCATTTCTTCATTCACTATCTGCAATCTTTCTCTTTTCGTTGTTTTTATGTTGCGCAATGAAGAAAAAAACTAGTTTCAAAATACTTTCAAGTGTCGTCAGAATTTTTTTTAGAAATGTTTGAAATACATATTTTTTTCGCAATTTAGGCATTTTAAAAATGATTTCTTGGTCGCTCCCGAGGCACCCCGGTTGAAAACTACTGGTTTAGAAACTTCTAACAACCCCTTCTTCGGCATCGTAATCTCGAGTCTTATTCTACGAGCAACCATCATGACAGGTAGTGAACCATTTTCTGACATTAAATCGAGAATAATTGCGAATTTCAAATCTAAGATGAGCTAGAAGAAGATTTTTGAAGAAGGAAATGTCCTTAAATCTACATTCCATGTCCTTAAATTACATTCCAGGATAAGAAATTGGGGACAACTGCAAATTTCCATCGTTCGGGTCGTCCTCGGGAAATTACACTCAGCACGATTCGGGTGATTCTTAGATCTGTTAAAAATAACCCAAGGATGACTAGAAAGGTGAAAGACGGGTTAGGAGAGGAAGGCCTCGATGTTAGTTTGAACACTGTTCAATATGTTTTATATAACGGAAATGAATGGAAGTCGTCCGAGAATAATTCCTTTATCGAAAACGTTCATTTGAAAGCCCATCTGAGGTAGGAGAACGGTAATTTGGAGAAAGATTTAAAATTTTGAGTCATGTGCTAAGATCAAATGAAAAGAGGTGTGAGTTGTTTAGCAAATATGTTAAGTATGTTTGGCGCAAAAGTGGTGGGACATTTTTTGTGCTACTGGTGTTGTTACATCGTTGTTCATTTGACAACGAATAAAGAATATTCCAGAATGTTTTTGAAGAATATCTGAAGAGTGAGGCTCGCAAGCTTGGCCTAGGAAAAAGTCGGGCTTTCAAAATTATGGTCCTAGAAATTGGCTTCTTCCTAGTCGAAGGAAGCTAAAATAAGCGTTTTTAAAAAGCCATCACAGTATCCAGACTCGAATCCGTTCTTGCCATGATGCACTGCACTTGCCATTACAACTGCTTCCTACCAACACCAAATTAATCATTAGAAAGAAAAGTTCAGATTAATTCTACACTGCAGAGACCGGACGTTTCTCTCAAAATATTATCGCTGATTACATCAGTTTGTTTTGCCCCCCCCCCTTCCTAATGGCTCTCTTTGTTATGGGCATTTAATGAAACGCCCTTACAGATTCTAACAGATGTGCGACGCTTTTTTATTTCATTTTGCTGAGCTGTTGCTAAGGTTACCGAGTAGAGCCGTCAAACGCCCCCTCCCCTAACTTGTGCCTTTTCAATTAGGCCCCGGGACATTCAACAGCAGATAATAACACAGACCCTCGCCAGTTTTATCATTCTTTTACAACCGCTCGGGTTTCGAAGCGAGCATTATTTCTCCGTACATATGTACGTAGGGTCATCTCGTGATACACACTTGTATAGAACAAAGGAGCGTGGAATGTATAGGAATTCTTTCCTCTATTAGTCTCTTTCTCCTCACATACATCATGTGTAGTAAATATTATTACTATACTTACACGCCAAATCGTCGCAACGCTGAAATTAGAGGATTTAAAATCATAAAAATACAACGAAGGTATCCGCGACAGATTTGGAAAGGGAGTTCGAAAGAAGGGTGAAGTAAGGAATGTGAAAATACGTCTAAGATGCCCTAAAGAGTTTAAAGGGGGCTACAAGAATACCCTCCCCCATTGGAAATCAGGCAAAAATCATAATAAGTGGAATCTTATTCCAACTCCAAGACCCCCGTCCTCCCATACAGGTACCCTGCCCTTCCCCATATTAGCCTTATGGGACCCCTAAATTGCGGGACCCGCCCTTCCCTGCCCTTTTACAGACCCCAAACACAGGTGGCAAGACACAAGGAGAAACCTTGCACTTTCGGGGTATAGAATTATACGCGCTTTCATCCTAGGGCTACATCACCTACCCGATGCCCTTTGACATGCATACAAACATACTCACATTCAACTGTTCCATTGCCTTATATTTAGCCTTCTAGCCCTCCTTACTGGAGCCTATAAGGCGTACTTACTCACAAGAGCAAGTTCGTACCCCCCAAAACACAGGGAGTCCAAACTACGAACCCAAGGGCTCGACTTCGTACTTTTGAGTATCTGCGCCCATTGGTACGAACGTTGGATGTGAATAACGCCTTCCAGGTAATGCCCAATAAAAATATCCACGTTCATCACATGAAAGGTCACTCTCGAATGAAGGCAAGTGGGGGGGGGGCTCACCAGGAAGGGCACAGGGAGGCGAAACATTGGGTTCTGCATGGACCATTGAGACCTGGTATGGAACTCCCTTAATCAAGGGTCCGATCTGAAATATGGAAGGGTTATAAGTGTAATCCAACGAGGGAATGATCCTTCGTGGATGAGAGGCAAGTCTTAACAAATGGGAATGCTGGAGTTTGGAGGACCTACAAACAATCATATCAGCATTCGCTCAATCATATCAGGTTCGCTCTGTCAATTAATGTTCGGAAAACTCAAGTGTTGTACCAACCAGCACCAATAAACCCAGGTAATCACTCAATTAGCACTCGCAACAAATATTCCAGGTAATCATCAATTGCCGGCCCCTAAAATTCAAATTAATGCGTTGAAAGATTTGCCTACTTGGGTAGCCACTTATCAGCGGACGCGGGTATTGATGATGAAATTCAAAATAGGCTACGTTGGTAAATTACGAAAGGGCGTTTTTGACGACCGAGACCTAAATCTAGAAACGACAGTTATAGTTTAGAAGGCCACAATTTTGCCCTCACTATTATATAGATCAGAAACCTGGACTACTTACCGTCAGAACATCAAAGCCTTGGAAAGATTTCACCAACGTTTCTTATGCAGTATACTGAAGTTAACCTGGGAAGACCTTCACACCACCATGAGTGTATTGGATGAAGCAAACAGTACAAGTATTGAATCCATCATAATAAAAAAAAAACACTTGAGATGGTCTGGCCATGTGGTCAGAATGCCGAATGAACGTCTACCGAAGCAGATATTTTACTCAGACCTCGCCTTGGGAGAGGGAAGAAAAGGAAGACTAAAGAAAAGGTATAAAGACTCTTTCAAAGACAACCTAAAAGTATGTGGGATAGATTACAAAACGTAGGCAACAGAAGCTCTGGATAGAAACGCATGGAGACAGAAGCTGAAGAGCGGAATTGAAACTTCTGAAGCAAATCGAAGGCAACACCTGGAAGTCCGCATAGCTGCTAGATTAGCCCCGTCGAGATCGCCCGCACCAACCTCACCCACCTGTTAATGCATGGCCCGTCTCTGATAAAATCTGTGGGCTAGAATCGGTCTGATAAGCGACAGGAAGACATATCGAGATAGAACTCTGGTCACAAGCTATACTCGTCCGCGAGTGGTGCCATGAATAAATAAAAAGTAGTTTAAGTAATAGTAATAAATTTAATACTGAAGTATAGATTATGATAAACAAATTTCACACGAAATAAAAAATTATATTAGTGTTATTTACTTTTATATTTTAATAGGTGCTTGTATAAGTAGGCGAGAGGCAGCTTGTTCCATGCTTGTTTTCACGGTATCATCCTCGCTCGCTTGGGCAGTCACCGAGGTCGGCTGCTCTTTCCTACCCTTCCTCGTCTTGTCCAGTTATCTATCTACAGACTTGTCTATCTACCCAAGTACCAGAGCATCTTGTTCGTTTCCCAACTCCCACGAAAAGGACCGTAGAATAGGATACAGGTTCGAGAGAGTTGTGCGCTTCCCCGATCATTAATCGGGTTATCCCACCCAACACTTTTTCACGTCCCCTAACACCACCATTTTCTCTCTTTTCACTTGAAGGGAGATGAAATAAGCACCGACACTTGAGAACCGCCTTGCGATGGCACGGAAATGCCACAGTGCCAACCAGTAGAGGACAATTATATTGAGGGAAAAATAGTGTAATCCAACCAGCGAAAATGTGGGGGGAAGGATCAGACAGACCTAATTAGATAAAACAAATAGGGATAACGAGGAAGTAAAGACAAAGATCAAACGATAACCGAATTTCCCTAGACCTAAATGACGAAACAATGATTCTATTGTAGGACCTATTCATTATGAAGCGAAAAAGGTAAATTCAGAGGGATTCAAACCAAAATTGTGCCTAAAGCAGAGTTAATTAATGTTACAAAATTATAATTCGGTTGGCAGGACCGAGAGTGAAATAACCCCCAGCCCTTTCAAAAAGGTGAAAACAAAACCGAAATAAACTCCAAACCCGGGCGAAAAACAAGGCAAAAACACGGTCACCCAATTTCAACGGTTTTCCCTCCCTCCCTCTGTGTAAGTTAATGTTCGACCTATCGCCTGCCTATTTCGCTTTTGCAACTTCTCCACAACAAGGTACACACACACAGTGAAATCATAAACATTAAATGGTTAAAATAAATAAATATAAAATAAGAGGAAAAAAATAATGGACTCGAAATAGCAATAATTCAATGCAGGCAAATTTTGTCGTACTTGAGGCGTCCTGCGGAAATAGAGTACCTCCAGGAACGAACGTGCGACCTTGAGGGACTCTTAAATACGAACTTAACCCAAGATAGAGAGGGTATATAGGGACCATACAAACGTCATATTCTTTTATTTTTATTCCTTCCCTTCCCTATTCCTTACCCGATGAGCGCCAATGACCTTGTCGGTTGGTGCCAACTTCTACCATCCCAATATAAAACCTAGCGTGGCAGAACTGTCAATAGTCCTAATATTTATCGCTATTGTTCTTCTTTGTATTTGTTTACTTTTATCTTTTTGTCTGTTCTTATCCGATTTCTTTGCAAAGCTAAAATGTCCAGGTTGATTACCTATTTCCTTTTCTTAATGCCAGTGGGGGGCGACCTCTACTTGATCCCCCCGTATACAGGGAAAGTTTGAACTTCCAAGTGCTTGTTCTCGTCGTACGAACTTGTACTGGGAAGTTTGCCTGATTGTATCCGAAGATACACTTGTGGGCGTTGGGGCAGAGAGGACACGTCATCCTTCAAATGTCAGCTGCTGCATGGTTGCCCATGCTATACATGCCACCCTCCTTATGGGATAAGTACTGGGATGTTGTGATTATGTAGTGTGCTGTGTCTGGTTTCTAGTAGAGGCAGGAATAGGTATCTGTAACTGTGGGGCGGGGTCGGTGTTCTTATGTTTTTGGTTTTGAATGGAGGCCGCACCGTAACAACAACGAATATTTACAAGACACGATCGGGTTATGAGGGGAGGGACCATCTTTTCTTAGGGCCACGATTAAGCAGCCAACAATTTCAATAATTATTTTGGAGGAGGTCCACAGAAAGATTCAGGGAAGCGCCCCAATGAGAGGACGGTTCGTCCTCCGAGTGCGTCCGATTCAGAGGCGACAAAAAAAATGACCTGATACCTTCGAGGTATTCGGGGTAGGACGATGGCAAAAGTCATTGTGCAGTGGGGCGTAACTGTCAATTCCGTCCGAGGTTTTTTATCTTTTTTTGCCATTCAACACGAGGGGCTGTCCTGATTTCCCTCATGTAGTCGTAGAGGAGGAGAGAAAAAATCTAGTTTGATCTTTTAGTTTGAGCAGATAGTCTGGTGCCGTCGTCACTACGCTAATTTCCTGCAACCCCTATATAAAGACCCGGACCACGAAAGAAGACAATTTCGAGATACTTCCGACTCGCAGTAGCCATGTTATCACGTATCTGTACTGCGAACTAGAAGATACGGATAATCAAATGCCTCAAAAGAATTTGATGCGCTTTGTAGGTCACTATGAATTATAGATGGGTCTCCGAACCAGCTCGACCATTAAGACATTCGCACTCAGAAGAGCCCCACCAGCTTCAAACGTGAGAGAGATGGCATTGATACTTCCCTTTCAGAATTGGAGTAATCCGTGTACCCCGGCTCGGCCCCTTGTGTGAGACGATATGTACTCCAAAAAGACGAACACAATACTCCATGTTGTAGAAGTTTGGGGAGCAGAGGCATGGCAACAAACGTTCAAAAGTGGCATTTACCAGGTTGTCGTCTTGTGCAGCACTATCAGTGTCACCGGCCCCAGAGTTACACAAAACTCTTGAAGGAGTTTCCTAACCCTAAAGTCGAAAGGCTTAGGGGATGATTGGCCTCTCTCATTGGAAAATGGACCGTCAAGATTGGCCCCGGATTAAATAAGCTCCGTTGACGAGAGGTAGACGCTGAAACCGCGCGCTTAGCTGTATTGTGCACTGCGTACGACGTAAAGCGAGTAGAATCTCTCCAACGTCGAGAAGGAAGCTCGCTATAGGAAACGCGCGGGAACCACCTGTCACCAAGCGGAGACCAGTGTGGTGGATTATTCTTAGTTTAGCTTAAAACTAAAAATGGGCGGTAAAGAAGTAAAATAGTATTCCTATCAACACCCCCAAGGGCTGAACGCCATAGAACGAAGAATGGCCAGGGCGCGAGTCCAAAAAATCCTAAGGCTGTGAATATATGCCTCCCAAGTGAGGCGTCCGTCAAAAACAATGCCAAGGAAACAGTGCCATTTTATTACTTACAGGTGAGCCCCATTTTTTAAAGACTTCCGGATAGATGTGATGCCTATTTAGGTAGCAGAAGTGCACTAATTTGTTCTTGGGCAAAAACAATCACAAACGAAACACGTTTGGGTCAGCATAAAGGTAGACGTGATTCAGACAAAGCGTGTTGGATTCGGTACTAAAGTGTAGGCAACTGAGTCGTGCCAAAAGTGATCGAAAGGTGTCTACGTAGAACATAGCTATAACACCTTTTGGAGGTGTCGAAGTGATATTGTTGATGATCAGGTCCAAAAGAATTTCAATGATGACACCTACCATGAAGAAGCCCTCCTTTTGCTTTGTGGGCTCGGAGAGAGCTCCCTCACCCTTTACGGAGAAATCACAATCTCTTAAAGATTCAGAAGGTGAAGTGTCCCAACGCTACCCTAAAATGGAGTAGCTATAGTATGCCTTATTATTACGCGATATCATAAGCTTTGTCCTGATCAAATAACATTGTGGCGAAATGCTGTCGACGAAGTAAGGCTTCATACTTCAGCCAGATCAGAGGATCCGACGTAGAGTGGAACTTACAGAAGCCGTACTGTGGTTCGATACCTGATCTCTGCTGTCCATGAAATATTCTAATCTAATATTCACTGTCAATTTGCATACGTAGGATGTTACAGGAATTGAGCAAAATCCAGGATGAGTG
The DNA here is from genome assembly GCA_963969495.1 of Ceratothoa steindachneri. Lineage (NCBI taxonomy): Eukaryota > Metazoa > Arthropoda > Malacostraca > Isopoda > Cymothoidae > Ceratothoa > Ceratothoa steindachneri. Next base: position 156,972,960 of record OZ018320.1, read on the forward strand.
GAGTGATCTCTCCGTTTTTCGATAAACAAGCATGATAGCTATTCTGTCAAGATTCTGAGAAGATATGCTTCGACCAGATCCTGTTGAATAGAGCTAAAAAAAATACCACGCCTAAATCATCCAACTGTCGAAGCATGGTGCATGGGAAATCATCGGATCAGGGCCAGTATCTGCACATGAAACGAGAGTGAAACGCAGCTTGCTCAGCTAAAACAAGTCGTTGAAGGGTTTTCAACATCTGAAGGTGATGTGCATTCAGCGGCCCTCAATGTACGTGTTATGTGCAGTAGATGTTAGTGCAGCAGCATCCTGGTTAGAGAAATTGATTGCGACGGACTTAACCACTGAAACGGGTCTGATAAGGTGGCTTCGTGTTCCTTTAGGACAAGAGGAAGTTTCTTGACTGGACTTGCCTTGAATCCTCTATAGGCGTCTTCACAACTCTGAAAAAGCAATCCTTCCATTCAGTGAAGACACGTATGTCCGCTAAGAAGAGCGATGAGTACGCTTCTTAATGAAACGTAATCTGGCCTTCGCCCAGGGAAATACACACGGTATGATCCTTTGGATGGCGCTTGTAGCGCTTAAAGGTATATAGCTTCTTTCTGAGGGTCATCTCACATTCCTCCGACACCACAAAAGTGATCGTAGTGAAAACGGGCCAGAAGCTAGATAAATAAAAGCCAAGTCTGTGGTGATGAGGGTGCTGGTGAAGAAATCATCGGCTTCATCTTCCCACTTGAACTCCTCAACTGAGATGGAAAGCTCAGTTATTTCTTTGATCCAAGCACCACCGAGACGGTTTCTTGAGCGATGGGGGTCCATAAAGAGATATCTGAATTGGAAAGCGAGAGTTTATGTGAGGTCCTCGATCACCTACTACCCAAAATCAATTTTTACATCCGGTTAAACAAAGGGACATACAATTTAGGCAGATTTAGGACAGAGGTGTGAGAACTATTCCTCATTATAGCTCTCCATCCCTAGCTCTCTGACCTAGGTACACAAGGACCTGTTCGCTGGGATTGATCGTGTCAATTCCCCATGCGCGGATTCTACCGTTCAAATTCACGAGTAAGAGATAGGTCCTAGTCAACTGTGTTACGATACGGCGGAATTACACCTTATCTAATTTAGCTGACGGCGGAAGGTACAGTGAGACAGCAGAATATCTACTTTCCAGTTGTAGTTGGACTGCAATCACCTGGAGGAGTTGTTGAAAATCAGAAAGAACGGAGTAACCACATTGGGTATTCAGTGTGAAACCGCTGCCTTGGTCCAATCCAGAGGGAAGAATTGCGAAACCCTGATACCCGTGAGATAAATCAGGAAGGACGTATCCAGATGACCTCCGGAATGCAGACAGCTATAGGAGAATAGAGGATTGGTTTCCCCATTTATTCCAAAAAGCAAGGAGAACACCTAGATCTAATTATAATGTGCTGTTGGGGTCCTCTTCTAGGAGAAGACCCTGATCGGAATAGCTGTAAGACGCTTGGAGGCAGACCACTGAGGGATTTCGGCCGTGGACTGTGCTTTTAGCAGTACTTCCTTCGGGGGATTACTGAAGGATATCTGGTTCGTCGCACGTACCTTTCTCTTTTCCTGCCTCAAATATTTCTGGTTGTGGGGCGGCTTTGGACCAGAGTTCTCTCATTTGTTTTAAGGGGGCCGACCTTTCAAAGCACCCCGGCGAGATTTGTTCAGGGGCGGAGGAGCCGTAGATCTCTTTGTCCACCCTCCTTTCAGGTTGTAATTACGCGGCCATTTCGTTTTTTTCAAAGTGGGAAGGGAGCGGTTTCAGATATAGTAGTGCTTGAGCCCTTTGTGTTGCTAGGCGTAGTGACAGTGGTAGAACGCCTTGAATAGTCCTTAATGGGCGCGGGAGCTACCGCACTCGTAGGCATGGATGGATAGGAGCAGAGGGTGCCTTTAACTTAAAGGCATATGAGGTGCATGGTAGCGCAGACCGCAACAGAACTATCTGCTTGGCCTCTTGATAGAAGAAGCAGGGCACGAATCAGGTCATAATTCACGCAATTACCTCTACACGACACAGTTTCTGCGTGTAAAGCCTCGGAATAAAGTAAGTTTGTGGTTGCCTTTTCTTCAGCAGTAGCGGCACGAATGTCTTCACGCGGTAGCCAAGATACCGGGAATAGTATCTGGATGAGAGGCGCCGACATCACCCAAACTAAAATCTCCTTCTTCTTATTTGGGGAGGATCTAGAGAATGTGGACTTGGTTTCCTTTTTCCTCCAGTCCTAGGGGTTTCCGAGGCAGGGCGGACGAGGACTTCCTTGAGGGCGTTGGGAAGAGTATGGCACGCAGTCCTTCAAGTGCCTGCTAACTTCCCCATGAGGAAGTTAAAAATAGGTAATAAATTAACGGGCGAAAGAAGTGTATTGTCTAAAAGGAAAACGGCCCAAGTAGACTCAATCTAGTTTGAGACTGCTGGGGCAACTGAGACCGAGATGACGTGCAGACACTTCAGAGTGACCTCACGTAGGGAAAGAAGAGTAATGGCAAGTTCCCTAGTCTCTTTTTGACAATGCCCTAATTAATTATTAATGGGTGTTTAACCGATTTTAAATGAGACGCCAAACACTTTCGCCCCATCTTCGTCATCAAAGGGGGGGGGGCACGTAGCCGAATAATAATGCACGACTATTTCGTCCGTTATCTGCCATAATAGTTTATGGGGTTCTATTGACCCCAAACCCACTTGTTAACTCTTTCGATTCAGCGTCTTCTGAGTGTCTCGTGGGTGGGAGGTAGAACTCCTTCATAAAAAGGATCCCATGTTACCAATCACCTCGGCTAAAAACAAGACCTTCCTACTGCGCTGAAAAAAATATCACAAATAAGGAAAGAGGTTTAAACCAACGATGGCATGTCCATTCGGTGAAGGAAGGTGACAGACATAAGAACAATAAACAGAAAAACCTCCATCGCTAACCGGTGGTCAGGATGACTACAACTTGAAGGAAGTTCGTATAGAATAGGAAGAAAACTCAAAAGTACGAACACGAACTTAAGTTAGGAGGGTGAACCAAAAATTATGAAAGAAATTTAAGAGAATGATTGGAATGGAGATAATGAAAGAAATAAAAATGAGTAAAATGAATGGGAATAGAATTATACTGAAGGTAATTAGGAAAAAAAACCCCACCAATTTCACTCTTAAAAGACTGGAAAGAAGTTTGTACTTGAAAGCCTCCCCTAACTCGCGACTACGGGCTACAACACAAACTACCAGGCAATAGAAAGATTGAGAAAAACAAATAAATAAACACAAAGACATTCAAAATACAAAAAAATAAAAAAATGAAAAATATAAACAAAGAAATACCAAAGAAACAAAGCAACCAAAGAAAAACATAAACAAACAGAAAGAAATGAGGAAAAGAACAAATAGATATTAAAAACAAAGAATAAACGAAAGACCCCAAATACAAACAAAAATAAAGAGAATAAAGAAATGAAAATAGTAACAAAGAAATATCAAAGAAACAAGGAAAGAACAGAAAAACATGACGAAAAGAATGAAATGAGGACAAGAACAGATAGATATTAAAAACAAACAATAAACGAAAACGACCAAAACCCACTTACAAAGTTAGAGAAAAAAAATAAATCAAAGACACCCAAAATACAAACAAAAAATAGAGAATAAAGAAATGAAAAATAAGAACAAATAAATACCAAAGAAACAAGGAGACTACATAATAACAACCAAAAGAAAGAAATGAGGACAAGAACAAATAGATATTAATAAGGTTTGCTGACCAAAAGTCGCGTGCTCTCATTTATTCTGATTTATGACCATACGACCTTCAAAACTTTCAATAATTCTCGGACTAACCTTGGGAGGATATTGGCGATTCTATCATTCGAAAGAAAATGTAAAACAACATAAGGGTTTCAAATTTTGTTAGAATCGGCCAAATAGTTATGATGTTATTGCCAAATAATTCCAGGGCTAACGTTGGGAGGACCTTGGCAATTGCATCATTCGAAAGCAAATGTAAAACGACATAAGGGTTTCAAATTTCGTTAGAATCGTCCGAATAGTTACAATGTTATTACAAAAAAAGAAGAAACAAAACGGAAACCGATGGACATATTGAGATGTAGAGTCTCCCCCGACTAAAAACAAACAATAAACGAAAACGACCAAAAAGCACTTAGAAAGTAAGAGAAAAACAAAAAAATAAAAGACACCCAAAGTACAAACAAAACTAGAGAATAAAGAAATGATAAATAAGAACAAATAAATACCAAAGAAACAAGGAAACTACAGAAAAACAACGAAAAGAAAGAAATAAGGACAATAACAAATAGATATTAAAAACAAACCATCAACGCAAACGACGAAAAATCACTTAGGCATCGCCAACTCTAAATAGTCCTCTCAAAGTGCCATAGCTGCATGGCACTCAGCGCGTTGCATCGCAGTCAAGGCGGCCACGAAAAGGGGCACTGTTTATGCGGGGGGGAAAACTCCATCTGTGTCTCAAGTATCAAGGCCATGTCACTCTCGAACCTCATACTCGACCCACACATCCTTCGAGCAGGGGACCGACAAAGGCAACAAAGAGAGGAGGGATGGATAGAGAGCTCAATAATGCCAACAATTTCTGAGCAATTTCCGTATTTTCCTGAAATATTTAGACATGAAATTTTTGGATACCCTTTGAATATTCCTGGATTTTTACCATATATAGAGGGTGAGGCATACATTTCCTTATGAAGGAAATTCTCAGTGTATCGCCCTATTGATCAAACATTTGCGAGATAATTTGCAGACATTTTGTCAATATGTAACGAGATCATTTTTAATACCTACTTAACTGTGAACTCTTTGAATGGTAACAATCGTTAGCCATTTTATTCACCATGAAACCTATGCAGACTATTCTCTATCAGATAACCGCCATAAAAGGAGGTTTGGCAGGAGAAACATGTAAAAAAAGAGAGGGCCCCACAAAAGTATGTTGTGAGAGCGACATCCGGCTGAGTTAAAGCCCGAATTTGGAACAACACAAATGGTTGACAGACTACATACGCCTCTCTGAAGATGGAGTTAGTGACCACCTTACTTAAAAGGGGGGATGGAGGGATTTAAGCTGGATATGACCCATTTGAACAGTCACCTCTTGCAGGAAGACTAAAATTCACTATTGGAGAGAAAGTAGAGTTTTGCATGGAATTAATCCTCTGACCAGATAGTGAAATTAATACAAAGATCAGAAGGACAATCGCGGCTAAGCTGGAGGACACCAGGGTCAGATGGAAGTGCGTTTTGATGCCAACCAACGATCGAAGAACTATTCGTGGCCCAGGGGAGAAAAAAACCTGTTCCACGTGTGGTATGTGGATATGGATGCCATATAAAAAGGTTCCGGGACGGAATAGTTGATACGTTGTGTCTGAAGACGGGCGAAAGAAGAGACAGCGGTGTTGTGATTGATTATGTGCGTAATACCATGTCCTGATGGAGCTCGTCCGCCAAAAGGCGGCCGAATACCTCCATAAACAGAAATTTTGCGTCCGCTCTTGCAAGGATTGGACTCGGTGCCGGGACTTTAGAAACCAATCGCCTTATCCATTCAGCTAGCGAGAAACCAAAAGTGTTAGATGATGGTATTTATAGGTTAACACAAGGGAGAAAACTGTTTCGTCGTAATAGCTCGAATTGAAAGACCATCTTACTGGGGCAGGTTTAGGATCAGCTCCCGGACAGAGAGAGGCATGGCAGATTTCTTAGGTAGAGAACAACTGGCAATAAAATGACCTAACCTGGAGGAGCGAGCTGAAGTTAAATGTTATGCAAACAATGCCGGTTCTCTACAAAAAAACCTGTGTTCGGATAACTTTGGGCACTTCATTTTTTCTATTAAATTGGTTATCTGTTGATAACTTTCGTTTTATTCATCCAAATATGCTTAACTTTTACTCATAGGTAATTTATACCTGTAGGTCATTGAACACCAATTTTGCAAACCTTGGATTTTCTCTGGCCTAAGTTATGGAATATGTTGTTATAGAAATACAAGCGTTCTGATCTTTTTGGACGCTACTGTATATACATAGGGGAAAATTCTTTAGCTGTTTAAGATTAACCCATATCGCTCCGCCAAACTGCCCAAACTTTTTCGGGCCCCTGATATTTACCAGAAAATTAATGCGGGAGGATTACCCCCTCCCCCTCATTTTAAATGGCTTGAAAATCGTTTGTCCAGTTTGGGTCATAAAAGGGACGCCACTTTCGCTACGCGACGATGGGTATCTTCCTTCATCCATTTTCATTCCCCTTAACTTTACCATTTTCTTCATCAATCTCTCTCCCCAAACTGTCTGAATGCCCTCGTTAGTTTTAAAAAAAATAAATTTCAGCTTCTAGGGTAGATTTGACTTCATAGATTGAATACTTGTACTCTATATAGGAACTTTCTCCATGAGCTTTCGTTGTATATAGCTCGAGTAGTCTAGAGAGGAAACTACTTATGGCGCCAGTGATTGGGAGGCCGGGCAGCTCTTCAAAAGGTGCCTAACCTCTGCAACGAAGACAGATCCCTTTTCTGGGCCGGACGGGCTCGCAATGGAGAAGCGACGGATGCTGTTAATGGCTAGATTCACAGTCGAGCGACTTTGTGTTGGTTCTCCTCCCACTGCCCCAGGTTCGAATCCCGGTTGGGAGAATGATATATTCGCTCGCCCTCCCAACTTTATCGGGTACTTAGCATGACGGGAACAACGAGGGTGGAGGGTTAGTTTCAAAGATGCCTCGGAAGGGGGGGGGGCTTCCCCCAGCACCTAATCGTGCGTTTCAATTTTGTTTTTGGTTTTTAGTCGGTTTTGTGGGGGGGGGGTCTATTTTAATATAGTTTATAGGCGTAATAATCGAGCGAAATAATTTTAAATTTGGAGGTTATGCCCTTGCTGGCAGTCGCCCAAATAACCCCCTTTCCAAAAAAAATACCCCCCCCCCCCCACACATACACACATATCTTAGGTTTTCGGTTCCACATTTGTTTCTCCATTGAACATCATAATCCCTATGATCAACCAATCCTAATTTCACTATTTTCCTTCCAATTAACTGATACCCGCAGGAAAAAGAAGATACAACACGGGCAAAGAAACTAGACGTCGCCTCTCAATTTTGTTTATTTTTTTACTGCGTTAATCGCTTCATTTTATAACGAAAATTATGCATATCCCCTCATATTAAGAGCAATAACAGCATCAGTAATAGTCAATGGTAGTAACGATAGTTTTCTTCGCATCATACTGCCAGCATTGCTGTCACGGGACCTTCACTGCGTAATGGCGTTCTTCCCGCGTCCACAGCTGACTGCCGCCTATTCATCGCATGCTGAACACCTTTCGCCACAGGCGGCAATAACACTTGCGCATACAGAGAAAATATACAGCGCACATACACATCATCACACCTTCCGTCAATCTGTTATCATAGGGGGAGGGAGTAATTAATGTAGGCTTTTTACAGCATGTGCAGCTGTGGGGTTAAAACCACATTTCTTGTGTTCGTGGAAACTTCGTTTTGCTCATATTCCTTAAAGGGGGAGAGTTCGGATTTTTTCAGGTGAGTGTTCTGTATACAAACTAGTTGTAGGGGAAGGGGTGATATGCCTCCTCACCGTCCGACCACTAAGGGTTAGGGAAGTTGAGTGAAGCAATACATTTTATTCGCGATCTTTAAAAGTCTTTTTCTACTCATTTATTCTTAGGTTTTTCATCTGATTTCCCTTTCGCACTCTTCCCCCACCCCCCCGGCACGAAAGTTCGATTCCCCGTCGTTGCAGTGTCTCGTTGCGGATGTGGGTAACCTAGTTACCTTCTCACCTAAGAACATAGTTTTTGCATGGAATTCGAACCCAGCTGTCATGAGGTTTAAGGGTAATAGTTCTAAAATGAACTTAAAAAAATGTAGGTATCCAGTGAAACTAAGCATAAGTCGGTGCAAATTAGTGGTACAAATCATACCGAAACAAACGAACCTCGTCCTTGTGACAGAACAAGGAGATTGGAAGGGGCTAATGACGTAGGGTATCATAGGACACAGGAAGGAGAGGACAAGGGAAGATGAGAGGAAATGGACACAAGAGTTGGACAATGGGAGTATGTAATGATCGGAAGCGAACAGCCAACAGCGGAGACCCGCTGTTGGTAGACAAGGTGCAGCAGAGCCGAATCGCTCCCAGATAGGTGGAGGTTTGGCGAAAAGGAGGAGAATGTAGACCAGACTCAAGACCGAAGTGGGAGTGTAGCTAGTGAAAATGCAGATTAATAGAAAACTATGACAAACGTTGACTGCTGAAAGTTAATAGAAAACTATGACAATTGTTTGACAGCTTTAATTGTTAACATATGTCGTACGATAAAATGTTAATCATTATTTTTTCCTATTATGAAAACCTTTGTTCTGCGTTCAATTGTGTATTGCTGAAATCAAATCTTTTCGAGTCTCTAACATTTTAGATTGAATTTTTGTATTATATTTGTAATGAATATGAAAATTTACTATACTATTGAATTAATTAAACATTAAAGGAGTAAATAATTAAAAAAGCGCTCAAGTTTTATATGTATTTAAACTTCTACTTCAAATGTAGAAGTCAGGGAGGAGAAAAAATAGTTTGAAATGTTTAAAAAGTGCAAATTACGACCGAAAGAGGGTTACGGTCATTCTTGACCTGGATTTAGTTGGAACAATTGCACCGATACCTTCCTTACAGTTTTGTGACAAGAAGGGCGCAAAGTTCTTCAGAGGACACCTGTAGTTTGGTTAGCAATATTGCACCTGACCTCCTTTTGGAAAAAAATATTTCAATAAGTAGAACAAACACCTTTGTTTTGTTTTTTTATTTATTTTAAAGGTGTGACCTCTAATGATAGGGTAATTTAAATTGGCGATAAGTTAGAGGGTAATAGTAGGCTTGATGGTCAACTTCAAGTCTTGAAGTTGACTGTTAATCCTATCATTACCTTTCAACTCGGCAATTTCCCTTACCCTGACATTAACTTTGAGCGGGGGAGGAGGGGGTGGGGTTAATGCGAACGTTGCAGAGTCAGAATTATTAAATTTTACGAATCATATTTCTTGTGCAAAAAACGGATCTCGGACGCTTGGAAATAACATCTCATTTTGGCAAATAAGAAAAAATTGGTGGAATAGTTATGATGTTATGGCCAAAACAAAATAATTCCCTGGTTAACTTGAAGGGACTTGGGCAATTATATTATTTGAAGAGAATGTAAAACAATATAAGATTTTCAAATTTCGTTAGAATCAGCCGAATAACTATGGTGTTATTCCCCCCCCCCCCGCCCCAAATAATTGCCGGGTTGCTTTTTAATGGAATTTGAAGATGTGGTTTTCAATGTCACTTCATAAATTCAATCCTTTGCATCTTGAGCATCAGCTATTTGTTCTTCATTTTCTTCAGGAGACAAAATGATTTCGCTTGATGGCATTGAAGCATTGGCCTACTTATAGTAAGCAACTCTTCTTTCTTCACCTTCTTGTCTCTTTTACTTATTGATTTTGTCTATTTTACTCAAGTTAATCTCGAAAGCAAACCTGATGTGATCCAAAAGATGTAATCATTTCTCTCTGACCTTTAATGAAAGCAAGTTCTTTCACAGAGATCTTCATCTCCATAGAGGATTTATTAATTCGAGTTTCGTTTTTGCAACCAGGGCAGCCAAATTCACAGCAAAAACAATTTTACACTTGCGCTTTAGGATACCAACAGGTTGTCTAGTTTTTGTAATGAAAGGGTCTTAGGCTTGTAGCTCTCCTCTTCCAAGGGATATGTGTTCAGCCTGTTCCCAGTTCTTTTGGATTTGTTTAAGATTGTGACTCTTCAATTTACAACGGGGGCTAGAAAGGAACTGTTCCCTCGTTCCCACTTTTCAAGCAACTTAGGGTAAATATCCTTCGCAAGATTGGCTGCTGGGTAGTTTCTCACATCTACATTTCAGAACGTCAACCAGAGTTTGGAATTGAGAAATAAGAAAAAAAAAACTGAAATAGATATAATTATTAATATAATAATAGTCATTTAATTCCCCAAGATGACAAAAAATAAGTCAAAACTTTTAAGTAGCTAACCAACTAGGACTAAAATTATATTAAAATATAAAAAAAAACTTTAGAATTCCTAAGTAGGACTGCAAATTTTGAGTACCCCTCATTTATGTAATTAGAACGTTGAAAAGATTGACACACACTAATAGCACAGTATTCCATAGTATAGCATAATATACCATAGCAGATTAGAGCATAATAGTATATTATAGAATATTATTGCATATCATAGTAGAGCATAGCACAGCATAGTATAATATAGAATAGTATAGCATAGTATAGCACAGAATGGTATAGCATAACATAGTCTAGCCTAGAATAAATTAGCATAGTATAGCCACATACTTTAGCATAGCATAGTAGAGAATAGCCGAGCCTATCATAGCGTAGTATTGTCTAGCATAGCATAGCCTAGCCTAAACTTGCTTAGTATAGCATAGCATAGCATAACCTACCCTGTTTTAGCCTAGTATAGCCAAGCCTAGCCAAACATAGGATAGCCTAGCCTAAAATAGAATAGTCTAGCTGTGTCCGGCCTAACCTAGCCCATCTTAGTATAATCTAGCTAGCCTAGTATAACCTAGTATAGTATAGCCTACTTTATCCTACCTTAGCTTAGTATATCCTAGCCTATCGTATCCTAGTATAGCCTAGCCTATCTTAGTAGACCATAGTCTAACTTAGCATATTATAGTATAGCCTAGCTTAGCCTAGCGTACTATAGCCTTGCCTAGCGTAGCATTGCCTAGCTTACTATAGCCTAGCCTGGTATGGCTTAGCATTGCAGAGCCTAGGCTAGGGTCACCTAGCCTAGTATAGCCCAGCTAGAATAGGCTACTATAAACCTAGCCAATATATCCTTGCATACGATAGCCTATCATAGCATATTATAGGTTAGCTTGGGATAGCCTATCCTAGCATAACCACACCTAACATAATATAGCCAAGCGTATCATATTATAGCCTAGACTAGTATGGCATACCATACCCTAGATTAGAATAACCTTGCATAGCTTAGCCTATTATAGCCTTGGTTAGCTAGCCTATCGTAGTCTAACATAGTATTACCTAGCATAGCATAGCCCTGTCTAGCCTAGTATAGCTTAGCCTAGCATAGTAAAACCTAGCCTAGTATTAACTATCCTAGACAAGTATAGCCCATACTATGCTATTATACCCTAGTCAAGCATAGCTTAGTATTGTCTAGACTAATATGCTATATGCTATTCTAGCATAGCATTTTATAGCCTAAATTAGCATAGTATATCTTGCCCTTGTACATTATATCTTAGCATAGCTTAGCATAGTATAGCCTATTCTAGGCTTGTCTAGCAGAGTATAGAATATTATAGCCTAGTCTAGTCTAGCAGAGTATCGGCCGAATAGTTATGATGTTATTGCCAAAACAAAATAATTCTCGTGCTAATCTTGGGGAGACTTTGACAATTATATCATTTGAAAGAGAATGTAAAACAACATAAGGGTTTCAAATTTCGTTAGAATCAGCCGAATACTTATGATGTTATTGCCAAAACAAAATAATTCCAGGGCTAACCTTGGGGAGACTTTGACAATTATATCATTCGAAAGAGAATGTAAAACAACATAATTAGTTTGCCAAAGCAAACTAATTGCCGGGCTAACCTTAGGAGGACTTTGGCAATTGTAGCATTCTAAAGGGAATGCGAAACAACAAACTTTTCAAATTTAGTTAGAATCAACCATAGTTGTGATGTTATTACAAAAACAATAAAAAGCAAAATGGACCCACTGACATAGTGAGATGTATAATAGCTTGCGACTAGACACGCACACGACTATAAAAAATCACATTACGCAGCCATACTTTGTTTTGATTTATATCCTTATTTATGGATCTTTTCCAAAAAAAGACACTAATTAATTCTTATTCAGAAACTCACATTTCGAAGACATTAATTTTATCATTATTTAGAAAGAAATAACAAAAATATAAAACTTTAATTTTAATGAGATCCTTTGACGTTACGGCAACCATATTTATTTAGTTTTGTTTGTATTATTATTTAGAAAGTAAAATTTCAAATAGATAAGACACCAATTTTAATGAGATTCTTTGCAATCATGACATAAATATTTACTTACACTTTGGATTAATCCTGTTTTAGAAAGTGAAAATTCAAGAAACATGAGGCATTAATAGTGACAGGAAAGAGACTGGATCGAATCTTCGTTTATGAAAAATCCCGCTGAAAAAAATGCTCGCTCTGCTTCACAGCTTGTCGGCTTCATGGTCCTTAAGGCATCATTTAATCTATCTAGATTTGCGCTTCTCTTTTTGCAGTGCTTCGTATCTTGTGAATTCATTTTATCTATTGAAAACAGAAGACTCAGTTAAATAGTCGAAAGATTGGGGGTGTTTTTTTTTATTTCAATTTCGTCTTCTTGTGATGAAATTGAAATTCATTTACGTTACTCTCATCTGGAGCTCATGGGGCGCTGCTTTCGGAAACCCTCCTCTTCGTCGTCTTCATTTACGTTACTCTCATCTTTAGCTCTTTGGTTGCTGCTTTCTGAAACCCTCCTCTTCGTCCTCTTCATTTACGTTACTCTCATCTGGAGCTTCTGGGGCACTGCTTATATCGATATGAGAATCATGTTCACGAAACAACTGTATATATTTCTTTAACGAATCTGGAGAAAGCATCATGAAAGTGTCTGACATTTGTTCATTTTCTAGCTTCAGGATCATGCGGATATCGCAAAAGGACAACAGTATTTTGACCTCTTCTTGATTGATATTGTTTCTCTTTGAATAAATCAGAATCACTTTTCTTTTTCTGATAAAACGAAATAACCGTATTTTCTGCAGTAATCGGACAAGATGGTGGGGATATCATATCCTTGAAACCATCAAGGATAGTCATTTTTGAGACTCAACCTCCATCGACAACTTACGTTTAAAGAAGTTGAGAGTTTTTTGTTTAAACTTCTGCGCATTCACATAAATCAATATGGTGAACATTCTTTATATGAAAAACCAATCTAGTTATTGTACTTCCATTACATTTTAATGTTTTATCGCATTTATTGCACTTAGCTTGTGCATTACTAGATTTTATAAACTCCAAACATTTGCATTTCTTGGCATTAGGGTATATTAAATGTGTATTTATTTTATAAAATGAAATATATGAGCAAAAAATAAAATAAATGATAACAGAGAAACAATCCCTTCTCCCTAATGCAATTATCTAAGGAACTGTTCAACTGAGAAGTTGCGGACTGGCGGATTTGTCCACAAATCAGTTGCAATTATGTCAAAAGAGATCTAATTGGTCACTTTAAATAATGTTTTTCTATTATAATAAATTTATTTTCCAACTACGAAATAAATTTTTTTTATTGTGCGTTAACTTAAAATTATGCAATAGTTAACTTTCATTTATCGATTGTGACCTCTAGTCATTATCAACGAATTTTTCATTTTTAATCTGATTGACTAAACACAAAAAAAAGTGATAATCCGAAAGAGGTATGCCAGGAGAATATGGCGGATGAAGCAGAGGTAGTTCCAAACCTAGACGATTTAATGTAAAGTCGTACCATTGTCTTGCAGAAGCAACTCCTTTGTGGTTAATCAGTGTTGGGAGCTTTCGAATAAGCTCACCTTGAACTCTTCGCAAGTGTGCACGCTTCACCTTGCGTGGTTTCAGGCAATCAGATTCACAAAGAAAGATCTTAAGATGAGGAGGCACTCGAAGAGAGACCAAAGGTTTTTTTTGCATCAAAGCATTAGAAGTTTCATTCAAGGGGCATAGTGAAACTTTATTTTTGTTAAGAAGAAATCTCTGAAAAGGAGAAACACTATTTTCTAGAATAAATTATATTGTTTAAACTGTATTTTTAAATCCACATCCGTTAAAAAAACCCTCTGACTTTCTTGGACACCTGATACTTGGATTTCCAAAAAGTTTGATAAAGTTCCACATCAGCTCACGTGGGTAGATGACTGGCTTATCGGTAGAAAGCAGAGAGCAGTAATTAATCAACGGAATTAAATTGATGTGGAAGACAGTATCTAGTAGAGTCCCACAAGGATCTATACTGAGACGACTTCTATTTGTAATGTACAGTCAAGGCCAAAATATTGAGAATAATTTTTTTTTCATTTGCCTTTAAAATTTAAGTCATAGTATATTTATTCTAATTTTTTTTTAATTATTGCAAGTTTATTAAAAAGTCAAAATTAAAAAAATAATAAGAAAAACAGTGTATTCTTTCGCTGAATCCAAAATCGCGCTAAGGTCCTCTTAATAAAGGAAGTGAGTTTCAGGCCCTAGAGCTTTGTCACTGGATCAAAAAGGGTAAAATGATGACCTATATGGGTTAAATGAATGATTTTATGTTATTATAATCTACTTCCTAATATTACTTTGCAAAAATAAATGTTGAATTCTTTTCAAACCTAGAAATAGTTCTCTGCAAAGAAAAGCGTGCAACCATTGTTGCTCTGCACCAAAGTGGCCTAAAGTGCAAGGAGATAGGTGCCAAGGGTATTGCATCAAGAAGCACTAGCTTTAGGATCATTAATGAATAAAAAGAGTGGTTACACCACTGTGAAGAAGTCTTCTGGACTCTTTCAGCTTCAAATGAACGCCAAGATCGCCTCCTGTTAAGGTCCAAACTCAAAGATCGGGTTGTTTAACCAGTGCCAAGTTTGCTCACATTTGAAAAAAAGCGGGTGAAAACGCTTCAATGCGCACAGTGAGACGGAGAATTTTCGACAAAGGTCTCAATTCCAGAATGGCTGCGAAGAAACCCCATCTCAACAAGAAGAAGCTTCCGGATAGGCTCCAATTTTGTATTAAATATAAAAAAAATGGACTGTGGAAGACTAAGGCAAAATTATATTCTCTAATGAAGCTCCCTTCCGCTTGCTTGTAACTTCTGGAAGATCCCTCGTTAGGAGGAGAAAAGAGGAGTGCTTTCACGAGTCCAATGTCTTGCCCACAGTGAAGCATCCGAGCATTCTCCATGTCTGAGGTTGATTCTCATCTAAGGAAACTGGAGTACTAAAGATTTAGTCCAAGAACCCTGCTATGAACTCAAGATGGTACCGAGACATGATACATCAGCACTGTTTCCAAAGGTTTCAGAACCAATTAAGGGGTTATAACTGTATTTTTCTGCATGATAAGCGCACCTTGTCACAAAGAAAAAGCAAAACAATAACAAAGTTCTTGAGGGAAAATAACATCGAACTTTTGGGACCTTGGATCGGAAATTCGCCATATTTGAACCCAATAGAGAATTTGTGGGCGATAATCAAACTGACGATTGAAAAACAGAAGTCATCGAATTGTAAGCAGTTGGTGGGTGATTATTGAAAAAAGAAATAAAGTAATATCAGTTAATATATCATGACAAATTTGGTCTCCATCATGACAAAAAGAATTGAAACAATCCCGAATAACAAAGGACATCATTGTAAATATTGACTGCGCCCATCAATTAACTGTATTTATTAATTATGATACAAACATTCTAATTAATGATAGAGACGATGAAATTTGGGGTACAATCGCGAAATTGATATAAAACTGGGAGGAAATATTGTTACATTTTCTGACAAAGCTGAAATTCACACACCATTAACAAAATCGCGTGGAGTGGTCAATTAAATGGCAGATGTCTCCCAATATAGGTAAAGGAAATTGTCTTACATATCGAAACAAGAAACGGAAGATTTAACCATGTCATGTCAAAAATATCCGTGTGCAAGTTGGCCATTGAAAGATATTTAGGAGTGGCGATCAACAATGACTTAAAATTGTCAAAACAATTGTGGAGACGTGCATAAGGGCTAAGAAATTGCTATATTTTATGTATAGATGTTTTTCTTTTAGATGTGGAAAGAAATCGTTCTTCCACTGTACAAGTGGATCGTAAGGTCGCACTTAGAATACGTGGCGCAACTCAGGTGTGCGAAATGGTATAGAAATGATCGAAAGTGTACGGTGGAGACTAACTAAGATGCTCCCCACCCCCTAATTGTGACAGAGATCATACGAGGTCAGGCTGCAGGTGCTCAATTTTCGGTCACTGGAGACACGTAGATGAAAAGGGGAACTGATCAAATTCTTTATAGAATACCAGGCAATGGATTCGCCATTTATTAATCTTAATATTAAAATTTAGAATCTAAAAAAAAGCAGCTCTGGTTAAATTTTTAGAAATTTTCGGAACTTCGGCAATTATAAAAAAAATTAAAAAGGACCCCTAAACTAAATTTCCCCCTTTTCAAATATCACGTTGTTAAAATATAGTTATAGAAGAAGATATATAAAAATAAATTTTCTGAACTTCACCATTTGTAATTCATTTGGTTTTAAAAAATTCACAAAATTTCGATACTTATATATATTTCTGAACTTCACCATTTTGTTTTTTGATATTATAAAAGAATTATTAGAAATAACTGATAAAAAAACATAAGTCATTTGTCCACTAAGGAAAAAAATATTTATTAATTTTTCACCCATCTTCAAAAATCCCGTTATATAATTATAGAGTTAGTGATGATGATGATGATGATCAAACCGCCTTATCAATGATAAATCTGATTATTTTTTTAAACTTAATCACTCAAAGCGTTTTGAACTTTAGCTAAAAAAAAATAACTCACAAGGTATTTAATCTTTGGAATCGCTTGGCTGAAAACAATATGCATAATACTATCAGCATGTTTAAGAATCGCTTAATAACAATAATTCAATTTTTTGAGAGATTGTTGTCTTAATTTCTGGGACTGGCTCTGACTGAGCCGTACGGTATTTGAAGTTCATTATCAACTCCAAGAACCTTTGAATATCCAAATTATATTTATCCCCCCCCCCCAAAAAAAAAATCATAAAAAGTTCAATCATATCAAATGAAAACCTGTTTAGTATCATCTTTATTTACATATCCATGGTGTCCCAAAAAAGGTATCATCTCAGTACTGACTCTAGCAAGTTGGTGCCATGTCTAAAGTGTGGGACCATACTTGTATATAGTAGTCTAAATGTTGCATGATATATGAATTATACGAGTTTAAGAAAAAACTCCTTATTTTTGTAACTAAAATTCCTCTTAATGAAGCCCAACACTATTTTCAATAATTTTGCCTCAATTCACTGCTAGGAAAACATTAATTCACTGATTATCACTACGCCTAAGTCATCCAGTCATCCGCTTACTGAGTTCTGCCAATGCTGGTCAATATCATAGGTAAACTTTCCTATTATACCTTCGTTTGGGAATAACTTCCTTCTTTTGAAGTTTAACAGTCATATTCCGCCTATATGCTCAAAATACATACATATTTAAATCACTGCACTTTAAAGTTTTCCTCAATTTTTTTTATAACAATTGCCAATTTATCATCACCAGCAAAAATTGTCACTGCTATTAATTGTCTCCCCAAAATCATTTATAAAACTCAAAATAATAATAGGCCCAGGACTGATCACCAAGATAGTCACCATCATCACTAACTCTATAATTTAAGAAGGGGATTTTTTTGAGTATTTGAATAATAATTTCATTGTAAGGGAAAGGGAAGCCAAAGAAGAATATCCCCTTAATTTGTTCCATGAATTCCTTCCCTTTCTCTGTCTTCTAAGTATAACTCCACGTGGAGTAACATCGGAACCCAAAGAAGAAAAAAAAAGAAGAAAGAATTTGAATACCCGTTAGCTGCCTCACAGGCGCAGTTAATTAAGTTGCACGTGCTTAAAGCTTTGATCCCACCGATAAAACGCTAATCTCCGTAGTCTGGAGGCTGCTAGCCAAAAGTTTCCTGCCTACATCGTAAAAGCCATTAAGACTTGGGTCATGCGACAAACGCTAATCCTTCTGGCCGCCGGAAGTGTTCAGCCAGGCGTCTGAGTCTGCCAACGAGGAGAATGGCCGTCATATAAATACCCTGGGTTTTCAAATATCTCCTGATTGAGTTTGAGAACCCATCGCCTTCGGTTTAGATCGTATGTCTGTTTCCCCAAGCCCCTGGTATTCGTTTATACCATCGAAGTTGGATCTCACCAGGCAGACCCATCTCTTTTTTGAAGCCTTACTCTGTTCAGAGCAAGCCTCAAATCATTTCGTCCTCGAAGGATTCGCTGGGATTCCTCTCGGCTCATCTGAACCCCCCCTCCCCCTTCTCAAGGATCTCCAGTTTTCCGTGTGAGCCTTTGCAGTGAGCCGCGTCAGAGTCTCGATTTTTGGAGGTTGAACTTCTCTGGAGAAGAGGTGCCATCGTCTTTCTTCAAGGAGGATCGTGAACTCGTCTTCTGGTCCCCCCTCCGTCATCCTCGTCACCGTCAGGACATTCGGCCGATGGTCACGTCCATTGGCCTCTCCATTTCCCCGCGCCGATTCGCTAAAGGATTTCCCTTCCTCAAGTTGACCCCATTAAGGTAAAACGACCCTTGTTTGTATCTCCCGTTAATCGACTCACTTTCCGATCACTAAATATTCCCTCCGTCTAACTGATTTTTGTAATATTTCATTTAATAACTGATTAACGAGTTATTAACGTTCCTTGAATGCCTATTAATCTGTATACTACCAGAGTTGTCCTTTATTTAAATTACTTGTATTTTCCCGTATGTATATATATATATATATATTAACTAGTGATTTATTAAAATTATATTTTGGTTCTCACTCTTTAAATATACCCTTGAACTGCAACTTGGTAAACTCATTAAACGCTATCTGCCTTTGTAGTAAATCGCACTCTTATATCTCGTAATCAACGGATTAATCTTATGAAGTGAACGTACTTGTACGTAGCGAAGGACGCGTACGTACATTAGAGGATATTTCTTGGCTTCTATCTCTTCCTCCCAATCAATAGGTATAGATATATATATATATATATATATATATATATATATATATATATATATATATATATATATATATATATATATATATATATATATACATTTAGGGAGGTGACCTATTCCTCGACATTCATCTTAGTTTGGTTATGACTTATGTTTTTTATCAAAGTTATTTCTAATAATTCTTTTATAATATCAAAAAACAAAATGGTAAGTTCAGAAATAAATATAAGTATAGAAATTTTGTGAATTTTTTTAAACCCAAAGAATTACAAATGGTGAAGTTCAGAAAATTTATTTTTATATATCTTCTATAACTCTATATTTATCTAATTAAAATAATTATAATTGGCGAAGTTCAGAAAATTTATAAAAATTTAGCCATGGCTGCTTTTTTTTAGATTTTAAATTTTAATCTTAGTAGCGAAGAGCAAGCTCCCCCCGTAGGGGGAAGTGACGAAGCCATTGCCAGGTTTACTGATAACAAAAATCCCTCAACTATGACTTTACTCCATTCTCTAGCATCCCCAGGCCATTTACTACCATCTAGTTTCATTTGGGGAACCTTGACAAAGGCTTTTATCAAATCTGAGTAAACATCTATATTCTCTTCTCTGTTTTGTCACAGAATCCAATAATTCCAACAAGTTTATTAAATATTACGATCGACATATCTACTCTGAAGTGAGAATCATTGATTCGACCCCACACCCTAAAATTTCTAAAATACCTTTATTCAATTATTTTCTCAAGATTTTTACTGATTATGGGAGTTAAGCTTACTTGTTCTAAAGTTGTTTTGCTATTCTTTATTCCTCTTCTTGAAAATTGGCACTACATTCATCCTTTTCCAATCATCAAGTATTTCTCCAAACTCTAGTAATCTAATATACACGTTGTTTATAAATTCTTGAAGCAAATTAAAAACTTAATTACAAACTTAAATGAGGTTGTAACAAAATAAGTCTTTTTGGGTATACATAAGTTTATTATTAAAGTTTTTATTAATGTCATGTTTTCTTTTACACAACAATTAAAAAAATGTACAAAAATGGAAACTAAAATAAATGACTACTCCACAAGAAAAAGCATAATGTATTTCGTAGTTTATTGAGACAAAATCAGATATTCATTCACAAAGAAATTACCCAACTAAATATGGAAAAGATTCAACACGCCAGTCTATTCGCAACTGCCATAACCAGTTTATGGAAACAGAAACGGTACTACATAAACTATGGACTGTAAAAAAGAACGGTGCTACATAAATCGAGGACTGTAAAATGGAAAGGCGCTACATAAACTGAGGATTGTAAAATGGAACAGTGCTACATAAACCGAGAGCTGGAAGGCCAATGATATCTGATGAAGGCAACTAAGTCCATCTGTGCTGCTTCCGTTCGACTACAACTGACGAGATCAATAATTCACAAAGTTGTTCATGAGATTCTGAAGCTTTATGCATATAAAGTTCAATTAATGCAAGCAATTAAGCCAGATGATAAATCGCAACGAAAAGATTTTGCCGTTAACATTCTGGAAAAAATCGATAAAGATGATCGCTTCCTTAACCGCATTTGCTTTGAAGATGAGGCAAACTTACGAGTTTCTGGAAAGCTTAAAAAGTATAATGAAAATATTGGGGGATTTTAAACCCCCAGATATTATTAGAGAATCCGAAAGCAATAAAGCTGTTGGTCTATTTTTCTTTGCAGAAATAACAGTAACAGCTGATACTTACCTTGATGTTCTAACAGAATAACGTCGTGCCACAACTAGAAAAGATCTCTCCAGCCAAATGTCATCTTTCAACAAGATGGAGCACCGCCTCGTTGGAGGCCAAATGTCCCCAAATTTCTGAATGAAAATTTTCCAGATTGTTGGATAGGAAGAGATGGCCCGATTTCACCCACCCACCCCCGCTCCCCAAATAACACACATGGACTCTTTCTTGGAGAGCTATACGAAAATAATATCGTGTACCGATAACTGCCGCTATCAAGACCATTAAATATCACTTACATATCCTTCGTGAAACGAATGTGGCCCATATAAACATTTATTAACTATATGATAAAAAAAATCACGATTTACTTGATAATATTTATACATTTCAAAAATATATAATTTCAGTTGTAATTTTAATATTTTTTTAAATTGTTAAAGATTTTGTGGACACCCTGTATATCTTTTTAAAAACTACTGCAATACTTTCTACCCATTCATTAATTAACCTAGAATGGACATTTACAAGGGCATGGACCTTGTTTACATTTAACTCAATTACAAGTATTTTAATGGTTTCCTTATCACATTAATGATATTAAACACCTTTTTTCCCTAGCCTACATATACATAACCAGGCAATGGCTTCGCCACTCCCCCCTAGGGGGGGGGAGCTTGCGCTTCGCTACTAAGATTAAAATTTAAAATCTAAAAAAAAAGCAGCCATGGTTAAATTTTTATAAATTTTCTGAACTTCGCCAATTATAATAATTTTTTAAAGGAACTCTAAACTAAATTTCCTCCCTTTCAAAATATCACGTTGCTAAAATATCGTTATAGAAGAAGATATATAAAAATAAATTTTCTGAACTTCACCATTTGTAATTCATTGGGTTTTAAAAAATTCACAAAATTTCGATACTTATATTTATTTCTGAACTTCACCATTTTGTTTTTTATATTATAAAAGAATTATTAGAAATAACTTTGATAAAAAACATAAGTCATAACCAAACTCAGATGAAATTAGTATTCAAATATTCAAAAAATTCCCTTCTTAAATTATAGAGTTAGTGATGATGATGATGATTAAATAAATTAAGCTGTTCAGGTTCTTTTCTGTCAATAACTAAAATTATCGTTAATTGCCATAATTACCTCCTCATCAGTTTCTCTCACAACCTCTTCCCATTTAATAAGTCCTATTTCTTTTCTGCTATTTTTTATTTAGTTTATTATAACTAAAAACAATTCTTGAATCTGTATTGTTATTTTGATCTAAACTAATTCCTAGCACCATTTTGCTTTATTGATAATCTTATTTCTAACATCCTTCCTAATCAATCAATAATAATTTAGATTTTTAACAATATTTTCTTCCTCTAATTTCTGGTAGGCCATTTTCTTCTCATAAATTTATTTACACCTCTGGGCTGTAATTCCGTGTACACGAGCCAACCCTTACGATAAGAACATAAGAAAAGGAGTCTGTAAAAAGCTAATCAATAGCTTATACGAAGCAGCTCCTGTTTCCATCCACATCCATCCACATTCCATCCTCATCCGCATATCCTTATCCATCTTCATCCGCAGTGAAAAAAAAACCCAATTTCTACCAATCTCATTCCTAAACCTAAACTTGCCAGCTTAAACCCTTTACTACTGTCGCGGTTCTTATGTTCATTTCTTTTGATTATCCTTTTCAATTCATTTTTTTTTCTTCTTCTTCTCTTTGTCTCATTCCAATCATTCTCGTGCGCATCCTTACTTCTGAATCTGTGCTTATTCGAGCGGACTTTTTCGTAGTGAGGCCGTGCATACGGAGGGAAACCACGGATGAATAAACCCCAAACTAGAATAATGAAACAAACTGCAGATAACAAAGATTGTAATGACAAAGTCACCGTTTACCCTAATTACTGGGGCTATGGGGCGTATTATAAACTTGCAAGAAGGGAGAAGATACTGCAATATCCTTGGGAAAGAAGGTACGAACAAAGTCAACACTTTTTTTTAAATAAACGAAAAACCAACGACGGTATGTAGGCCTCAACATTTTAAAAGTTTTGTAAAATAGTGAGCTTTATGTACGCAGATACGTGGAAAAATATATCCGAATTACACAAAGAGGAGACTTGTAGAGCGCTCTGGGGCGGAGCAAACAGCTTTCCAGTATTTTCCTCCTTCCCTCAACGAAGCTCACACCGACTACATGGCAGGAATACGGGCAGCTCTTCGGACTGCTTGGCAAAGAAGATGGGAGACGGTCGAAGGGAACTTAAAGTTGCGTGCCATTGCGCCGCGACTGTTCCCATGGACCTATCCCCCAATGCCGCGGCGGCTTCAGGTTGCTTTCTGTCGTCTCCGAATCGGACACACTCGTGTGACGCATCGCTATCTGATGGAGCGCTCGCCTGCGCCCTATTGCAACGACTGCGTCGTCCCCCAGACTGTTCGGCACATTCTTGTCGAATGTCCCAGTCTGGGTGATCTTCGCGCACGATACCTGTCCCAGTACCGGGATGGGCGGGGTCGCTACCGCCTGTCCCTTGTGCTCAGGACAGATTCGTGCACATTGACTTGTGGACTTGTTGACTTCTTGGGGGAGGCCGGCCTTCTCCCTATTATTTAAGCAAGGTTTGTTTGTTTTTTTGTTTTTTTTGCATTTTTTTTTTGTTTTGTTTTTTGTTTGTTTTTTTTTTACTTTAGTTGCACGCTCCTGCGCCGGGGGGACCTCTCCCCGACGCACCAGCTTGCTTCCTTTCCCCCTTTTGGGGTGTTTTTTTTTTTTTTCTCTCTTTAATTTTATTTTAAAGTAGCCTAGAACTAGGCCAGTTTTAATACGGCGACTAATGCCCAAGTAGGCAGTCGCCAGATGAGCTCTTAAAAAAAAAAAAAAAAATCCCTCAACGAAGACAAATGTCCTTGTAGACATTTCTTGCTATTGTCGATCACTTTCTACATCTACTGCTCTGTTTTTCCCATGAAAACATGTTTTCAGCACACACCTCTAAATTTTCCTCTCTCTTTCCCGAACTTCAATTTCCTCTTTCCCAGGTTCGCTCACGCGCAGCCTGGTCCAAATTTCAAGGTCGGAAATTTCGCTTTTCCCACCCCCAAATAAACCTTCATTTCCTCCTTACTCATCATCAGCCATTAAATTTCAAAGAAACATCCAACCTCACATTTTTTAAAATTAAATAAATCTCACTTTTGATTTAATTTAATTTTGATTTGGGGTTTGGAGAGAGACTTGTCATTATCGCCATAACGAATTTCACCACTAATCTCCCGGCGACATTTTGGCGCGAAAAACGATTTGGGTGGGCTAATGCACCTTAAGTTGGCGGTAAAAAGTATTAATTTTGAAGAGTTCTAAGAAGTAAATTCGGTCATTTGAATGGCATCCCAGTACCCGCCCATGTGCCTCCCAACAAGAACAATTAGATCATTGTTTAGTACGTGAACTACAGACACGAATACAAAAGCATCGTTAATCTAGGTACCCAAATTTAAATGATGTGTATCGCCCCCATCCCCCCTCAAAAAAAACTGGATGTCGCGTTCTTAAACACGCTACTGTACAAGATCATCCAGAATACACCGGGACCGTAGGAATACACACCTGAAATAGGAGAGGGCCGAATAGTGTAGCATAAGTAAAGCCTCTGCTACACATGAAACCTGGAGCAAAGGCCCGGCCTCCTAGTCCCAGTATGTATTCTGCTATGGGGTGCCAGGTATATCATGGGCCAGCATGCAGCAACCGACATCTAGAGGATTTGGTACTCTCCTGGCCTCAATGCCAGAAAAGGATCTGCGGTTATATATCCCCCACACATTTTCACTTCCATCTTCGCCACTTTCTTTACAGATCTCTCCTTACAAACTTCCTGATCTAGATGCCCTCGTGGTGTTCTGCTTGAAATATAAAAAAAGAACACTCAAGAACAAACCAAGGCTAAAAGAATACCCCAGAACATACCTCAACCGCAAGAATACTCAAGATTACATCTGGCCCACAAGATCACTCCAGAACATAACGGGGCCAAAAAGGAACACTTAAGAACATACCTGGACCACACGAGCAATCAAGAAAATACCGGGACCACACGATCAATCAAGAACATACCAGGACCACGCGAGCAATCAAGAATATACCAGGACCACACGATCATTCAAGAACATACCGGGGCCACACGTACTCTCAAAAACATACCCTGATCACACACCAGCAATCAAGAACATACCATGACCATACCAACACTCAAGAACATACCTGGACCACACGATCAATCAAGAACATACCGGGACCACGCGAGCAATCAAAAACATACGGTGACCACACACCAACAATAAAGAACATACCATAACCATACGAACACTCAATAAGATACCGTGCCACACGAGCAATCAAGAACATACCGTAACCACGCGAACAATCAAGAACATACTGAAACCACACGAGAAAACAAGAAAATACCGGGACCACAATAGCATTCAAGAACATACTGGGACCACAGGAACACTCAAGAACATACCGTGCCCACACGAGCAATCAAGAACATATCTGAACCACACCAGCACTCAAGAATATACTGGTACCACACGAGCAATCAATAGCATACCAGGAACACACGAGCAATCATGAACATATGGGACCACAGGGACAATCAAGAACATACCGAGACCACAGAGGCAATCAAGAACATAACGGGACCACAGGAGCAATCAATAACATATCGGGAACACAAGCACTCAGGAAGATACCAGGACAACAAGAATCAGTGACGACACAAAAGAGTCGACATCGTCAAGGCATTGGAGGATAAACCCAGGGAGAGTCCAAGCGCAATGGCACACAACTTTAAATTCGCGCGCACCGTCTCCCATACCTGTTGCCATGAAGTCTGAAGGACCGACCTAATTCCTACCATGTAGACAATATGGGAAAGAGCGAAACGCTAGCCAGGTTGCTCAGTCTGTACCTACAGACAGCCTTACCCCTTCGTCAGGAAGCTCGTTCTCAGCTGATTTGCATGTCTTTGAACGCAGCACAAGACGATATCGACATCAAGGGTACTTAGCGGGTTCTGTAAGTCGCTATGGATTGCAAAACAGTTTCCGAACCGGACACGGCGCGTAATCTCCCGTACGGAGCGTCAAAATCTAGTCAATAGGTTGGGATACTACTGTTTTATCCCTGATGTTGATAAAAAATATTACTTAATTTTTAAGTTTCAGCTGACGCCATAACAAAAAAAATAACATTCAAGTACTGGTGGTGACATTAGTAGAACTGATTAATTAAGGTGTTCTTTTTATTACATTTTCATTGCTTTTGCTCATCATAGTAAAAATACATTTTATTAAGACGAAATCTTAAACCTTAGTCCTCTCTGACCTTTGCCAGGGTCGGGCCTATGGTTGCTGGCGCCCTGGGCAAGCAGATGTTCGGCACCTTTTTAAGTATAATTATAAAAATTTCCACAAGGAAAAAATAAAAAATATAGAATAACAAATGGGTTTATTACCAGGGTTGTTTTTTTACAAGCAATGAACAATAATATTGTTTTTCTTTTGGGGGAAGATCCTTGATGGCGCGCCTCAGGCAACTTCCAAAGTTGCCAGTACCTTGAGCCGGCACTGACCTTTGCGCGCCCCCTAAATTTAGTGGCGTGCCACTTTTGGCACGAGTGCCATAGGATCCCCACCCTTCCCTAAACAGTTCTCATTTGTGTCAGGCGAAGGACCAATTAGAATCAGTGATTAAAACCACTTGAGGTGGAACCTGACCCATCCATTAAGCAGCACTCTGCGAGGAAAGCTCAACGCCCATGGAATAGCCATCCAAGTAACTCAATCAAGCAATTTTTTGCGCAACAATGGTGTTGCAATACATAATAACTGGTACCCGGGACAGCGGAGTAGAAAGGTGAAGTAAACACTTGACAGGAATCTCATAAGGAGGGAGTTTGGGTCCTGTAGTTTTTAGTTCATAAGGTTTTTCTTTCGCTTTGTGAACCGCTAGTAAGAAAAAGAAATATCCCATACACTTTCTTTTTTATTCCAAAAAACTTAATTCAAAATACTTCATTAACAACCTTGGTGAAGAGAACCGAAAGTACTGAGCCATTTTTTTTGTTCAATTTCCTGTAAGTATATGATTGCATCTCTGATCTCAGCGATATTTAGTTTTTTTGTCCTTTCGTTTCTAGAGAGCATGAAACTAATCTCTATCCCAGAATTTATAAACACTTAGAGCTTGATACGGTTGGCTATTGTAGTAGGCTATATTATCTTTGATAACTGTTCGCGAGTTATTACTCTATTCTGCCATTTTAATCTTTTATTTTTATTCTTAATATGCATGTGCATTCGTTTCTCACCCCTGCTCCCACTTAATCAACAAACCTGGGTTATCAACGCAGTCCCATTACTCTTTAATTATAATTAATCAACATCACTCCAGCACGAGATCTGGCAATAGCGCGAGGCTGGAGTACCACTACGCACGCGCAAGAAAAAGAAATGCTCTGTGGCGTAAAAATGCCACGTTTTTCTGACCTTGACAGAAATTCCCTTGCCTCAAACTATTTATTCTTGTGTGCGTGAGCTTATGCACATTTGTACAGCCGAAGTCTGCATGCATGCAACGATGACACGGTTGCAGACGTGCCGGCAAGTTGAGAATTGTTAGGATATACAGTATATGCAAGAAGTAAATAATCAATCCAGATTTGGCTGTAAGATAAGTTTTTATATATTTTATGGTTATTTTTCGGTTTATGCCCGCCCTCGAATTTCGTGAGCGCTTTGTTATAAATATCTCTATTTTTTTTTAAATATGTAAATGCTATATAGTGTATACTCTATATGGTAGTATATACTCTATATAGCAGTTTCATTACTTAATATATGCAAATCTCTAATCATCATGTTATGACGAAAAATAGATTGTCTGCCATTTTCCAATTTAAAGAATTTAGTTAGTTTAATTTTTTTATTTTTGTAAAGACTTCGCCACAAAAGAATCGGTTACGTAAGGCTTTATATAGTTTATTTTTTTATTTTTGTAAAACATTTTGAGTATTTCTTTTTTAATTAAGATGGTATAATTGTGTGCATATGGGTGCAAACGAGTTACGTAACACGCTACAACCAAATAGAGGCAAAACGAGATTTGGCAAGAGCGCCTTTCAATTCGAAACCAAGGATAGGCTTTTTCGAATTAGGAATATCTACGAGTTATTTTTTAATTTTCTGGGGTGTGAGGGGTGCAATCCCCACAATTGTGGGGGTATTTCTCTCCCATTTCTAAATTAAGTTAAAAATTATATATAATCAATATGATGAGATTGCAATAACCTAACACCCCTCCCCTCCAAAAGCACTTTTTAAAAAAAATTTGCCCAAGAAAAAACATTGTCTACATTAAAAAAACAATTGTTTTTAAATATATATATATATATATATATATATATATATATATATATATATATATATATATATATATATATATATATATATATATATATATAAGTTAAAAAGAATTCGAGGGCGGGCATAAACCGAAAAATAACCTTTTTTTTTAATTCGTTGCTTCGGGAGCAAGTAATGGGGCTAAAATTATACGATGAAGTTCTTTAGATAATAACGTGAAACATTAAAATATTCTGGCTGTGCTCCTAGTTAGAGTTTTTTTTCGCATGAAAACATAACCACTTATGCCCACAGCTGTTCGGTCAGGCGGGGATACCTTCGTTGTTTTCTGCTTTTTGTGTTTTACCTCAATACAATGAATGTCTACAATGTTATATGGTCTTCCTACTGAGAAAATATTTAAATACAATTTTGTTTATGCCATTTTTTCGTTGGCAGGATTGGGACATCATCTTCCACCAAAAAATTCGTTTTCTAGGACATAATATTTTCCTGAATTAATGCTACAAAAAAAAACCCAAATCGTCGTATGGAATATTCATGTTTGAATATTCATACCAAACTCCCGGGTGAGTGATTCCCCGATTCATATGGAGCCACCAACCACCTAATTTATCTCCCTGTATACTTTATAGTTAAAAGGGGGCTTCCCCATAGCTGAAAGTAAGCAATAATAAGCAATCTCCTATTTAGCCATCTTGACACTGCATCGGCCATGCCTAGAGGAAGACTTATCGAGACACAGCTGCGTACATTGCACTTTAAATAAAGACTGTCGAAGATTGTTTGGGTGCTGTTTTGGGGCTTATTTTGCCAGGAGTAGGGGTCTACCACTTCTGAAGCTTTTAAATCAAGATTGTCCTATACGGATTTTCGAACAGCAGGAAAACAAAGCCCCAGATTGGCCAGTCAATGCCTTAGGTGATGTTTTGCCCTTTTTCATTTTACTGGTGATATCACAAAGTTCAATCTATATTTATCGCTGAGCACTTTCTCAAACTGACCAACCATTCGCTTTCTTCTAAAACCAGATGTCGTTCGTAATTATACGTTCAAGGCGTCTTCCAGAATAAATATAAAACAATCTCGACCCCCAAAAACGAATAATAATAATAATAATAACTCTAATAATGGACAAATAAATCAATAAGAACTTTGAACCATAAAATTATAGGTGTCTATTTTGCGTATCTGAGTATACATAGGTCCCTTCCCTCGCCACATGCGAAAACTGGAATGTGTAACTAAACTATAGCTTGTGTGGGTGAAAAAGTATTGTGGGCAAAACTGAGAGGTTATTCAAGTGTGTGTCCAAGATGTAAAATATACTAAAAAGACAGTGTAATTGTGATACAGGCACGATGTCCAATAATTTAAGCACCAAGTGACCTTAATAGGCACACTAGAAGGCAGGAAGCAAAATCGAATTTGCACTCATAGAATTCTCTACGAGAGAACACGACTAGATGAGTGGAAGCCATTCTCCCATACTTCCGGCTCCGGCATCCTTTTCTTCGCCCACACTTTCTTCTTCGTATTTATTTATATAAAATAAATAATTAAGGGCAGGAAACTAACGTGAGCATTTACTGTGGGAAGTCTCTGAACGGGTATGTAAATTAAATGGTGAGGTTAGTAGAAGTAAAAATGTGTATATCCCCTATTGAATTTTTTACATGGTAATTATTTTAGGCTGAGACTAAGCTAGGTCGCGACGGGTCTCCTCGACTATTATATTTTTACATGTTAATTAGCGTAGGCGATGTGACTTAGGCTCAAGCCAACGCATCCTGGCCTATAGTTAACATGAAAAATCCACCGGCGAGGTTAAGCTAGTGCTGCACCTAACGCCTGGACGGATGGCTCGCCTTCCCAAGCCCAGTGTGTGCCATGCAAAGGGGTGTAAGGTATAGTATAGGCCAGTATACCACATCTGAAAGACATCTGGATGATTAGGTGCCCTACTGACCCCAATGTTTGCAGGAGCATCTGCGGCTCTAGATGACTACATTTCACTTACCCCCATCTTCACCTCTTTTTTTACAGATCTCTCCTTACAAATTTTCGCTGCGAGATACCCTTGTTGGTTTTCACTTTCAATTCAATTTGAAATTCACCCAACCAAAATACCCCCTTTAAAAAATTAATCCCCCCAAACTCCATAAGACTTAGACACTAAGTTAGCGCCTGTGCGTCATTGTTGCTCACTCTCTCCGCATCCGCTCAATCTGTACTCATTCCTGGAGGCCTCGAATGTGCCTTCCCGACTCCACTATTCTGGGTTAATCTATCGCTATTTTTTCTTATTTATTCACGTTTCCTCCTCTCTTTATTGTTCTATCCCACGTCCAAACTACAAGTGATAGAGGAAGTTATTCCACCCAAACCTTAATCGCAGTTTGGAAAATATCCCCGGATATGGATTCAAACCTTGGATAATAAGGGCAGGGATTAGTTATTGCACTACCCCCACCTCCCAATAAAAGTAGGAAAATGAGAGGAGGACAGACAGCCGAAGAAAATGCGAGGAAAATAGACACCGTCAGAATAGAAATATTATTAATTAAATACTAATTATTAATGACTAAATGGATAATCAGGCAAGGGAACACCCCGATAAGGGATAAATAACATAAAGGATGGTTTTGCCATCCGTCCCTTTTCAATGGAGGACGAAATTCCTACTTCACCGGATAATGAATGAAATTTGCATAAAGATTAGATTGACAAACTCTGGCAAGTCCAAGGGCACTGTGGCCGGTCACAGCTGTAGAGGGGATTGTGCCGGGTAGTATTGGGTTACGGCACCAACCAAAAAGTACAGAGGATCCCTCCTGACCTACGGGGGGAGAGAGGCACCCGATCCACGTCAACGGTGAGTGCATATGGATACTCCATCGAGGGTGGAGGGGGATCTTGGACGGAAGAGTCCATATGTTGTGTGTGAGGACAGAGGGAAAGAGACAGTGGTGTTCTTCCTATTTGGCCATAGGCGTGATGACGTGTATAATGAGCTACCTGCCCTTGGGAGGGATCAACGAATCCGCCAATAGGCGGCCATATCCCTACGTGCGCTGAAGTTTTGTGTCCGTTGTCGCTCGGATTGAACCCGGTACCTAGGCGTTGGAAGTCCAACGCCTTATTTGCTGACGAAAGCTCCAAACGTGGATAATAACCCAGGATGATGAAGGTCACCCGGAATTTAGGGAACGGGGGTTCTCTTCCACACATTTTCTTCCTTATCGCCTCCATTCATTTTTATTACTGCACAACCCTACACCTTTTCCAGGCAATCAAATGCCCTCGTTGGATTATACACATCCCTATTTTCTTCAAGAATCCCGGAAGAGAAAGTTGCCTCCGTTACGGGCGATTGCATGCGTGTGGAGGGAAGAGGGAGAGTTGCGCACCCTCATGGTCTCTAGCACCCTTAGGAGTCCATTTATATACCTTTTACACATTTCACTTCCCTAAACTACAATACTCGCAGGAAAAAGAAACCCTACGTGGAAAGCGTTTTATTTCAATCTCCGACGGAGATGTTTCCGTTGGCTTTGAGTTTTCACCATCATTATCCACTTTAACAGAAAGTGTGGTCGGCGCACTTCACTGCCACTAAGACTACCCGTGCCTTCCACCCTATTCATGCTCTATTAAGCACAAGGTCACCCATCACAGTCCACTCCACATCGACCCTTCATAGCGATGGGTTCATCCCTGGGCAGAAGGTCCCAAGCAAGCCCCCTTACACATACATTCCATGCACACTTATCATACACATTATCCTCCACTTCCTCTTAGGCGGTTCTTTCTCTCTCACACCCTGACACTAACTCTCCCCTATTCTCTTTCACAAGTCTATTTCATACATTCTCATTACATGTCCATACTACCTCCGAACCCCTCCCTTTAGAGCCTCAGTCACACACTTCTTCACAGTATAAACACCTCTTATCCAATCGTTCATCAATCTCTCCACCTTTCACACACCGAACATCTCTCCCAACTTGTCCATTAACACTGCTTTCACTCGAGATCTTTCTTTCTCCTTCCATACCATACTCTCACTCCCATACACCAACGTTGCCACCAGCATACACTCATGCATCTTCTTGGCCAATTTCACAATGAAACCTTTACCACTCCCCGGCGCTCTAATCGCCCCAGAGACTTTCCTGCCATGTAAAATGTTGCGGTCGCAATCTGCTTCATCAGTACCGCTATTATTTATAATACATCCCTCTCACTCTCAGTCACCAACAGCAGGTTTTCAGTATATACCAGTAAAACTATACCCCCTCCCCTTCACTTACTTCCCTTATTTCCATTCTTACTTCCTTCAGTACTCCATCCATAAAGATATTTAATAGCCAAGGCGACATCGCACATCCTTGTCTTACCCCTCACGTATGTCAAATCACTCTGGCTATCTTTCGCCCATCGCACGCCTTACCTCCTCGATAATACACTTTACATCATTCACTAGTTTACCGCTTAATCCTTACATTGTTAGCACCTGCCATAATTCTCCTCTACTACACGATTATAAGGTTTTGCCATATCCATGAAGCTAGCATGCAAATTACACTTATCTCTTATTTTTCAACTCGCTCTTAATCACGTATCAAATCCTTAGTTATTCTTCCTCTACGACTAATCAAGATTACTTTTAGCGTCTATCAAGCGACTGTCTATAAGAGCATAAGAAGCCGTAATTATCTTATAGCCGAATGCTAGGATACATTAAAAAAACAACATAAAAATAAACAAACACAAAGGCAAAAAACAAGAAGAAGGAACCACGCCCTAGCGTCAGGAAGAGGCCTGCCTCCCACCGGCGCTGAAGCACGCGACCAACATCAGAAAGAGGAGGCCAGCCTCCTCCAAGAATTCAAATAGTCCTCAAGTGTGTGGGAACGAACCCGTCCCGAGCACAAGGGACAAGCGGTAGAGACCCGGCTCCTTCCGGTACCGGGACAGGTAACGTCCGCGACGATGACTCAGAATGGGACACTCAAGAAGAATGTGCTGAGAAGTCTGGTAGACAACGTAGTTGTCGCGGTGAGCGCTCCATCAAATGGCGATGCAGCCCGTGACTGTGTCCAATTAGGAGACGTCAGAAAGCGAGCTGAAGCCGTCGCGGCATTGGGGCGGGGGGGTCCAAGGGAATTGGTCGCGGTGCGATAGCAAGCAGCTTTAGTTTCCCATCTTCTTTGCCAGGCAGCCGACCAATTAGAATTTTCTCATACGATTTACCTACAACACTCAGACTTATCTACATGTAGTCCTTGCATTCACCCTCACACATACCTATATACAACGAAACTATTACTGCACTCTTCCAGTCCTCAGCCACTTTTCTCGATTAGAATACTTCAGAAAAATTCCATAGCACAATCATTACCCCTCTTTTTTACATCTCAGCGACTATATCATTTACTCAAATTGCATTCCCATTTATCACACCTTCTCTCTCACCACTAACAACCTATCGTATGTTAATATCTTCGAAACCGCGAATCACCACACAATTTATATCCACGCAGGCCATCATTTTACATTTGAATCATATTTAACACGCACACATACTATAAGCCATCAAAGTATCCTCGCCATCTACTTTTACATCTTCATTGCTCACAAACACTTTGCCATTCTTGTCCTTAATGTTCACACAAGTTTTTTTCTCTTGCTTCACCACCTTTCACACTTTCCTCGAGAAAAGTTCTCATTGGGATCCTCATTCAACATTTGTCCAAAATACTCGTTTCACTTTCCTCTTCATCTCTTCGTATGCATTCAACCACATCTGTCTGACATCCTTACCTACACTGTTAAGCATTAGCACGTGCGCCTCCTGTTTGTTTTCCACTGCACGTTTCATGTAGTCATTTCAACAATCAGCATTTTGTTTTCTCTTTCCTGTCATGCTCGTACCATCTCCACATACAGTCCTTACACTACCAACTATCAATTCCTTAAATTTGTCACACATTTACTCAATCCCATTGTTCACACTTATTCCCTCCCTCCTACTCTCAAGCATATTTACATACTTTTCTCTTTTTCTGCAATTCAACACACTTTCACTTATTATCCTCTCTTCTTTTTCACCTTCCTCACTTCTTCCTATATATGCTCCAACCGGTTATTCAACCTTACAGGGCCTAATATTAATACATTGTAGAGCTTTAGTATAAAATACATCCTGCAGCATATTTGTTCTTACTAGACACAGATTATTCACTCTTAACTTTCCCTTCTCCTTTACACATATGCACATCCTTGTGCTGAAGGAACATTTGCTACACATAAGTTCCTTTCAGCACAGAACCATACCAGACTATCCCTTTCCTTCTCTCTGGGTATACTAGAAGTTTCAGTTATCCTCTCTCATATTATGTCACCTATTCGTTCATTCATACTTCTTCAACCATCTACTGATACTTATTTCAAATTCAATCCATCACTCATCCCAACTCATTCCAGAACCTCTCTTTGTCGCAACTTCATCTACATACTTCTCGAGGACCAAACGTTAATGATAATTCAACCAGATTCATCCAACTTAAAAAAAAGCTAATAAATTCATCGTATCAACTAAGATTTTTTTTAAAAATCCTGCAACAAACGTTTAGTCTCTTCTTTTCCCAATTTCATAATCGTCTAACTACCTTTATACTCGCCATTATAGACCGTATATAAAAAAATCCGACAATTTTCAATAAAAATCTCCAATCAGAATCCTCATTTTAAGGTCATTCCATAATGGAATTATGGCGCGAAGACGTAAGATTTTCATATATTCAACGCCGAAGCTGACCCTCAACGTTATGTTTGAAGAAGCCCCCGTGGGCCTGTTTGCGCGTTCCGCTGTGGGTAAACTGCAAGGACGCGGCGAGACTTGCAAATGAGCGTGTAAACCGTGAAAATACACAATGTAAACGCGAATGTATCTGGGTGAAGAATGTCGATAGACAGACAGGCAGAGATAGCACGCACGCTTTCCGTTCTGTCCACTTGGCATTCCTCGCTGGGTTAAAGTCAGGAAAGCGATTTGAAAGTTGTTCCGAGTTCTCGAACTCTGCTCGCAAACTTCCTGACCTAGTGTTTGCGCCGTGTTCTCCAAGCTACGAATTCGAATCTCACCATGGTATGACATATTCTTTGCTCATTAAACGTCATTCCTGCATTGGTCATCGCTATCAAAATCAGGAGCCCATGACCACAGATATACAGGGTGGCCACTGCCCCCAACCCCCACCCCCTCCCCAAAAATTGGACCGTTTTTGAGAAGCAATATCTCAATAACAATATAATCGTAGGATCTATAATATATTAGTTTCCCATATGCACCAGCCTTGGCCCCCTTCAAATCGCATGCGAACCAAAACGACATGAATATTACCTTTAAATATCCAAATACCATTAAAAAATCGTTGAATAAACTGCATCCTACCAACCAAGATGCCCGCGTATATCTTATACCCTGCCAGAATCGCAACTTATCATATATCGATGAGTCTGGTCACTTCAAGAAGAGAATAAAAGAAACATCAAGCTGATATGAGGAGATGTGCAATTTCTTCAAGTCTCTTTGCGCACATGCATAATTACGACAATAGGATTGACTTCAACCATTCAAAAATTATTTATAGATCAACGATTATATTGTGAGGAAAATTGCTGAATCAATACTCATCAACAAAGTCATAATTTCAATTTATCGAAAGGGCAATAGAAATTTAAGAAATATATCTCAAATTATGTTGCCAAACTTATTTATAAACCGCCCGAACCATCTTAGCATCTTTGCTCCCGGTTTCACGCTAATAGTTATTTCTCCAGTGTGTTTCGTCTAATTTCATTATGTTCAATCTTTGCCCCACAACCACGCGTAATATTTATATTTATGTTTTCCCGTTTTGTTTCCTCTGGTTTCATTTTGTTTAGTCTTTTAATTCGCTCCGGAAGCATGCCAAATGTTTATGATTTTCCTGTTTTGTTTTCTCTGATTTCTCTTTGTTTCGTCTTTATATACTAGATGGTGCTAACTTCATATTTCATTACACAATTGAGAAGGGCTGCTGTGACAGCTGAAATTAGTTATGTGCTTTAAAATAAATTCAGATTCAATTCATATATTGTGGTTTACCATTACTCTTTTGCATATATATATATATATATATATATATATATATATATATATATATATATATATATATATATATATATATATATATATATATATATACACTGATATCATGCAACATACAATGACGTGAAACAAGTATTTGGACACATTTAAATAAGTTATTTAATATATATTACAGCTTTCAAAAATTATTGGTAATCCTACAACTGACGTAATTTATTTCATTGGCGATAATACAAAATAAGGATGGAAATAAGTATTTATGTAGACCAGGCAATGGCTTCACCACTCTCCCCGTAGCGCTTCGCTGCTAAGATTAAAATTTAAAATCTAAAAAAAAGCAGCCATGGTTAAATTTTTATAAATTTTCTGAACTTCGCCAATTATAATAATTTTAAAAAGGAACTCTAAACTAAATTTTCCCCCTTTCAAAATATCACGTTGCTAAAATATAGTTATAGAAGAAGATATATAAAAAGAAATTTTCTAAAATTCACCATTTGTAATTCTTTGAGTTTTAAAAAATTCACAAAATTTCGATACTTATATTTATTTCTGAACTTCACCAATTTGTTTTTTGATATTATAAAAGAATTATTAGAAATAACTTTGATAAAAAACATAAGTCATAACCAAACTAAGATGAAATAATTATTCAAATACTCGAAAAATCCCCTTTTTTAAATTATACAGTTAGTGAGAAGTGATGATGATGATGATTAAAGAAAAATATTTTAAAATTAGTTTAGGTACATCATTTTGTCGTCTGAAATGTTCTACAAAGATCTTAAATGATCCGATTGGTTCCAATAATAGTTTACATAAGTAAGGTTTTTGGCATAATCTCATTTAGCATCTGACCCTCATGATTGCAACATTGTGACATCATAGTTAAAAGTAAAGAGTTCTTAACTGATTTGAAAACCAAGATAATTGAGCACTACAGAGAAAGTAAAAGGTAGAGAAGTATTTCTACACTCTTACTAGTTCCTTTCAGCGCTGTAAATTGTATTGCTAAAAGATGGACTACCTGCTCCCAAGAAAATATCCCAAAAAAGCTCGTGGTCGAATGTCGAGATCGCTATCAAAGAACCCTTTCACAATTAGGGCAGAACTGCAAGATGATCTACGTACGGCTGAGGAATCAGTTATGAAAAGCTATTAGCAATGAGCTCAATAGAAAAGCTCTCTGATCTCGATCACCAGGCAAGACCCCTTTTTCTGAAGAAGGTTCATTCCTCAGCAGCACAGAAAAGCTAGAACAATTTTGGATGAATGTATTTTGGGGTGATTAGACCAAAAATGAACTCTAGCTGGAATACAACTCGCCATATTTGACGTTGTGATGGAATCGCCTATGATCTAAAGAACAACCTCCTCGCAGTCGAGGATGGAGAAGGTGACGTTATGGTGTGGGGATGGTTTTATTTTATTGTGATTGGTGCTCTTCATATAATTGATGGAACAATGAATGGAGCCAAGTACAGGCACATATTGGATATAAGTTAACGTCAACTATTGAGAAGTTGGGGATGCAGGATGAATGGATGTTCCAGAAAGACAATGATCCGAAGCACACGGTGACAGCAACATGTGAGTGGTTCCTGCAGAACAATATAAATGTTCTACCTTAACTTAGTCAATCCCCTGACTCGAATCCGATTAAAAAAATTAGGCGGAATACTAAAAGAACAAGTCTACAAGAGGAAACCTGCAAACTTTGCCCAATTGAAAGCTATATGTAAGCAAGAATGGGACAGAACTTGGTCAAGCCTTATAAGAAAACCTTGACATCTGTTATGGCAAACAATGGTAGTACAATGAAATATTAGGCTCTATCAGTGTCTGACTGAATACTTATTTCCACCCTTATATTTGTATAATGTGATATACATTTAAAGAATGTCTTTATCTTCTCTCTTCAATGTACTAACTGTTAATTGATAGTATAGATGTACGATACAAAAATTCGTCGTCGTCAGCTCCAGCTCGTGTCCGAGCATCGGTTTCGTCATCAATTACCCGGTCTCCTCGGCTGATGTTTGTGTCGGATATGACTTAGAAGATCCACTCCGATAGGGCGAGGGTCCAGTCGGGGAAAGAAAGAAGGCCGGAAAGAGAGCAGAGACGAATGCCAGGCACTGAGGAATTTGTTTTGGGCGATCGTGGCTGCGCGACGGCCACGCGCGCGCACTTGGCCAGTAACGCGTCCAATGCAACTCAAAACATTGAGACATGCGGTTTCGGCGAAGCTGGTTGCATCGGACTGCCGGGTTCTTGGTCTATCAAGGCCCGCCTTTGTCGCGCCTGCCCGCTGGGCGCTGCCATCCTCCCCCGAGGCCAGGCATGTGAATCTTATATGGCCCATGTCTGCTTGGTCCGCCGTCGGGGTATACAAAAATTATAGTTGTAAACAAATGAAATAAACAAATTTTTTTTGCGTTCAAATATTTGTTTCATTGCTTGATGACAGACTCCAGGCAACATCGAAACCGGCCACAGACCTTCCTCACTATCTCCAGTTTTGGGACCCTGAACAGTGAACACCCTGGTAATTCTGGCCCTCAGCTGATCTTTCGTATTGCAACTGGATTTGTTGGTCTCTCGTTCCACTGCACCCCCTAAAAGGAAGTCGTGGGGTTGCACTTCAGGCTAGTTGAGAAAAGAAGATTTGCTTATTTTGAAACATAAACCTTCTACGACCATCAAGAAAACTTAAATTTGATAGGCAGTCTGACGTTCAGCAGGACAATGATCCAAAACAAATGGCCTCTGGAGTGAAGAAATGGTTCGAGGATTCCCAAAGTAACGTTTTTAAATAGCCATTACAAAGCCCAAACTTGAACACCATATATAATAGATGGATGGAATTAAAAAGCGTTTTCCACCAGAGCAAAAATTCTATTAAAGACTGTTGAAAGTTAATATCAAACTGGCAAGAGTTGTAATCACTAAGGCAATATTAATTACGAATGTATCTGTGCCGTCAAATATGAAAGCAATATTTAAGTAATAATTAATTGTTATTATCTTAAATATTCATCTTTATGAGTATGTAAACTTTAGATCTACGTTCAATTTTATAATGTTTAGACAGATCTTTCGTACTTTGGGACACTTTCGATTGAGTGTTTATATTACACTTTGGAATAAATAGGCAACTTAAGTTTAGCATAAAAATAATTTAGAAACCCTCAAGAATTGTGTGTATTTAAACTTTTCTCCAAATTGGATATGTAATTACCCCCCCCCCCCTCAAGAATGATGCATCTATTTGTTTGCATATTGTATTCACTTTTTATTGTTATTTGCAGTGGATTTAGTGAAATAAAACTTAAATTAAAGAGGGAAGAAAATTATTACAATAATTTTCTTGTTAAGAATACGAAAATTAAATATTTTCCTAACGAAAACGAGAGCGGAGCGAGGCATTTATTTGAGGGGAAAAATGGCGAAAAAAGACATAGGTATCTATGGCAAGAATTTTTTTTTTGAAGACTGTAAAGAAAAGAAAGCGAAATTAGTGCAAGTGAAAATATGAAAGAAGTACATAGCTCGAGTAGAGAAAAGAGGAAACTACTTGGAGAGCGTTAGACCGGAAAATGCTGCAATTCTCCTGAACTCTGTTCCGTTCCCCAACGATAGCCGGCTTCTTTCCAAGACCGAGAGCGCCATGGATCTAAAATTATGCCAGCAACAGTTCTTAATTCTTCTCTATAGGAGGTAAAAAGCTTGCCATTTTAATAGATAAAATGGTTGTCTCCACACTCTCTTAATTTGACCATAAATAAGATAAAAGAAACTTGTCAACTTGGAGATAAAAAGGGTGTTTGCACACTCCCTTAAGTATGCCATATAGGATATAAACGGAGCGCCCTCTTCGGAGATAAATTGGGTGCTTGCGCCCTCTTAATTTTAGCCATTAGATAAACGTACTGCCATTTTTGGAGATGAATTGTGTGCGTGCACACCCTTAATTAAGCCATAAACGAGATGAACGGAGTGCTCTTTTTGTATAAGAAACAGGTGGTTGCACACTCCCTTGCAAATAAACATACACCATTTCACACTTGTAAGCCAACATATGCACACTTCACAGTCCGCAGTGCTTTTCAAACAGCTCCATGGCCCAGAGTAGCGTGCTTACAAGCATGCACACAAACATGTGTTGCTCCTCAATGCCAAGGAAAAATGTACTTACAAATCAACAGACACAAACAAGTGCACACGCCTTAGAGTAACTTGCTTAAAAACGTACACATAAACCCGTGTGCACCACAACGACATAAAGTTATGTACTTACAAACATACACCCATAACAAAGAGTAACGTGTTTATAAACATACACGCGCTTACAAAGATGTATACACCTTCAAGAAGCCTGGGTAGCGTGTTTACAAGCATACCCAAAAACCCATTTACTCTAACACAGCCAAAAGTAACGCGCTTAAAATCATACACATAAACACGTGCACATCACATTACCGAGTGAATATTTTTACACTTAATATACACACTCCACGACCCAGAGTAGTGCTGGTTTCTTGTGTCAGGATTTATGGCAAAGGCAGCGACCAGTTTCATGATAAACCCACACACACGTGGATTAGAGAGATTTCAGACCGCAGGTCAATCTACAAGCCATATTACAAGGATCTATCAAAGATTTACAAGGGCGTCAAGAATCTAACTACACCCACTCAATGAAATACTAACATCCAAGAGGATTCATAAGTTACAAGGGAAAGTCTGGAAGAGATTAAGCTAACCCAATTTAATCATAAATATTAATTGGATGGAGCTAATAGGGGGATTTTGCTAGCTAAGAACAATGGCTGGTTGATTGACACTGAAAACCCTGATAGACTCTGGTGGCCTTTTTTAACCATTAAGTTGTTGTCATATCAATATATGGGCGAAACATACGAACACCCAAGGCTGAGTGCTGATAAGTTAGTCGAATTAATTAATTAATTACGACTCGCATCGGAATTAATTTAGCAAATATGCTCCGAAATTAACGTGGTGCCAGTCAGACTTGCCTCAGATGAACAGAAAAGCGCTCTGTAATGTTCGATATTGAACACATTAATTAGAAAATGAACATCTCTACTCGACAACTCTCAAGTAGTATCTATATAATGAGTATTAGTAACAAACTACAAGAGGAGCAATAATACTAATATTAAGAGTGAACACAACTACCTGCAGGAACGAATAGCGGCATCGTATGGTAGGGGGGCGATATTGATGGAAGGGGTCTTATAAGCGTTTTACTGCCCACTTCACTGAACTCATTACACTGAGTTCAGTGAGTTCGAGGCACTTATGGACTTCCAGAAACGTGGGTAGTCAAACTGAGGCGGTGAAGGCAGCCTAATGTGGACATTAAAAAGGCTCGAACCCATTTAAATGCAAGAAAAAAAAATGACAATAAAAAGACCCAAATAATCTCATCCGCCCCCACCATGAGTCATTTCAATGAGTAATTTACCCCTCAAGGGAGCGATGAGCTCCATCTCTATAAGTGAGCGCGCGATGCCCATTGTGTGTGTGTGTGAGGGGGGGAGGGTTATCAGTGTACATGCATGTGGTAACGTTTATGTAAGGATTAAGTGTTCGTGTAAGCGTTTGCGTAGGATTGGGATAGGAAGAAAATTTCCCCCAATTTAAATGTGGGTTTTTCCCCCATCTTTTACCCCCACGAGTGTTTGTGCCCCCAGTAGTAAACGCCATATTATGGAGCTCCCTGTAGGGTAGGGCATAAGAATACCGCACTAGTGTCACGTGTGAATGTCGCAGAAGACTAAACGAGACACCAAGCATGTGCAAAATAAGCGAAGACGCCGCCATCTTGTATAATAACCCCATGAAAACGTCGAATTACTTTGGATTAAGGGATTTACCGGCGCGACTTGCCTAAAGAATCCTTCACTTTAATTTCTCCTCTTATTTCCGACGTTTTTTCCTCATCCTACGAAAACGACAGACTGCAGGGACAATACCTGGCATAAATATAACCTGTATAATACCTGTTAAATACAACCTGTAAGCTTAAATGCCAAGAGTATAAAAGATACGAGGAAATGGGGGGTAATGTTGGCTTAATTCCGTTCGCCAAATTCTTTTGGCGGAGGTTATGTGATCATCGGTGTTCGTTTGATGGTATACAAGATCTCTCAAAATGTTAGTGACAAATGAAATTTTGTGGAAGGTTTGGGGTTCTTGGGGCAAGAAAGAGTTGATTAGATTTGGGGGCGGATCCAAATTCGGAATCATTTATTCGTTTTCTTTAACATTGCCAGATTTTCTGACGTTGGTGGAGGTTTGCGCTCTCTTGCTACTTTATCTCTTTATTTATTGATTTAATTTCCTAGGTGCCCTACGTTCTCCTCCTCCAATTCTGATGACATGTTTCAGTCTAGTTTCAAAGCAAAAACAACACTGAATCAGCTCTCTTACATACAACGCACCTTCTTCGTCGTGCTGTGGACGCTGGCCAGTCTTTGATTGTAATTTCTGGGTGTCTCGAACTGTCCCTAACTGGTTCTGCTGGTATCTTTTGTTAGTTTTATTTTTCTGAAAAAAGGAGGCGAACCTAATGTGATAGAGAATGACCTCTGTGGAGGAGGCAGAAGATGGAATGATTCTTTTGGGGAGAAGTTTAAATGATTTGTCCAGCATTGCATCGAGCTGGACAAAACGGTATACTCCCTTGACGTGTTAATTCATAGAACCCCTAAGAGATTCAGATGCTGCATATATAGAAAACATACTTGTATTGATGGATTCATTTATTACTTCTCCGATCATCATATAAATGTGTCCAGAATTCTTTCACAAAGATAACGAAGTTTATAATAAATATTGAATTTCAACTATGCTACCTTAACCACTTTTTGCATGATTATATGAACCGTGCCAGACCATCATTTTATAAACGTTAAAATAAAGAAAAAAGGAAACTAAA
Source organism: Ceratothoa steindachneri (assembly GCA_963969495.1). Classification (NCBI taxonomy): domain Eukaryota; kingdom Metazoa; phylum Arthropoda; class Malacostraca; order Isopoda; family Cymothoidae; genus Ceratothoa; species Ceratothoa steindachneri. The sequence goes on from OZ018320.1 coordinate 157,016,243, forward strand.
ACACACTATTTTTTGCCATTTTCACAGGCTTATACCAATTTATCGCATTTATTAAAAAAATATTAGATATAAATAGTCTTTATATATCAGAATTCCTTATGTAAATTATTAGTTAACAATAATGGTATCAAAACAGGAGTCGTATATTCCATTAATTGTAAAGACTGTAATGAACGTTACCTAGAACAATCTGGTAAAGATCTTAGTGTTAAGGTTAAACAACAGGCGTTGTTTTACATCCATGTCTTCACTAAATCCTCAGATGGAGTGAGAAAACACCAGAACATTAATACTCGTACATAGTAACAACATTGTAGAAGGAAGTATATAAAGAGCATATGATTTAAAAGCATGCCAAATTTCAATTTAAACAAAGGTTTATTCTCCTTGGATTAATTTAAACGCCAGCTCATAAAAAAATAGACATCCTCTTATCTATGTTTATGGCAGGCTCCCCCCAAATTTTCCTCCTTTACCTTCTCCAGATCCCCCATTCTCTCCCTCTTATATTTCCAATTTTTGATGTCTTATTAAAGACGAAAGCGCTCGAAATCAGTCTTTCCTTATCTTACGAGTTGAAAATATATATCAGTGTACGATGAAAGCAGCTTCTCTTCCAGACATGTTTTGCCAAAGACCAAGTTGTTCTTCGCATTTACTAGTTTTATGTTACGACGTTCTCACAAACGATTGCAGTTTTTAGTATCTATCTGGCTGAAGATAAAGAATCAATTGAGAGAGAACCATTTTATTTTAAGTTAACACATATTTTGTTTGTGAGCTTTTGCATTCCTTTAGGCGTCTTCAAACAGAATTCCTCGTTGTTTTCGAGCCGGTAGTGATTTTGGGTGCCATTCAGCTTGCCTCCTTTTGGCGACGATAATTGATTGTCGATCGTGAGCAGCTACGAATAAAATTCAATTTGACTGAATAACGTGAGAGGTAGCATAAAAGAAAACGAGAGAGATATGATATAGATGGATCTTAGCGTTAAAACGAGAAGAAAGTGTTAGGTTTGCAGAAGGTTGCAAGGAACCTAAAGATCAGTCTAATTTCTTTAATTTTGTGATATAATTTCTATCTTTTCTTTTAGTTGATTTTCTAGTTCGTTCATTTACTTACAGGAGTTGGACAAAATAATTGGAACACGTGTTAAATTCAATGAATATTTATTTAATACGGAGTTAGTCCTCCTTTTGCTCTCTGAACAGCGGCGATGCGTCTTGGAATTTATTCATACAGCTTCCTGACTTTATTGAGAGGAACCTTGAGCCATTCTTCTTGCAATACCTGCTCAAGCTGTTACAGACATGACGATGGGGGGTAACGACTTCTAACTTGTCGCTCTAAGACGTAACACAAATGCTCAATACTACTAAGATCTGGAGATTGTGGGGGCCACTCCATGTGTTGTAGCTCACTCCTATGCTCTTCATACCAATTCTTAACAACATGAGCGGTGTGTATTGGGGCATTGTCATCTTGGAAAAAGCACTCACCATCAAAGAACAATGTCTGGATCATGGGATGGACTTGATCTTCCAAAATATTCAGATATCCGTTGCTGTTGATCCTACCATACAGGGCAACGATTGGACCAAGAGAATTCCAAGATATGGCTGCCAAAACCATCACTGACCCTCCTCCGTGCTTCACTATAGGAAGAAGCCAGTCATAGTTAAAAGCTTCCCCGGGCTGTCTCCACACATAAATTCCCTGCAGTGGGGAAAAGAGAAAAACTGGACTCATTGTCGAATATTACTTGCTTCCATTGATCTGTCGACCAGCCCTTGTGATCTCTACACCAGTCCAGCCTATTCTAAATATTTTGAGTAGAAAGCAGAGGTTTCTTGATGGCGGCTCTTCCATGATATCCGGCTTTATTTAGCTCATGAAGAACAGGTTTGGTCGAAACTGAGCTAGTGAGATGTTGATTCAACTCTGCAGTCACTTTAGGGGCAGTTGTCCGGGGATCTTTCAACACAACGCGTTTCAACACTCGTCGGTCTCTTTCAGCGAGCTTTGAAATCCTGCCGGAATTATACTCCTGACGGAGGTTTTGCCCTTCTTCTTGAATTCTGTTATGGTTCTTGATATGGTAGCTCTCGAAGCTCCTGCAATTCGAGCTCCAACAATTTGCCCTTTTTCGAACTCAGTGAGGTTACGCATCTTAGCATCTATACCACGATCTGAAAAATAAATACAAATGATCATTAAAGTTGATAAATAAAACTATGTATCTACAATTAAATCAAAACACTCTCAATGAAATTTAGATGGATATTTGTAATATAATGGCTCATTGAAATATTGGTGTTAAATTTCTACTATTCCAATTACTTTGTCCAACCCCTGTATTTTCTTTCTCTTTGTATTCTCTTTTCTTTGTTTCTTTATTTTCTAGCCGCATTTCGGTTCTTATTTTCTTTTCCTGTGTTGTAGTTTTCGAAATTTCTCAGTTCTTAATACGCTTCTTCGTGTTTTGGGGATATTCAGGTGTCTTTCGTATAGAGCCGTTTCAATCGTGTTCTGAAAAGTGCTTATATTTGTAAATAGCGCTCTCTATCCCGCCCAACAGTTCTTCGTTATCCCAATCTATAGGGAATTTGTTGCGACGGGTTGCATAGATTTTTATGTATCTTCGACGTTCGTTTATCTTAGTTTGTTTTATTTTTATTTTGTCTCTTGTTTTTCACTATAGTCCATCCATTAGTGCTTTTCGAGTTATCTTCATCCATTGATTCTACCGAGGTTTGTGTTTTGTTTGGTCGATTTCTGTTGCTTCATCTTATAGTTATTTCCACGTTTTCGTGTACAATTTGTTTGTTTTCTGTTCGTGAGGAACCGGTTAGGTTATGTCTCAATATATCGTTTGATAATAGGTTGTCTTTCTAAGTAGAGAATTAAATTCCTTAGCAAAGTAACCGGGATTGGATGCCTTTGCGGCGTGGGTATACATCAGCATGACCATTAGATTCATACTTTCGCCATTTTTTAAAATATTGTGGGACACTTGGGGTTGAGGGGCAAAGCTTGTTCTAGTTGCTGTTTTTGCTCGTCTTTTTTTCCGTTCCATGATTTGGTCTAATTTTATTTATTTACCTCTTTGCCGGGCACCCAATTGCGAGGGCTGAGTGAGGCGCTTTTATTAAAAAAAAAAAATGTCACAGTTGGAACATTTCTTGACGTTGTTATTACATTCATAACCAAATTAATATATTGAAGTGCACTCGTAACACTGTTAGGAGTAGGTGAGCAATCCCCAGTACTGTGGTTCTCTAGTTGGCAGCATTCCATGTAAGTTTGAACTTCTGTATTCCTCCTTCTGTATTTGTACTATTATTATTCTAGTTAAAGGCCAATAGACCAGTCTCTTGTGCCATTATTGCCATTTCAATTGTAGTAAATACTATTTTAATTGAGTTAATATAAGATCCAAATTTTATTAAAGTCTTTACTTCGGTCCAATTTGGATTCCTTGATATTTCTTCTTCATAGTGCTTTCCGAATATTGGGTCCCTGTGACGAGAGATAACCGCTCTATGGGTAATCATTTCTGGGGGCACAATGGGTTACAGATTCATTTTCTCTAGGTGGTTAACACGTTGGCTGCCGGGGAAGGGGGGGTTTCGCTCTTTTGTACTCAAGTGCCAATGGACATAATTTTTTCTTTGTGAAAGTTTTTTTTTTACATATTTGATTGTATTATGATATATTACTGTGTTTGAGTAAGCGTGCGTACTGAGGATACCGGCGGGTCACATGGCACTTAAGTAATATGATATTTTCCATGTGCCGTGAGACCCGCCGGCGTCCACATTTTATTTTCCCCCCAAAATATATATATAGGTACATTAGAATTTACAGTAATTGATATTTATCTTCTTTCCAGATGATAAATCTATAAAATACTCGTATAAACGAAATTAACTAATACCCATATAAAAATGTTTCCAAGTAAATCTTTTTATGGATCTTCATCTAAAGGAAGTTCTCAAAGTTCTGAAAGTGATCTTGATGATGATCCCATGTTTAGTGGTGATTCCAGTTCAGATGAGTATAAACCAACATAGTCTGAATCTACAGACTCATCTATTTCAGATGAAAAATGTTAAATGCCTCTCTCCAGCCAAAGAGTCGACTTTCATAACCCTGATGATATTTCATTGCCGCCAAATGTTTGGTACATGGTAGATGGAACATATCTAAAAAACATTCAGTTCACTACCGTTGAAAGTAATTCTGCAATGAATGTATTACAGTCAGAAAATGTTTGGGCTATCGATATATTCAATGTTATGGTTACAAACGATATATATAATCTAATTGTTCATCAGACAAATATCAATGCTCACAAGGTGCTTATGACTCATCAGATGCGAAGGGCATCACGCATGAAAGAATGGAAAGATACTAATGTTGCAGAAGGGAAGAGGTTTTTGTCTATTGTAATTTACATGGGACTAGTAATTTATACAAGAAGTACGCTTTATTGGAGTAAAAAGAGACCCTGCCAGAATGAGTTTGTTCCATTGATTATGCCACGAAATAGATTTCAGCTATTATTGCGGTTTTTACATTTTGCAGATAATGATAATTCTGCCAAGAATCCTGGAGAACTGATTGCAGTGGATGAAACTATGGTTCCCTTGCGTGGTCGTCTCATATTTAGGCAGTATAATCCTGGAAAAGCACACAAATATGGAGTGAAACTATACAAGCTATGTGATCCAAAAGGATGCACATATACAAATCCTGTATACTGTGGGCATTTGGATGCTCAAGACCGTGGTAACCCAAGAGAAACATCTACAGACAATTTTTACACGTCTGTCTCTTTGGCCAGAGCCCTACTTCAGCAGGAAACGCATCTAATGGGAACTCTGCGAAAAGATCGTAAGTACAATCCAAAAGCCAAAACTGAAGCAAAAGTAAAGAAAGGGAAAATTGTAGGGCGTGAAAGCAATGATAGAATCGTTGTAGCAAAATGGAAGGATAAACGGGAAGTTCTTATGCTGTAAACCAAACATGACTTGAGGATGGCGACTACAGGAAAGAAAAATCGCAACGGTGAGGATATAACTAAACCAGAAATGATAATATCGTATAATGTTGCCAAACAAGGAATTGAAATTTCTGACCAAATGGCTAGTTACTTCTCACCTCTCAGACAAACAGTCAGATGGTACCACAAAATTGCCTTCGAATTTCTTCTAAATATAGCTGTTGTCAATGCACTTATCATGTACAAGGAGCTGACAAATAAGAACATGAAAATAGCTGAATTTCGACTCGCTATTATTGAGTCACTCTGTCATGTAGAGGATGCACCCCAGCCTCAACAGTCTTCAAATGCGGGCAAACACGCATTAGAAGAATATGACACCAGCGACTCCAGAAACAGAAAAACTCGCAAAAGATGCTACTCCGAATTAGCAAAGAGCGTAAGTAGAAATGAGGCATTGAAAAAATGCAAAAAGGTATCTACCTATTGTACCGAATGTGTAAATAGGCCAGCTATGTGCTTAGATTGCTTTAGGAAAAGCCACTAAAAAGTAAATGGCATTCACTTCATCATAGGTAAAATGCACTAATAAAGGAAAATTTCTACATTTTTTTTTCCAATTTAAATTAATTTTGAAATATATTTCAAATATTTTTTTTTCTAAAAAAGTTTTTGGTTGGAAAGTTTATTCTAGATTATATTTGTAATATTCAAAGGTAAAATTTATTTGCTTGTAACTTGTACAACATACTTCAAACCCTTATTTGTTTGTATTTTTCCAATGTACTTCAAACTAAATAATCATCTTTTCTAAGTAGGTCTATTATTTTCCAGGATCTACAGATACGCCAGTGAAATTTTCACTCAGGAAAAAATAGATATTCCCGAGGTCCCAAATGGCTTTTAAAGCATTATATCTCATGTTGCCGAGGAGAAATAAATACATAAGTAAAACACGCATTGTGACCCGCCGGCATCTCACGTAGTACAACGAGACAGATAACATGAGAGATGCCGGCGGGGCACACGGCAGCCAACGTGTTAATAGCGTTCTGCAGTTTGCGAGGTATCCTTACGGAGAGACACGGTCACGTTTATTGGTGACTGTCTCTGTTGGGTTTGCTTGCCTACTGCAGGACCCTTAAAGGAAGCTGCTTCCATTGATTCCTTTCCCTCATATTTTTTTTTTATCTCCCTCTAGTAAGAGGAAATATGGCTTAGGCTGAAGCGAATGTACGGCGCTTTAGGAATCTCTTTTTTTTCTTAGCTACCTGTATGGAGTAGTGATAAATTCTCTTTATGTTTTCCGTTAAAGAAACCTGATAGAGGTGAACAAAAATTTCTAAGAAAGAATCTCTAAAAATCAGTAAAATCTCCGCCAAACCTTCAAAGACTTATGCAAATCCAGAATAAAGTTCGGTTTCGTTCTTTGGCGTTTTTATAGGTCTGAGTCAGTAATAATGTAGACTTTTAGGGGAAGAGCTATAGTACCCACTCAGAGCTGGTCTGCCATGTGTTAAGATTTGGATACATTTCTTTGATGAGAAGCACCTCAAGGATCATCATGCAGCGAAGATCCGAGTTTCCTCAGATAATGGTAAAGCTTTCAGTCATTATTTTTAGTCGCGTGCGAATCTATATCTCACTATGTCGGTCGGTCGGTCTCCGTTTTACTTTTTTTTTGTTTTGGTAATAACATTGTAACTATTCAGCCGATTCAAACGAAATTTAAAAATCTTATGTTGTTTTCCATTCTCTTTTGAACGATATAATTGCCAAAGTCCCCCCAAGTTAGCCCATAAATTATTTTGTTTTGGAAATTACCATAACTATTTGGCCAATTTTAACGAAATTTGAAACCCTTATGTTGTTTTACATTCTCTTTCGAATGATATAATTGTCAAGGTCCTCACCAGATTAGCCCAGGAATTAATTTGTTTTGACAATAACATCATAACTATTCGGTCGATTCTAACGAAATTTGAAACCGTTATGTTATTTTACATTACCTTTTGAATGATATAATTGTCAAGGTCCTCCCAAGATTAGTCCAGGAATTATTGAAAGTTTAGTAGGTCGTAGGGTCATAAATCAGAATAAGTGAGAGCACGTGACTTTGTTCAGCAGACCTTGTTTTGTTATTTGTTGGTTATGCTGTTCACTAAAGTGTGACTTGACTCCGCCTTCTTGTAGTGGCATTGTTAGTCAGGTGAGGGTAGTCGTGGATATAACAATGTAGTGGTTGATGGGTTGAAGCATGCAGTTCTTATGGCGCATTGGAATTTATTTTTACACCAATTTAATGCCCTTATTTCCATCAGTGGGTTGTTGACTCTTATGTTCTTGGAGTATATTCTTAGTGATACCTTGTTTTCATTTCCTGAGTAAGGGTTAATTTTTACTGTAGATTTGAGTATTCCTTCTGCATTTCAAAAGGCATCGGTCATCTGGTTCTTGTAATAATGGTAATCGTTTTCCATTATCTTTAATGCCCTAATACCTCAAACATTAAATTGAAAATTTTATTATGTAGTCGGTTAAACACTCTATTGGAGTAGCCATTATTGATTTAAATTTGTTTTAACCTTCAAAATACATCAAGTGCAGCACACATATAGTATTTTCTGATATATTTTATGTAGAAACAAACTAATTACTGACATTTTGTAGTTCTCAGTGCATTCACTTTTGCGTTAAGACAACGACCGAGGTCGGTTCCGTCTCCATAGCTACTAGTATTATATTTTTCATTACTGTTCTGTTATACATCTACATCCAGAAAGAGGATTCGTTCGCTTACGTTCAACTCATAAGCAAATCTGAGAATGGAGTAAGATTCGAAGGCTCTTTTAAGTTGCAGGAATCGGTGTTTCTCGTTGATTATAAGGTATTTGTCATCGACGAATCTGGTGTTAATTTGGGGTCGGTTCGTCATATTTGTTAATATCGTTTCTTCTAGGTTTTCTATGTATAAAAAAATCGCTAAGAAAGTGAAACCTAATGGGGATCCCAGATATATATATATATATATATATATATATATATATATATATATATCTGTTGCTCTTTATTTAAATTCTTTATCTTCTATGGGGAGACGAATATAAATAAGGAAACCATAGTGCCGGAGAGAAGAAATGATGACCTAGATTAGCAAGTATTGATGATTATTATCATCATCAACAACAACAACCGTTTTGGCCCACATGGGTCGGCACGCATCAACGCCACTCCCCCCCATCCTCTTTAATGCCCTATCAAACACACCGCTCGCCATCCATTAGTTCGTCCACGCCTAATGGGTCGTTCATAGCGACAGGGTGTAATGTGCTGTAGCATCTGGTCTAGTCAGGGTGCCTCCAGGGGCAGAAGGCCGCAGCCTCCCCCCCCCCCCTACACGCCTATTCAATGCATATCTATTATAGACAATATTATCCACTTGCTCATCCATCACCTCATTCTCTGTCACACTGTCATTCACATTATCAACCTATCTCACAAACTGACACCCACTCTTCTATATTCTCTTTCACAAGTCTATTTCCATCACACTTCTTACATCTCTCTTCTCCCTTACAGTCACAACTTAAATTCACACTATAATGATCCCATATACATCGTTCCTCCCTCTCACACTCCAAACCTCCCTCTCATATCGTCCATTTACACTACTCTCCCTCGAGATCTTCCTTTCTTCTTCCATACTATAGCCTCACTTCCATACACCAACGTTGGAATCATACTCTTATGCAACTTCTTGGTAGATACCACACTCATACTCCTACCATTCATTAACGCCCTGATTGCCCCTGAGAAAATCTTACCATTCAAATCCCACCAGTTACGATCTGCTCCCACACTCGTTCAAGGGTAACACCACGTATTACACCATACCTCATCCTCGCACCAAAACACAATCACCTTCCACTTCTCTGGCTTTAGTTTTAACCCTTTTCCCCCATACATATCTTGTCAAGCGTTCCATCAATTCCAAATCCCTTCCAGTTTAGGCCACTAACACCATCTTCAGCACATACACCAGCATAGATATGTGTAGAGCCCATCAATCACAAGTCCAGAGCAATCTCACATGTTTTTCTTTCATTTATTATTCATAAGTCTCTCAGTACACCTATAATAATATTAAATAGACATGCCGAAAGTATTCTGTTTCCTCTTTTCAGTTCTAGCACCTTTACATACAGTCCTTGCACTACATACTATCACTACTTAAATGTGTTCCACATTTGCTCTATCTCTATATTCACAATTTCTTCTCCTACTCTTGCTTTGATTCAACAGCATTTCACTTTTGATTTTACCTTCCTATCCATCTTCCAGACTTCTTCTCAACCATACTACTGATGATTTAAATGTAAAAAAAGACTAAAAATAACAATTAAGAAAAGGAGAGTGAAGGATAGAAAATGAAAGAAAGATTGAGATGAATATCAAACATTCTTCAGTTTTATTCTTGAAATTGAACCGAGAGATTATTAAAAATTGGCTGATCCATCTTGTAAATCTTCCTGGGAAGAAAAACCTTTTTTTTTGGTTCTTTACAATCAATTTGATGACTTTGAAGTAATTTCATAAGTAGAAAATGTTTGGGGGAACTAAAATGATTTTCAAAGATTAATGTCACGAAGAGAAAGAAAATGTAAAACTCATCAAATATGTATGCAACGATTAAAGTCACTTAAATGGATTTAAAATTCGAAAAAACGAAAACTATTTTCTATATTTCGAAGATATAGAGCTGCTGTAAAAGTATGCATATTACTAAGTAGTTAAAGTACGAATTTAATTTTCTCCTAAGACTAATACGAATAAAAATATAATCAATTAGAGAAGACAGCAGGCAATCCCCCTTATACATTCTAAACACCTTAACTTTAGGCCTAACTAACCAACCATTTTGTACAATTGAATTAACTATAACCAATCGCGTTGAGCGGGTTCAAAATCTCTTTTAGAAAGCCTCTCAACACAGCATGCCGTCTCCACTAGGCGACGAACCCATCAATGAAAAATTAAGCCTACAACAGATCAACGGATTTGCAGAAGCCAAAGAGCAGGGCAACACCCCCTCCCCCCCCCTCCAAATGGACGTGAAATCCGGATAAGAAAAACCCTTTGAATTCATCTCCCAAGGATTAAAGAACAGAGGTAAAGCGCAGATGAAAAGTAATTGAAAAGGGACAAGAAGATATTCCGATTGAAATATTGGCAAAGAAGATATGGTATTTTTCAAGGACTAAAAAATAGACGGGTTTCGCCAACCACTTTGCATATCAATATAGGGGCACTAATCTATTCTTTTTCCTTTTGACAGCAACAAAGGACGACAATGTCAGGGGAAAAAAAGGCGCACCATTGAAGAGGTTGTTATTTTTAAAGTTACGACACTGTAGGTCGCATTTTAGAAAAAAAAGAAGAAAACTCCCATCAAAGAGGATTTGATTCATAAAAAAAATTAAAACTAGCCCTCCACGAGAACAACAATAAGTATAAACTTAAGCCTCAGTTTTATTTTAGTAGCTGGCCAACATTTCGTATTCTTCAGCCATCTTCCCAAGCTAATTCCGTCCAGAAATGGCTTCAACTTAAAAAAGGAAATAAAGGGAAGATTATTATTAAAAAAGTTATGACACAAAGTTTGCAAAGACTTGGCAGACGATATATCACATGGAATACACATGTACTCATTCAATCAGTGACAGTACTTCATATAGCAAAGTTTTAGCGTGTTAGATTAAATACTCGTAAAATCAAATAAAATACATAAACTCCCTTTTATTGCGAGTTTTCCCGATATAGCCTCGGGCGCTTAACCCAAAGAAAACGACCCGACAAATATTATTAGCGTCTTAAAACTTTTATCCCACTTAAGGAGGAACACAACCTTGTTTATAGCATAACAATTGTTGAGTACAATTATCTCGTCCGTACACTACCAACAAAAGTTGAATAAACAATTATTGAGTGTTAATTAAATTATAGGATGATCAGGAAACAGCCTCAGCTGTTTTTTGTCGACATGAAAGTTGGTTGTATTTATTTTACAAAGGATGAAACTAATTGATAATAACGAGTTGATAATAAGAGGAAGTTTTTCATGACTCGTGATAGACTAAAGAAAAGGGTGCAAATATTATTGAACCTGTCCCCTACCGATTACGAAGGCAAGTTTTCCTCCTTATGTAACGACCTCAATTTTCTTACCCAAAAAACTCTTATTTTTTGTTTTTTTTATTTTTTCTGAAAAATCAATCAACCAGATCATTCCCAGCCAAAAGAAGAAGAAAAAAAATATCCAAATACAGAATAAAAAGAACGAGGGAACTTATCTCTAGAAATGAAAAAATGCGTCAATCAAGAAACCCGCAAGAGAGGGGGCTGTTAATAATGATGTTGCCGAATGTAATGATATTGCTAATAATGACAAAAATAAATTTGATTTTTTATCACCCACAGGAGACAGAATTTTCCCATGGTAACGGCAGAATGCCATGAAAATGAAACGATTCATCTTCACGACGAGGAATTTACAAAATCAAACAGAGAAATAAATATTACAAAAAAATATGTAAAAATAACCATCAGAGCGAAAATAAATAGAAAAAAACAACCCCGAAAGATACAATTCTACTAGAAACTTTTGTTAGAGAGATTCGTAAAGAAGCAGAACTACAATACTTCAGAACCATCGCTTCCACTCCGAGGCCAACCATACAAGGGAGAAAAATTCCCGTTTAAACTAAATTAAAGAATCCTCAAAAAGGAGTTATATGTATATACAAGTACATCGGTCTATTAACGAGCTAGAGAGCAAAACTAGCGCACACTTGTACCGAACATTCATGCAATTTATTCTAATAATGGGTCGACAATTACTGGCACACATTTACCTACACGTATATTAAAGATTCATATCAACACGTAACTATCACAAACGTTACAACACAGTAGGGAGCTCATATCAGAGCAGAACTCAGCCGATACCTAGAACCTAATAGGAGGCTCATACCAGAATGGAACTCAGTTGAATACAAAGAACTCAGTAGGAGGCTCATAACAGAACAGAACCCAGCCGAATACACAGAAACCAGTAGGGGGCTCATATGAGAGCAGAACTTAGCTGATACAAAGAGCCCAGTAGGAGGCTCATACGAGAATGGAACTCAGCCGAATACAAAGAAACCAGTAGGGGGCTCATATCAGAATGGAACTCAGCCGAATACAAAGAACTCAGTAGGAGGCACATAATAGAACAGAACCCAGCCAAATACAAAGAAACCAGTATGGGGCTCATATCAGAGCAGAACTCAGCCGAATACAAAGAAACCAGTAGGAGGCTCATATCAGAATGGAACTCAGCTGAATACAAATAACCCAGTAGGAGGCTCATACCAGAACAGAACTCAGCCGAATACAAAGACCCCAGTAGGAGGCTCATACTAGAGCAGAACTCAGCCGAATACAAAGAACCTAGTAAGAGGCTCATACCAGAAAAGAACTAAGCCGAACACAAAGAACCTGTAGGAGGCGCATAACAGAACCCAGCCGAATACAAAGAAACCAGTAGGGGGCTCATATCAGAGCAGAGCTCAGCCGATACAAAGAACCCAGTAGGAGGCTCATACCAGAACAGAACTCAGCCGAATACAAAGAAACCAGTAGGGGGCTCATATCATAATGGAACTCAGCCGAATACAAAGAACTCAGTAGGAGGCACATAACAGAACAGAACCCAGACGAATACAAAGAATCCAGTAAGAGGCTCATACCAGAAAAGAACTAAGCCGAACACAGAGAACCCGTAGGAGGCGCATACCATAATAGAACCCAGCCGAATACAAAGAAACCAGTAGAGGGCTCATACCAGAGCAGAACTCAGTCGAATACACAGAACCCACACTATCATTATTGTCGGAGTTTTGGAGTGGCCAATTTGAGACCTATCACTGATCCAATTGATACCACAATTATCGCGTGGAGAACTGATAAAAGGCCCAATTCCGTTCCGTTCCGACTGAAAGCCTTCTCGAAGAAGATAAAATCAAGTTAGTAGGCTCGCCCCACCCAAAGATGACAGGATCGAAATCAAAATTATCTAGCTTAGTGTTCGTGGGAGCACCGCCCCCTTACCAAGGTCCTCCGGGTTCGGACAGTGTTATTTGGTACGAACTTGTTCGTAAAGACAAATGCAACGGCCCCGAACATAAGTTCGTGTGGATTGCCCGAATGTCTTGTTCTCCTAGATCTTTCTGTGGGTAGTTTTTCTTTCCACAAAATGTGTGATCCAATGACTAACGAAAAACAGCGAGCAAACGTTATGAGCCATAAATACTGGGTAGTGAAAAGGTACTTATCATACCTTAATGACAAAATTGGCACATCCAAGCATAGACTCAAAAGTACGAACTTGAACAAACACAGGTTATATTAAAAAAAATCTTAAGGAAATTGCTGAAGTTAGGGAGAGTGAAACTGTGCGGAATGTACGTAGCCAAAATCGTCTAAAGAGGAGACTACTTGGGTCACCCGGTACTGAAAAAGAGAAGCTGGCAACTCTCCCGAACCTGTCTCCGTTTTGCAATGAGGCAGTTCTACTTGCGGGATTCCAGAAACACTCTCGGAACAAATAATTATATAAAAACATAAATCCTAAGATACGAACATCAATGATATGTAGTTTCAAAAGAAAGAACATCAAGTACACGTTTTTTTTCCGAAAATCAAAGGCGTATTTTGAAAAGTACGAACATTTAAAGTGCAAATATATTCGAACCTAAGAACCTCGTGTACATAATTTCAAACTTACGGACAGCAAGTACACGAATATTCGAAACTACGAACAACGATATTTAACTTAAAAGGTAAGAACATCTAGTACACATATTTGAAATTACGAACATTCACGATATATTATTTTTTTAAAATACAAACATCAAACCCACATGGACTTAAGTACGAACAACAAAAGCGAGTTTATTCTGAAGTACGAATATGAGAGGCGCATAGATTCAAAAGTACTTGCATAAAGGCACATATAATTAAATGCATGTCTATCTAATAACTTAAAATTGAAGTATGAACACAGAAGACGTATAAATTCGAATATACGAACTTCGGTGAGGCGTGAAATCAGAAGTACAAACATCTCATACTCTAGGGAGGAGGAGGGGGCGCCGGGCTTAATCTTGAGGACGAGAACATAATTAGTTCCTCAGAGGTGTGGTGACATCGTTTGATAACTGCGTTGCAATCAATAATAAATTTACGTCAAAATGACCAACAATTATTTCACTTAAGTCAATAAAAAAATTCTTGAAATGAGGCCAAATCAGAATGGATCTAGTGCCTCTGATTTATTATAAATATAAATAGTTATCATCTGGGGAGAGAAATAAATATAAATGAATAAAAAATAAGGATGATTTGAGTGCTTCTAAGGTGTGTTTTGCTCAACCTGAACAACAAGGGGGAAACAACACTAAACTAACTTCCATTAAACACGGACAAAAGGGCAGACTACTTACTGTGTTCGTAAGGCAGATCTAGTGTCACTAAAATAGCTGTTAAATGTGAATAGTAAACAAGACGATGTTTCAGGATTATCAGGTCTTCAAAAATAGTCAAGAAAATAGTGAAATTAGGAACGTGACTAATTAAAGTATTTAAGGGTGATTGGGGGCGGGTAAGGGATGTAGGACCAAGTCCCTTACGGTGTTAGCGACCAAAGATCAACGTTCTTGCTTACGTTCCCAAGCGCCGAGTACCTGGAAAGTGGGTGCTCCTTTTCTTTGTCCCTTAAAAATCAAAGCAGCTCCCATCCACTGGCGCTTAAAGACCGAAGTGGGGTCATGGTCGGTCAGAGTGAAGAGCCTTGCGAATCGCCGGTAAGATAAAGACTTGGAAAGTAAACATTTGGGCCGGTTTGGGCCCCGCGTCGGAACAGATAAGGAATCTCTGCTCATTCACCAACGAACACAGGCTCCAACGGACCTGTTTATCCGGGTCAAAAATGTGATCGCAATTATCCCTTCTTATCGCAAAGATGGATGGCTTATCGTAAATCACAGTACGCCTCACGCTCTAGAAATATATATTTTTTTAAAATGGGGGAAAAAAATAAATACAGCAAAATAATAATAGAGAAAATAAATAAAAATAAATAAAATAATTAAAAATCTAGTAAGGAATAAAGAAAATAAATTAAATAAATAAAAAAAAAATAAAGGGGAAATAGAAGGAATAAATAAATTGAGAACATAAAAATAGATAAAAGAAATAATAGAGAAAAGAAATAAAATCAAGAAAAAGAAATATATGAAAAAATAGGAGTAAATGGAAGATAGGGAGGAAATAAGGAATGATGGATAGCGAAGAAATAAAACCAAAAGAAGAAAAGAAAGAGAAAAAGAAAGCAAGAAAGAAAGAATAGGCCTCTAAAAATAAAAAAAATTTGCCGAGACCGAGACCGTACATTATAAAAACAAGAATTAAACAGCGAAATCAAGCTCATTGGGTGGGGGGGGGGGAGTGAAGAAGGGAAATAAATGCAGGAGATGAGAAAGAATTACACAAACAAGAATATTATAAAGAAGACTGCAAATCTTGACAACTCAAGTCTTAGATCATTAGAGGGCAGTTTTCAAAGACCCCACAACAAATTTACGCAGAACATAAGGACCCAAAGCCACGAACTTAGGACCTACACGTACGAACTTACCTTCCCTTTTGGGGGAGTGGCTGCCCGAAGGCGAGAGAGAATGGGTGAAGCTGGCCCAGGCGAGTAGCAAGTATCGCCACACTTATTCTTATCACTTTTATTAGACGTCAGCAAATATTTGTAAACACGAAAAATTCCATCTGGCCACTACACACTAAGTCACTCTTTCCCAAGGGACGTAGGGGGAAATGGCAGAGGCGTAATGGAAGGAATAGATTATCAAAATAGTCGCCATTCACGGTCAGTCGTATATGAGCGTTACTTGTACGCGTTTCAATTGCTGTCCGCGTTCTCTTCGGCCCAGCATTTTGAAGGCGTCTCTTCGTTAATCTTCGTCATATTTATTCCTTACGATGGATATTATTGCCTCATTTATTACTTTGATAACATAATAATACATAAGCAATAATTTCAACAGTTTTCGCTAACAGGTGGTGTGGGTGCGCATCAACGCTTCTCCATTTATGTCATCTTAAGCATAAAAATCAAAGATTTGACTTTAATTAACTATGCAACTTTCCACGTGTGATGAGGTAGCGCTCTAAAACAAATTTGACAGATAATTTCAGTACACCAACCCCCTTAAGATTCAAATTTCTGAACTTCCACTCATACATACACACACACATATATACACATCCTTCCACCACTTTGTCCTGTCTACCTGTTTCTTGTGACCACCTGTCACTTTTCATCAAAGAGTTTTAGTGCCCTCTTTCCCGCTTCGCCTAGTCATGAGAAAGAATGGGGTAAAGAGTAGACATAAAAACAAAAGGGGTGGTGAATGTGAAAAGGGTGAGTGGGTGATGGCGGATCCCGGCCTTTTCCACACGACTTGCACATAATGACAGGAGCTCTCCCGTGCGACCAAGGAAACGTCCGCCTTATCTTCCGCCTGCTTCTGGGAAGTGTGTGTGTGTGTGTGAGAGAGAGAGAGAGAGAGAGAGAGAGAGAGAGAGAGAGAGAGAAGTGACCCTTCACAGTTTTGCGCAAGATAAGAATTTTATCTCCTTTCTCTTTAGGAGGAGAGTGGGGGGGGGGGCAACTTGCCTTGGAACGCAATTTCTCTCCAAGCAGGGGACACCATCAAACACCAAATTTGCGTTGTAGAGTACAAAGGTTTGCTTGTTGAGAGGAGATATAATTCAGTCAGTCGAGTCAAGCCAGATTCCATCCAAGTTCCTACACGCGCCAAAGAGACACCTGCTTCAATCGAGACGCATTCATCTTTCGCTGATATCCACGGTAACGGTCCGCTGCTAACCCTGTTCCACTATATTCTTGCTGCATTTCAAAGTCAAAGGTCGCTGTTAATTTCTTTCTTCCTCATCGTCGAGCGACTCCAAATCGAACCCTACATCTCCATTGCCTGGCATATTTTTTCACTCGCAGTTTTCTTAACTTAACCGAACTCAAATGACACTTAATTCACTCGGCGAGTTCAAAAACTTTAAGATATGTTGAAAATAATAATTAGCAATTCGTATCTAATTACATACACTGTTTTCACAGTGCCTAAAGTGAAGTGAATAAATTCAGTAGATTGAAGCGATTTAATTTTCAGTAGCAATTTTCATTAAGTGAATTATTCCTTCTTTCATATTTTATAATATTTAATTAATATTTTTTTGTAATAGAGCACAAAATCAAATTTCTTAACTTGCAATCATCCAGAGTAAAGAGTATCCATTCAACGTCCTCCAAATTCAGTTCGAGCTGTCGATGCCCTGTTTGGTTTCGGAGGTGAAACAAAGAAAAAGTAAATAAGTTATACTGGCATACAGTTTAATGCCAGTAGTGGTTGCAACAATTGGTGTCACGTGTTGCTATAGCAACCCCCATCCTAAGGAAATGATGAGACCAGAAGGGTATTTAAAGCCTCTGGAAACAAACTTATACACCAAAAACCATGAATTTGCCCCCTCGATGGGTCGTTCATGTGTATTAGGTATATGTACGTGTATGTGGATGATAGAGGGCATATGTGTCTCTGGGACATATACCCACTTGAATGAGTGTGTGTGACTTGTACATATACACGTATATGTGTGCCTGGTATGTGTACGCGTTTGTGTTTATGAAATCTAAGGGCATATGGCTGTGGCTGAGGTCATGCGTTTGTGCGTCGATGCTTTGTATGTGCACGTTCATTGTGTATGGGGTGTATATTCATGTGTGTAAGGGGGTGTATGTGTGAACGCATATGCACACTCATCGCCTGTATGTACTCGTTATCTGCCAGGTTTGAGTCAATTTAGGGTCAATTTGGGGGGAGGGCCCCCTAACTAAGTGTGGACATCCCCCATCTCGACCCCGGCGACGAAAACGCCCCCGACCCCCTTGTGTAAGTGACCGAGGGAATATTTTATGACCGTCGATGAACAGCTGCAACGCTCAGAAAAGGAGGAAGACAGGCACTAGTAGAGTGCCACCTCAGGCACTGGCACTAATGAGATGCGGTTAGGCGGCTTCATCCCGTTAAACGAACTACTTCTTTTTCTTCTTGTGGTTGCAAAAAAACAGAACTAGGTGACGGGTGAAATCCTAGTATTGAGATAGGACTGGAACCTTTTGGTTGTCTGGATTCATAATTATAAACGACTCGGTGGACTACAAGAGGGGGGGGGGGTGTAATCCAATGGGTTCTTGCTCATCCAAAGAAGAAATGAAGAGGGAAAGTGATGAATAAAAAACCCTCTTAAAAAATTGAGAAAAATGGTTGTTCAGAGCTGTGTCTTCTCAACCTTCAATCCCCGGTCTGGATGGGCATCGGTTTGAGATAATTTAAACTGGTCTGCGACTAGCTTACGAAATTAGCCGCCATGCAAGAAAATAATGAGAAACAGCTTGTAAAGAGTGGTGTAAAAAATTTAACATGAAAATGTTTAGAAAGAATAAAGCCCAGGTAGCCTCAATCTCGTTCAAGACTTCTGAGGGAACTGGGGATGGGAGGGCGCACGCCCCACCAGGAACCATGTAGGTGTAACAGTCTACAAGGGTCACCTCCTTGCAGGTGAAAGCTGTAAGAGGTGTGGAACTACCCGATCGCATGGTTGTGCCCTATAAGGTTAAATAATTGGTGCTTGGATGAGAAGATGTGTGGAAGGTGGAAAGGAAGGGAGGATCAGAAGTGAAAGGTTGTGGAAGAGAGAAAAAGGGGGAGCGTATGCGAAAATGTTTGAGAATAGAAGAGAGGAAATAAGTGTGAACATGGGGATAAAGCGGATGAAGGTGTGAAAGAAGTGGAAAAAGAAAGCAAAACGATGAGTGCTGAGATGACAAACTGAAAGGTGCAACGGAGAGAAAAAAATAGGCCAAAGTGCAGGTGCTTAAAAGTGTAGATAAGAATATCAGGAAGAGTTTGATGGGTAAATACAAAGAGGAGAGAAAAGAAAAACGAGTGATAAGGCAAAGTAAGAAAACAGACAATGGAAAGTTGAGCGGATATCTGGAATGGAATAAGGAATTGTTATGGAAGGACGTGAAAAAGGTGAAAAACCAATAGTAAAATAGCTGTGTAGAAACTAAGGAGAAGAACGGTAGGTTACCTATGAGCAATAAGGTAGAGAGTAGATGGTGAGAGTACTTTGACGAGTTGTATAAGGTATGAATTGTTATGGAAGGATGTGAGAAAGGTGAAAAACCAATAGTAAAATAACTGTGTAGACACAAAGGAGAAGAACGGCAGGTTACCTATGAGCAATAAGGTAGAGAGTATTTTGATGAGTTGTATAAGGTATGAAAGGTGATGTATCGGGTATGGCAGAGAGAAGCATGCAAGAGGTTGTTAGGTTTGTGAGAGGTCATAAAAATGGGAAGGCAGCTGCAGTAGATGATATAGTCGGGGAGTTGGTAAAAGTGGTAGTGATTATATCATGGAATGGTTTGGTGTGTATGTTGTACAGGATTTGAAAGTGGAAGAGTACCTAGGGACTGGAATAATTGTGTAATAGTAGGGTGGTATAGGGCTAAAAGGAAGAAAGGTGAATGCCAAAACTACTGGCGGATAAGTCTGTTGAGTGTTGGAGGTAAAGTGGATGGAAAAATTCTGATTTGGCTGTAGGATGAGGATAACTGAGGGATATTTTCCTTAGCGCCTATCTGGCGCCTTTCGCCAACGGTATAGGTCGCCTAAAAAATACTTATAGTCTAATTTTAAATTAAGAACAACAACAACCAAACAAGTAGCTAAAAACAAAGAAGGAAAGGGAACGCTCAAGTCGTCGGAGCATGCACAAAAAATAGATCAAGTCAAACAAAATTGAGGAGGCCATCCTCCTCCAAATTGTCAGATAGTCTACAAGTCTGTGTTCACCAAAGCGCCCAAAGTACAAGAGACAAGCGGTAGCGACTCCGCTCGTCCCGATACCGGGGCAGGTAACGTGTGCGAAGAGCCCCAAGACTGAGACATTCAACAGGAATGTGCTGAGCAGTCAGGGATAACGAACTCGTCACAGTTACGTGCAGAAGAAGCGCTCCATCAAATGGCAGTGTGCCCTGCGAGTGTGCCCAATTAGAACGCGATAGAAAGTGGCATGAAGCCGCGGAGACATGGGGGGGGGGATACGTGCACGGGAACATTTGCGGTGCGATGGCACGCAATTTTATGTTCCTGTCGTCGTCTTCCATCTTCTTTGCCAGACAGCCAGGATGGCTGAACTGATTCCTGTCATGTAATCAGTGTGAGGGAGCGCGAAACGCTGGTGTGGTCACCCAGTCCTTGCCGACTCTTTGGCGCGCTCATTCCCCGCAATTCCTATATATCCAGGAACCCAGCAGAAGATAATCTCGACATCCACCCGGCTCGCCGAAACTGTGGCGTCGCGGAATCCGCGAACCAGGGAATGGTGAGATTCCAATGCTCCAAGAACAGTCAGGGCGCTAATGAGGCGCTATAGATCGCAATCCAGTCTCCGAACCGAGCATGACTGACGCCCGGCCCTGTAGAAGCTTTGGGAGCAAAGGCGGGGGCGACAAATAAGTATAGGTGGTACCCTCCAGCGTGGCGTCCTAGGCAGAACCAGAGGCTCCATCGACCCGAGAGTTACATCTGCCTCTCAAAGATGTTTCCTAGCCCTAAACCCAAATGGCTTGCGTCTCTCCACGGCACAGGCAGCATCGAAAACGACCGCGGATGCGATGTGAGCCTACCTGCAACTCGCCACCATAGTCAAGATTCAAACGAATAAAATATCGGTAGAAAAAGCCCCAGAAAGTTTTCGAAGTAATAGAGAAAATGTTAAAATAAGGGGAAGTTAACATGTGTGGAAGGGATCTAGAAAAGTTCGAGTAGATTACTTATGGCGTTAGTACTGGGAGGGGACGTTATTTGTGAAAATCCCAATTTTTATAATTATCTCCAGTTGATTTATAATTTAGAACATTTATATATTTATGTACTCATATTTTTCCTACATACCATTCAATTGGATTTAAAAACGAGACAATCCTAAAGTTAATAACAACAACGCTGTAAAGAGGCCTAGCCCGTATTCCTGTCAAATATCAATCTATTTTATTCCTTAAAAATGACATTTCGATAAACCAGAAAAAAATACAATACTAAATAACATTATTTTTAAATCATGCAAAAATGTTCAAAATACACAGCAACGTATAAAAAATAAAAGAATTCTACATGTGCAGATAGGAGGGATGTGTGCACATACGCCTGGAAGAAAAAGCATTTGGCAACTCTTCGATGACGTCATAATTCCGAAAGTTACTAAAAATTACTTTTCGCTTTGGTAATTTGAGGTTGGCCAAAATGCCAGAATGAATGGCGGTTTCTCAATATTCGAAATCGAGACACACCCAACACCCAAATAAATGGTGTATTATCTTTTTAAATAGTGAAAGTGATGAGGTTAGGGGAGGTTAAAATAAGTGAATAATATTTACATACTCCGAGTAAGCAAAGGAGATTACAAGTTTCTTTGATGGGATTAACATTGCTATTACATGGGGCAGGAGTCCCGCTTTTCTGATGCACCATGGAAGCACGCGTCAGTTCCTCACATTTCAGGATCCACCTAATTCCACCACGAATCATAACATGTATAATTACAAGTAATTAAGAATTCAATGACGATTAGGGCTGAATTGCCTTGGCATGTGAGTGGGTTCGAAGATGACTCGCAATCGCTCTCTCGCAAGCTTGATTTTGCTTTAAGGAAAAGTGGTTCTCCAAACTGATTACAAAGTGGAAATGAACCGAGCGTCCGAAATTCTCTACTAAATATAATAAAAACGAAAATCAAAGTAACCAGAGGGGTGGCGTATGAATCAGCACTGACTCAAAAGTACGCACAAATTTGAATAAGATGGAAAGAAACGACAACAAACATAAAATAGAGGATTTTCTTTTTCGAAAAAGAGAAAAAAGAAAATGAAAATAAAAAAATTCCGACCAATTTAGGGCGCGTCTCGCAGGGCAACATGCTACACTCTAAGTCCTCCAAAAATATAAGGATACACAAAAGACGATCAACTCAGGGCATCCACTTGAAACCTGAATGAGAGACACGGGATTGAAATCGGCGATGAATAGATGAATAAATCCATTCGCCCATCGCAAAAAAGGGCGGGAATACATTCCTCTGAATCCCGCCGTTTTGACGTCATTCGAACACACTTGAAACGTGTTTTCGATGCCTGTTTGGGTTTTAGTTCGTATTTAACTGGGTTTTTATGTGGCGCAACCACATGTTTGCATGATTGATAAAAGGCGAAAGAGGAAGAATAGCGATGAGAGAGAACAGCGTGAATAAATATAAAAAGGAACTCAAGAAAAAAAAAGAAAAACTTATTAAATGCTGTTGCTAGGATAGCGCCAAAACCTCCAGTGGGTTTGGTTACTCGGGAATTAAATATCTTCACTCAATAGCCCCAGTAGAAGAGTATCAACACATTTATTTAGAATATAACCTTGAAAAGGGAATGCAAACAAGAAGCGGACAAAAGAAAGATGAAAGAAGAGCTAAAGGGGAAAACGGGAATGTAAGGCCTCCCCCCGCCCCCATAAGCCAAGAATCGAATAAGACTCCCATTTCTTTAGAAATGATTTGTATACGATGAATTCGAATCTCAAACGTTGAATAAATGAGAGAAAACTTCCAAAATAGTTCTAGGTGAAAAATGTAGGGTTTTTTTAGTAAACAGTCAAAAAACAACAACCATTGACGAAACTAAATATTAAATCTGCATTGCATAAAAAGTCATGATTTCGATCCTAATATAACCTAACCTAAGTAACCTACTCTAGAATAGAGGAGGTTAGGTTAAGTTAGGTTATCTTAGGGTTGAAAATACTTTAGGATGCCTCATCCTTACAAGATCCAATTTTATGTTAATATACGAGTATTAGCTTAACGATTAAACATCGAAATGCAGTGCAAAATATTCTTGAATAGGTCTTTAATTTTGTATTTTTTACGTCCGGAGAGAAGAGAGAAGTAAAGAGAGACGGAGAGAGAGAGAGGAGAACGAGAGATAGATGGGAGAGAGACAGAACAGAGAGGGAGAGACAGATATTCAGAGATAGGCGCGTCCTAAGAATTCACACAAGGAGGAGGTAGACTACGGAAATTCAAGGAATACAGCTTTCTTGAACCTAAGTTCGTATTCAATTTGAAAAATGATTTTAAAACGAATTCTGGATCTTTTGCGTTGGTATACGTTCTCCAATCATTTTTTAAACTAATAATTTCTCTTCAAAAAGAAATATATATTTGGAATTAACGCAAAAAAACTGCATTGGTGGCGAAATTTACAAAAAGATCGCAGAACGTATGTACACAAAACCCAAAGGTTCACTATAGGAACCTAAATATTTTCTTCTTTTATTCCACTATGTAACAAAATTTCACGTTTTTCTCGTTCCTGGATTAAGTGTGTTATTTCCCAGTTGTTCATAACTAAAGTAAATGAAAAAAAAGACTATTTTGATCCTAAAACTTTGCTTTTGTAGGTAAGGCAATGAATTTCTAAATTTGCCCATTTGGGAAAATAATGCTAGGGTATAATTAATTTCGGAAAAAAAATGAGAATATATGAGGCTTTAATTTCTTCCAAAGCATAGTGAAAAGTATAAATCTTATTTTAAAAAAAACATTGAAATGTTGTAGAAAAATATTTGTTTTAAGGAAACCTTCCAAAACATTCTAGATTTAATGAGAAATTTATCGAATTTAGTGGAATTTTATCAAGTTTCAAGAATGTTCTAGAACTTACTAGAACACACACCTGGAAACTTCTATAACCTTTAGGAATATTACTTAAAAATATTTATTAGGGGATTGGCATCAAGGCGCTTCAATCATTCTCCAGATGCATTCTGTTATCTCTGCTGACAGTTCATCAAAACAAGAGCAAAACAGTTCAGTGACAACATCTATGAGAAGGTGCAAAGCTTATAAAGCATACTTTAGCATGCCAGTTGGGGAACAAGACAAACCAGGGGCACCTCGTTTTGCTTGTGAACACCGCAAGAAAACTTTGGAAGGTAAGAAAATTGTTTGATGTAAACAGTAAAATATTAAATGTAACAAGTATTTAAGCTATTGTGTTTGTTGGTAAGCCAAAGGAGTACTAAAGTATATGTCGTGGGTTAGCCGAATTATTTCTTATTTTTATTCTATTGAATGAATATAAAGCGAAATTCTCTCTTTAATATACTAAATACTGCCAACGCAACTCGTTCAAGGATAATTTAAACACTTCAACCAAAATAGACTTTTACTGTACATTAATCAACTCAAACAAAATTAATATATACACGTACAAAATACAACTTAAAAATGGTTCTTAAGTCCCGTTACCGACACTTGGTTTCTGGTTGCTTAAAGGAAGAACAATTTACTTTTTTAAAAATTCGTCTTTAAGATATACAAATAATCTACGTTAAACGCACGGGAACATGAAAATAGAATTGATTACTCACATAAGGTAGTGGGGTTTACCCAGAGAATCCAAACGAAATACCTTCAATCGAATCTTGTCCGGAGAGGAGTCGTGAGTGTAGTTTATTTGCTTCTCAATAGAGGGCGTTACTTCGAAGGAGGGATGGACGAGTGACGTCACGCGGAATTTCGAGTCGGCAGAGGATAAGGAACCAAAACAAAACACCGATTGAAGAGGCGATGCGTCGGGCGTTTATGGCCTTGAAAAGGCTTTCTCAGACGAGGCTTGAAGATGGCTGTATAAATTTCTAGCGATTTGGTTTCGCTTGTAGAGCTTCTCTTTTGAATGAGAAATCTATCTAGTTTGGGGTGTCAAACTCAGATAGGGTAAGGTCACTTGACGATTTTTGGTAATCGAACTGTGCCGATTATGCTTGGTGAAATCTGGTATTGCCAAAGAAAATGAAAGTCCTTCTTAACTTGCTGGGGGAATTCTATCCCGGCAAGTTCTTATTGATGTCGCGACGAAACGAGAATAGTCCTCTTTTTCTCCTGACGAACCGTTTTATACTCGAATTACTCCCGCGGGGTAATGAGAGGGGGAGGGGGATATCAAAGAGAGACCCGAGGGTGCCCTGGCTTTTGGGCGGCTGTTATTTCTCCTCCTAGACATTTTGAACTTAGAGAAACTGGATCTCATGTTGAATCGACAGAAGTGGGTATCAATTCATTCGTGCTTGGCGTCGTGTTGCTCTGGGAGAGCGTAATACGAGATCGACAGTTTGAATTTTTGATTTGTTTGTTTATAAATATACCCTCGGGAGGTAGGCCTTTTGAGCAGAGGTCAAGAATAACTGTCTCCTAAATTTACCATTTTTATCGTACTTGCTTGTACAGGGTGGGGCAGAGCAACTTGCTTATTTAGAAGTTCAATTAAAACAAAAGTAATGCATATATATATTTAATTATTTAAACAGCATCAAGTACAACATTTAAATTTTATGGTTTCTTAGTTTTAAAGATGATATCAGGCAGATGGCGTCCATTATTCTCAATACACTGCGTTAATCGAACTCGGAAGTTTCGTTCAACTCTTTCCAGCATATTGACGGGCATGTTGGCGACAGCTTGACAAATGTTGTTCTTCAGGTGAGCCAGGGCCCTAGGACGATCGTTGGAAACAAGAGATTTAGATAGCCCCATAAAAAAATAGTCGCAGAGTACGAAATCAGGCGACCGGGCTGGCCACTGCAAATCCCCCCTCGAGAAGATGAGGCGTCCTGGGAAGTGTTGCCGTAAAACAGTCATTAACACACGCGCTTTGTGTGCCGTAGCACCGTTCTGCTGGAGCCATACATCTCTCACATCCATCTGGTTGAGTGGCTCACCTGAAGAACAACATTCGTCAAGCTGTCGCCAACATACCCGTCGATATGCTGGAAAGAGTTGAACGAAACTTCCGAGTTCGATTAACGCAGTGTATTGAGAATAATGGACGCCACCTGCCCAATATCATCTTTAAAACTAAGAAAACAAAATTTAAATGTTATATTTGATGCTCTTCAAATAATTAAATATATATCTGTATTACTTTTGTTTTAATTGAATTTCTAAATAAGCAAGTTGCTCTGCCCCACCCTGTATGTTACCGGAGACTGGATAGAGTGGCTTAGAGGAACCCAGGTTGGTTTTGTTTTCTTTCATTGGTTTTCTTCGTCATGAGAAAGTGAGAAGGACCTCGATATATATATATATATATATATATATATATATATATATATATATATATATATACACACACTCGCAACTTCGTAACTGCCTCGGTTAACTCGTATATCTCTACATTATGTATTTTTTACTTTTACAAGATGAAAAGAGGGAATAAAGAGCCATGAAGTTTGCCAGTCCTAGGATTTCGCATGAACCCACTGAACACTCAAGCAACTGCTACTTTTGCATGGTGGACACTTCCAAACGTCGAAGTGGCCAAAATGCACTGACTATTTCCTGGCCAGATCTTCCATTCTCTATTCTAATATTACCACACAGTGCTGATCTTTTTGTACCTTCCCCTCCAGAAATATATAAGCCACCCTCAGAAAAAAAAGCAACAATTCAGAAGCTGAAATGATCATTGAAGATGCACACTAGAGTGCCAAAGATACGGCTGTTGAGAGAAATTTATACTATCCAAACCAAAGAGACCTCAATGACATTGTCAGAGATCTTGGCTTAT
This sequence comes from Ceratothoa steindachneri, assembly GCA_963969495.1. Taxonomy (NCBI): domain Eukaryota; kingdom Metazoa; phylum Arthropoda; class Malacostraca; order Isopoda; family Cymothoidae; genus Ceratothoa; species Ceratothoa steindachneri. The sequence continues at coordinate 157,043,122 of OZ018320.1, forward strand.
CAAAGTCAAATGCTAGGCTTTTGATTTCTAGACTTAAAGAGTGAGATGGATGAAAATGTGCAAGGGACAAGCCAAAGGAAACGTCATAAACATTTCTCAAGATTTTTTACTTATCAAGCTGGGCGTTGCTAGTGCAATGATGTCTCTGAGCTGTTTGATGAAATTGAAATTACATGTAATCCAGATGAGTGGAAGCTCTTCATTGACAGCTCTTCAAGAATCATTAAAGCTGTACTTCTCTATAATTGGAATAAGCATCCATCTCTTCCCTTGGCTCATTCAATATATCTTGAGGAGGAATACAACAGTGTCAAGCTCTTGCTACAAGCTTTGTATTATATATTGAGTATGGATGAATAATGATTGGAGACTTCAAAATGGTAGCAATTTTTATGGTTCTCCAGGGAAGTTTTACCAAGTTTCCATGTCATCTCTGTCTTTGGGACAGGCAGGATACCACAGCACATAAGAAGCACTGGCCAAAAAGGATTTAGTTATCTGTTGGATGGCATAATATCAACATGAGCAATTGTTAAACCGTGTGAGCGGATGCCCTCGAAGGACCCTGTGAGAGAAAGCCCCCTCGGAAATACCCCTCTCTTCTTTCAAGACCACGTGCGCCTAGCGTGAGAATTTTAGAAAGTTCGAGAAAGAATCTGTCCCTCGATTAATCACCCGTCACAGTTGCGTTTGCTTTCGGACGCCACTCGTCCACTCCTCCCCTGCCATAAAACCGTGCGCAGCCACATTAAGCCTACATCCATATCACGAAGCAAGTTTCATCGTCTGGAACGACGCGTTATCATGAAATGTGTTTGCTCAGACTTGCATGAAGAATCCCCTCGGGACCGCAAGGTCCTGAGGCATTTATCGGATCAGCCTGGATATTTAACCCGAAGCTCACCATCTCTCGAGGAGATTGAAAACGGCCATCCACTCCGTACAGACTGCCGTCTGTTTCCCGTGAACCCCTGTAACCCGTCGTCGTACTTCGTCGAAGATCTCGCCAGCAGAGCTACCTTCGTTAAGCTTTGGCCTCTGTTCAAAAGAAAGCTATCGAGCCCCCTTCTACCCGGAGAGTTGTGTGGCCCTCTCATCTTCACCACCCCTTCAAGATTCCCGTTCTTTCGAGACTGAGACTCCCTGCCGATCTGCAGCATAGTCTCAAGTTGATATTACGTTCTCTCTGGAGCAAAGAAAATCTCATTCTTCATCACAAAGTAATCCAACCCCATCTTCGAGTCCTCCTCGACAGGATTCCTCGATGTATTTTCTTGAAGACCAGCGCCGTTGTCTCCACCCCCTTCCAATTCTTCCACGCTTGAAGGTAAAGCGATCTTGTATGGTCATCCCCAGTTTACCTCGTTAATCTTCACAAAATTCATTTAACCACCTTTATTAAGTGATTTATTCACCCCTTATATATAAATATATATATATATATATATATATATATATATATATATATATATATATATATATATATATAAATATATATATATATATAATATATATATATATATTTATATATATATATATATATATATATATATATATATATATATATATATATATATACATATATATATATATATATATTAAAATTATATTTTGAGGTAATGTTCTTTATATATCCTTTGAACTTTAACTTAGCAAGCCATTAGTCTAAACCCGGTCAACCGTAAATCGCACTCTCTATAAAATCGCCTCAGAACTATCTTAAGCGACCTGTGGCCAGCTGTCTACCCGTGCTTGTGTACGACTGTGCGCCGAGCTAGTCTACACAGGCATACCTCGACAAACCGTCAAAAGGTGTTGTTCCCTCCATTGCATTTAAAACTAGGTCTCATGATGCAGTTTGTTAGATCTCCTAACAAAGAGTCTGCAGCTTTCAAATACCTTCAAAATTTCTTTCCCAAACTCTCTGAAACAAAGGTGAAATCCTCTGTCTTTGTTGGACCACGAAACAGGAAAATCATAGATTTCAAAATTCCCTGAAAAGTTTAACAAAAAGGAAAATGAAGCCTGGACCAGTTTTGTTTCTGTGTGGCAGGGCTTTGGGGGCAACCATAAGAATGAGAATTATGTGGAACTGGTTGAGAACTTAGTGAAAAGCTATGGTTAAATGGGCTACAGGATGTCTCTGAAGGTGCAGATCCTTGATGTCCATCTTGACAATTTCAAGGAGAATATGGGAACATAGTCAAAGTAGCAAGGGAAACGCTTTCATCAAGATATACTGAACTTTGAACATAGATACCAAGGAGACCACAATGGAAACATGATGAGAAACATTCAGTGGGCTTGTACAGGAAAGTGATTTACATTAGAAACGGAGATCGAGGAAAAGTGTTCACTTCTAACTTTTAGTTTTTATATATTTCTTGTGGAAATTTCAATAAAAGTATATAAATTTAACTATGTTTTTGTTTTTAGCCCTACAATGGATTAAACCGCCAAATTTGCCTATTTTTAGTAAATATTTTATTATAGAAGCGACAAAAACAAAGTTTAAAGCAAATAATGGCTATTTTCTATTGTTTTGCTATAAAAGGAGTTGAAAAATAACAATTACTGGCCAGGCACAAAAATTATGTTACATAGTGTTATCTTTTTGACTTTTTCTACAGATATTTAGACTATTTTCACTTTGAATTGCTGATAACTACTGTTTTCATTTTATTTTTAACAATACCCAAAAGTGTATTGTAGTTCAGATTAAATTTCGTTAAATACTTTTCTATGAAACTTACACGATTGGTTTTTTCATTTATTATTAATTAAAATTTCCTTTAGTAATTTGTTTTCCTTTTGCATTACTACACTTTTATAATAATTTAGTTTTTAGCTATTACGTTAAAATAATCAGTTTATTTTTCCCGGTTATTATTTACTTTATCGTAATCACTTTTTGTGTACATTTCCAGTATATTATATTCGAACTAACAACAATTTCCCCCTAACTTTCGAAACTTTTCTCGGGTAATATATATATATATATATATATATATATATATATATATATATATATATATATATATATATATATATATATATATATATATATATATATATATATATATATATATATATGTAACAAAGCCCACAGGAAAAATTAATACGAGGATTCCAAGTACTTTCGAACTTTATTTCGAGTTCTTTATCAAGGAAGTTCGAAAGTACTTGGAGTAATGCGTCGCCCATGTACAACGACAGGCATCACTCAGTTGTTTCTTATATATACATGCACGACCTTTGTAAAATTACTCGTTATTTCTTGAGAATGAACTGAACAAGTTCGAAAGTACTTGGAATCTGCCTTTCATTTTCCTGTGGGATTTTTTGCATATATATATATATATATATATATATATATATATATATATATATATATATATATATATATATATATATATATATATATATATATATATATATATATATATATATTAAAGATTCGTTTTAACACATACTTTCAAATGAATTTAAAAATGTATTTTTCCTATGCATTTTATTCTGACACTCGTTTTCCCCGCAAATGCATACTTTTCCCATAATCGACTGAAGGTCCATAATAGGAAAAATATGTATTTCCAGCAAAAACGAGTTTCAGATCTGAAAAGTACACACACACACACACACACAACTGCATAAGAAAAACACATTTTTAAAATCAATTTAAAGATCCAGAACCTAACCTAACCTAATAAAATCATGCCGATGCTTGGTCGAATGCGAGCATGAGAAAGCCACGCGCCCTTAGACTCACTAACGGAAAATGTGCATCGTGGGTAACGCCCTTTCGAATCCTTTCCATTTTGACACAGTAAAATAAATTCTGATTCTGTCTAAATCTACATATACTGCGGCATGTAGGGCATGTAATGCCTGACAATCGGCGTCAAAAACTTCTCGTATTAGTTGATATTGCGACCTACCACAGCCACCACACGGCATTATACCATATGAGCTGAAAACACGGTCCGTGTTGCCACTTTTGTTAGCTGGAAACTATCCAGAATTGCACAAAATTATATCTAGAAATATCTAGGACCTAGATAAAATAATCTAAGAATATCTCTATCTTCATCACTGTCATCTATTTCCACTGATGAAACGCTAGTACTAATACACCGTTGGGCGACAAGGTTGCTCATGTATGCTTCAGCAGTGCCAATTTGTTTCAAAACTGTTTCAGGGAGCTGGTAAGTAGCACAACATCTTCCAAGTCTGAGCAAGCCAAATTTTATAGTGATTATTGACTGAAGTAAATTTAATTACATTTTGTTCCTCGGTTTTGATTTAATATAATTCTTAGTACTGAAAACTCCCTCAATGTCAGTATTTGACTGAGGCAAGGTTAATGCTAATACAGGACATTCGAAGAGTTTTGAAAAAGGATTTTCACCTGAAGCACCCTTGTAATCCTTCACTTTCCTCCAAAATGTTTCAGTATCAGTTTTGTTGTTCCAATCTACCAAGTTAATTTCTCCTAATTAGTATTCTGCTTCTGTTAAGACTTCATCAGATGCACCCAAATATTTCATGATTTCACAGTATTGTGTTATATCTTTCACAGGTTGAAGTATGTTACATAGTAACAAAAAAGAGGAGAAATGTTCTTCAGAATTCTCAAATTTTCAGGTAATCTTTGTTTTAACTGTTTAAATAACGATAATAAAATGTCTTGGCACCGCTTTCGCAACAAGCTTTCTTCACTTCCTGAAGCAATTTCCTTGTTCTTAACTCGTTAACTTTTGTCTCGAACTAATATCCAAGATATGGTTTTGGGCCTAGAGAACCTTTAACGTTACAAGTGAACAAATCAACTGTGTAAGTGGGCACCAAAATCTTTTGCCAAATGATTTAATAAGCATAACAAGCTTATCAAGTAATTTAACTTTGTCAATACTCTTGGACTCATATAATTTGTTCGCTTTTTGTACTTCATTTGATACAGGTTGTAGAAATAGTAAAAATGCTAAATTCTTTTCATCAGAATAAATTCCAAACAATAATTCCGCCGTATAACATTTTTCGCTCAATCTACTAATTTCAAAATGGGTTCGTAATTCCAACCATTGTTTCACAATTTGTTCAACGGCTGGTTGAATAGATATTCCCCTTGTCTTGCAGTCTGAGACTATTTTCAGAGGTGTTAATCCATCATTTATTGTTTTGTATAACTCACTCTACTGGTGTTGCCTCATGGATGATTTGTAAAACCAATTATAAGTTTCTGCGATAATAAACTCTAAATTTATTGGTAAATACTCAGAACAAGCATGAGAAATTGCTAATTGTAGCTAATGGTATATGCATCTTACCAATATTGGGAAGGATCTCTTGTTTTAACTTAACAAAGACACCATTATTAACACCAACCATAACATTGGCATTGTCAGTGCCAATTCCACCAATTTTCTTCATATCTAATCCTTTTGAGTCTAACAAGTTTTTTGGGTGATGTAACGATGCTCTCCGCATCACACTGTTCTAATTCAGCAAGTCCAGGGTATGTAGAAACTACTTTGTTTGCACTGTTGCTATAATAAATGATAGACACTCCAAGAAAATTTGTGACTGAAATGTCATTTGACTCCTCCAGTAATAAAATATATTTATAGTATTACTAATGTATGTTATTAAGTCTTTTTCAAAATGTGTACACAATTTTTTTTTTATTAAGTTTGAACACTTTGTACGATGCATTTTGACATCATTCACAACTTTGCAATCAGGAATATTGTTTTCAAGCAAATCAATCATATAGTTACAGTTAGAAATTGCGCAATGGCAACTGAAAAAAAAACATTGTCATGGAGCCTTCTAGGTTTGAAGTATCATCAGATTTCTTTGGCTTAAATGTTTCATTTATTGGCACACATTCAAACGGCGCAGAGTTTTGGTGTTTTTCTAGTCTTCATATGCAACTTAAAATCTTGATATTTGGCTTTAATTTTACAATTCAGTACTTACAAAAAGCTTTGTTTTCATCATCATGAACTGCCATCATCCAATGTTTAAATGCATCCTCACGCAACCACTATTTTCTAAACTTTTGCTCATAAGGCTTGTATGTTGGCATTTTCAAGGATTAAATGACTACCGTAACTTTAAATCAGAAGCAAACAAATTTTAATTACGCTGTTGAAAGAGGAGACTATTAATAGGGAATACAAAATAAAGCAAAACGATAGATATCACGATATCAATTACAACACAGAAACATTTATCTCTTTCCGATACTGAAACTAACTTTTTTTGTGTCACTCATAATTGGTTATTTGTGTTCTATCTTCTTTCTCCCGCGCTCAGCATCAAATGTATGTAGAACCATAACATTTGAAAAACTAAGTGAAATTAATATAAAATAATATAGTATTATCTAAAAACCATCTAAACTTTCAAAATAATTATCTAGATTTATACCTAACATCTGGACAACGAATTCTTATATCTAAAAGAAGCAAAACTATCTAGATCTAAATATAAAATATAAATATAACAATAAATATAAATATAAAAATGAATGTTATTGGTTAAGCGCCAAAAGACGCATGCGCAGAGCGCCTGTAGATATAACTTATCTAGTCAGGCCAAAACTTGAAGGGAATAGGGCAAATGGCGCAGAAAGATTCAAATTCATCGAAGTAAAAATTATATTTTCAAATATTGAATAACTACGTTATTATTAAGTTCCGGAAGTTGAAAATGACATCAATGAGCATCATTAAAAACATTTATGTCTTTGAAAATTTAAAAAATCCTAATTGTGTTAAAACGAATCTTATCCATATATATATATATATATGTTTGAATGTTAATATTTTTCTCTGCCTTAATTAAGACGATGTCACATTGCAATTAAAGGAGTACAGGGTGCGGCAGAACCGATTGAGCAGTTTTAAGGAGTTATAAAAAGTAAGGGGGTATATAGAGACGGTACGCCATATTTGGGGGGTACATTCCCGAGGGGAGCCCAGGGGGGCTTTGCCCAGGGAAGCGAGCCATTCCTCAGAAACCGGCAAGGGGACACCTCCCTACCCCCTCCTCCCCCCGAGCATTGACTCCTCAAAACTGCTCAATCGGTTCTGCCGCCCCCTGTATTTTCGTGGAAAATTATTATAGTGACGTCACATTGGAGACATATTTTCAACAGAGATTTTTTCTTTGCCTTTTCTTCGATTCCTCTCTTTTTTTGGATTTGCCAGCTCTGCGTGGCGATTTTGTTGGATGTGAAGTGTATTCTTCTGACATCGTAAAAGATGTTCACAATGAACCTAATCGCGCGTTGTCATATCTTCGATATAGATATAGATATCGATTATCATCTCAGTGAGAAATAGACTACGAGATAAAGGGTTAGGAGTAGTAGGTTGTTTAAGCCGGGTTAGTTTTTATATATTTATTTAAATTGTTCTGGCTGCCGTATTTGATTTAAATGGCTCTGGCTGCACTATTTTATTTAAATGGTTCTGGTTGCCCTATTTAATGTAAATGGCTCTGGCTGCCCTATTTTATTTAAATGGTTCTGGTTGCCCTATTTTATGTAAATGGTTCTGGCTGCCCTATTTTATTTAAATGGTTCTGGCTGCCCTATTTTATTTAAATGGCTCTGGCTGCCCTATTTTATTTAAATGGTTCTGCCTGCCCCATTTTATTTAAATGGTTCTGGCTACCCCCATTTTATTTAAATGGTTCTGGCTACCCTATTTTATTTAAATGGCTCTGGCTGCCCTATTTTATTTAAATGGTTCTGCCTGCCCCATTTTATTTAAATGGTTCTGGCTGCCCCCATTTTATTTAAATGGTTCTGGCTACCCTATTTTATTTAAATGGTTCTGGCTACCCTATTTTATTTAAATGGTTCTGCCTGCCCCATTTTATTCAAATGGTTCTGGCTGCCCCCATTTTATTTAAATGGTTCTGGCTACCCTATTTTATTTAAATGGTTCTGGCTGCCCCATTTTATTTAAATGGTTCTGGCTAGCCTATAGTGTAATTTCCAAGTTTCATGAATTTTGTTGTTCTTTTTTTGCAGTCGAAACACAAATGCAGGAAAATCGATGTGAATCCGATTTCGACGGAATCTGGTTCAAACTTTGTTTACCCCCGCCCCTTACCCCCTCCAAAGAAAGAACAGATTTTGATAAAGCGCACAAAATGATACAAAGAGTAATATAATTACAAAAAAAGTGATTAATGTAAAAATAAACGCTAACCCTTTTCTCCTAACTTTTGAAGACTGTAGAGATAAGTAAAGAGTGGTTAATTTTTATATTCAAATTATCCTTTCTAACCTAAAAATATTTTAAATTTAGGGAAATAGGTAAACACTGGTTAATTTTCATTGAAACTAACCACTCTTTATTTATCCCCTTACCCTTCAAATATTTTAGAAGTTGGGGGGAAAGTTTATCGCAATTGTACCATTAATATTGGTATCATTATTAATTGCTGTTGGTTAAATGAGTAAGCAATACTTTCAAATAAATACTAAACATAAAAAAGAGGATCAAGTCCCACTCCACAATCAGTTATTTACATCCCATTATTCAGACCAAAACCCACGTTTGGTCGATGCTTTAAGAATGCTTTAAACTTGGTCATTAAAATTCAGAACGAAAGATACTACACTTACCTACATGTTTTATCTCTCCTATGACCTTGTTATCGTATCCCTGAGCAAAGATGTTCCTTTTACACTGGACCATCCATTCTTATCAGTAATTGAAATACAACAGCAATATCTAACTTATTTTAATTTCACTTCTAAATCACATTAAAAAAAATTACAAGTCCACTTTATGTGAGACTAAAAGTAAACAAAGTTATATCTATAAACAAGTCTTAGAACAACTAAATGTAAGTATTACGTTAGCAAACGCAATTCAAATATCAGTCTCCTCGCAAAATCCAGAATGGCGAGAAACACAACCACTCAACTCAACTTCCACATAGACACTGCGGAAAGGCCGTTTTTGCATCGGAATTCTTTTACGCAAATACATTTTACATATACACAAAATATTCCTTCATACATTGAGCAATACAGGACAAATTATCTGTTTTTATCGAGTTGCTCTAGTAATTACAAATGAAAATTAATTCTCATTTCAGCGAATGAATGGTCCGGTTATTTCACTCTACCCCCTCAATCAATGAAGAGTCCATCGATGGATTACAATTTCATCAATTCCTTCTAATCAGTTCATCTACAGCAAATCTCAAATCCTGTGGGTGCGTGGTGTATTTCTAGAGCCCTAGGTGGACTTTGTACGATAAAGCCCAGGGGTTAGAGTACGCATTTTAAGACCCCTCATGAGAAAAGGTTTGTACAAAAAGCCAAGGAACTTGAAAGTACCGCATTTTAAGACCCCTCTGTGACATGGTTCTCAATCTGTGGTTCGCGAACCCCCATGGGGTACGCAGGAGGGTTTTCAGGTGGGTTTCAGGAGGGTTTTCAAGTGTACTTAGATGTCTGACGAAAATATAGTTAAATCTACTGAAATAGTGTGTGTATATATATATGTGTGTGTGACGGTTATAGATGCGCGTGTCAGGTTGAGAGAGAGTATGGCGCAACGCGAAGGTTAGACGCCCGTGTCAGATTGGTTCAAGTTCAAACAGCATCACTGACTGAGGGTAGGGTGTATTGTGACATTACAGTCATCTAGCCGCAGTCATCTTGCCCAACTATTTCCAGATATTTTTATTTACCTAAATGAGGTATGTACCCTGTTCATAACATTTGTAATAATGTTTTTGATAATACGATTATATGTATGCTCGCGATTTCTTTTTTACAATATGGTAATGATTAGCCTACTAAGTAATGTTATACTATTTTGGAAACTCGTCTTTATTTTGCCTGTGTCATATGTGTTGCAAATAAAGTTGTTTGAGAGTAATTAGACACCTTATTGTACTCACCAAGCGAACAGATTTCTTTCCTAAAGATGAATAGCAGCGTTGCTGGATTGAAAATGAAAGAGTGTAATCATTACTATCAAATGAATATATGTACAAATACTTAAACCCTAAGGATACTCCACACACTCACACCCTCAACGCTTGCCAAACTAGCAATCAGTATTAATGTCGAAGCAATGTGACAAGGGAACAATTTCGAGGAAAAACACAAAGTCTTTAAAGCGAGAACGATAATTACAGTGAACCACACGGGTTGAATTCAAACGAACAATAAAAACAAGGGAGAATTTTCCCCGACATAATTTACACAGCTTAACATATTCGATTAGCCAACCGTACACATGAAAATCAAATAGAAAATTACAATCCACAATTAATAAGGTGGTAAAATAAATTACTATTTTATAGTAAGGCTTATTACTAAATGAGTTGAATTTATATTATAGTTTATATGTCGGAAGGTAGGTATATTTTTCGACATGTGTGGCTACTCAAAAGTAAATCGTAGATTTTATAGGCGTTAGCGGAGGTATGCTCTTTTTGAGTGTTTTCTAGTTACTGTTTGTTCTTTGTGCTTTGGTAATAATATGACTGCCTGAAATTGTTTGTACTGTGCAATCTTACGACAGTGTTAATAATATGACTTCCTGATGTTTTGACCTTTTTTATCTATTGATTTTATGACTGTCTGCAAGCGTTACTACTGTATGTTCTTACGACGATGGTGATGATGTTTTTATTATATAATCGTATGACATTGGCGATTTTATATCCGCGTGTCAACGTCAATGACTTTGTTTATGGATTTGGTTATAAAAGTATATTTTGTTACAATTATAGATATCGTTAAGGCCTCCTCAGCTAAAAAAAAAGCTACATTCAGTATGAATTCACTACTATCGTAAAAAAAAACGAAAGTGAACTTCCACAATGTTTTCTATGCCACAAAGTTTTATCACTAGAGTGCATGAAACCAAGCTTTCTCAAGCGACCATTGAATAGTTGACATTTAATTCTGAAAAGTAAGAATGCTGTCTTCTTCAAACAAAAGGAAGAGGCACCTAAACGAGCAGGCTTTGATCGTTAGCACAATTCCGTCAAGAAAATGAATCGAAGTTACGGGCATTGTACGTAGTATCATTGAGAATGGCACAGGAAAAACCTCACAACATTGTATAGAATGTAATGTTATTGAATGTAATGCTGAGCAGAGGTTCACATCAGTACCACTCTCGAATGATACTGTTCATTGACTAATAGTAGATATGTCTAAAGATATAAACAACAGAGTGATTGTTGAGATAAAAAGGCATCTTTGATGAGCCGACTGACGTGGATTCATGTGCCCAGATCCTGGCGTTTATATGATGCATCATTGTTAGAGAATTCAAGAATAATTTCTTGTCTTCCATGCTATGGAGAGAACAAGTGGTAAAGATATTTTCTACCAAATCTCAAAACTTTTGAGGATGAATAACTTTCTTGGAATAATATTTGTACAGGCACAGCTGACGGAGCACCAGCAATGCTCGGCTGTCGATCAGGGTTTTGAGAAAGAGTGAATGAGGCAAATCTTGAAAAAGGCATATTCAATGTATGCTTCGCAGATATGCTTTGGTATCTAAAACTCTCCCACCAGAGTTAAAATTAGTACTTGATGAGATTGAGCACATAGTACAAATGCCTGCTTAGTGTGCAAAGAGTTTGAAGCAGAAGAAGTGTTACCTTTTCACATTAAGGTTCGTTGGTTGTCACGGGGCAATATGACATCAAGAGTAGTCATTGAAAGAAAAACTGTGAGAATTCTTCAAACGTGACAACAAACCAAAGTCGGTTGAGTTCACCAAGAAATTGTCCGACACCAGTGGCTCCAGAAGCTGGTCTACTTGAAGGACATATTATTACGTCTAAACTCGTTAAACCTATCTTTCCAAGGCCATTTTCCCACAGTGATTGATTTTATGGACAAACTAAAGTCATTCAACGTGAAACTGGAACTGTGGGAAGGAGAGGTCAAAGACGAAAATCTTAACATGTTCGAACACCTTAGTGAGGCACTTGATAAAACCAAAGGAACTGTGAAAATAAAATTGGTGCAGCTTGTACAAACGCATCTTTTTTTCCCTGCGAATGGAGATGCAGATTTCTCTCTCCGAATGGAGCGAGTTGGAATTAAAATTGATTAGAAACCCATTCATTGTTAATGTGCACCTGTTGCCAGGTAACATGCAAGAAAAATTACTTGAGTTAGTGAACGACTCTTACAAAAGATAAGGTTGAAACACTTCCCTTGACTAAGTTCTGGTCTAAAATAAGTGAACTTTACCATGCTGTAGCTGATGTTGCTGTGAGGTCTTTGCTATGCTCCCTAGTATTTACCTATGTGAGCAAGGGTTTTCAACGATGTTAAATATGAAAAGTAAACACCACACGTGAAGTTTAAGACTGGTTGTTGTATTTAGTTTTACTCCTGTGTAGCATCCATGTGCATTGACTATGATGTTAATGCTTAACTGCTTAATAAAATTATTAAAATTTCAACCATTGATAATGTCCATTGTAACACCATTGTGTGTTGAATTAGTCTGAATATATTATTATTCTATATTCAGTGTATATAGGGGTACGGTAGATAGTCTGATAACTCAAGGAGTACTTGGTGGGAAAAAGGCTGAGAACCCATGCTCTAGAAGGAGAAGTTCTTACAAATAAACTCATGGAGTCGAAAGTAGGTATTTCAAGATCCAACGGAGAAATTTGTACAACAAAACCTAGGGACTCGAGAGTACGTATTATAAGACCCGGGGAGATGAAGTTTGCATGCCAAAGACCAGAGACTCGAGAGTATGCATTTTAAGACACCCAGGAGAAGGCCGTATGACAAACCCCAGTGACTTGATAATACGTATTTTAAGGCCCCCCCCGGACAACAAATTTGATTACAAAACTCCCAGGGACTCTAGAATACACATTTTAAGACCGCTAAGAGGAAAGAAATTCATACAACAAAGCTCATGAAGTTGAGAGTACGTATTTCAAGACACCGAGGGGAAGAAGCTCATAAGACAATGCTCAGTGACTCAAAGGTACGTATTCTAAGACCCCCTTGGGTAGGAAGGAGAGTACAACAAAGTCAGAGACTCGATAGTACGTATTCGAGCCTTATACCAGGGTCATAGGGAATAAAATGTTCATCTAAACAAGTTCCCCTTTTGTAATCACTTCGCAGAGTGAATTTACATAATTAATTTTGGCCTAAACAATTGCCGTTGACCCAGATAATTGGCAATCCTATCCTCAACCTCGTATCAACAAAGGGCTGCCCCTTCAAGAAGTTCGGGTCGAGATTTGGGATTAATTGAGAAACTTCCCTGGTATGCTCTTTCTGAATGTTTTCTAGTTACTGTTTGTTCTTTTAGCTTTGGTGATAATATGACTGACTGAATTTGTTTGCACTGTGCAATCTTACGACGGTGTTAATAATATGACTTCCTGATGTTTTGACTTTTTTATCTCTTGACTTTATGACTGTCTGCAAACGTTACTACTGTATGTTCTTACAACGATGGTGATGAGGTGAGTACCTGATGGTATTTTTATTATGTAATCGTATGACATTGGCAATTTTATATCTGCGTGTCAACGTCAATGACATTATGTATGCATTTGGTTATAACAGAATATTTTGTTAGAATTCCAGATAACGTTATAGCCTCATTCGCGAACAAACGGCAATATGATGAAAGCTACATTCAGTATGGATTCACTACTATCCACAAAACAATTAATTTCCACAATATGTGTTATGCCACAAAGTCTTATCACTGAAGTGCATGATACGAAGCTTTTTCAAGCAACCGTTTGAATAGTTGTCATTCGAATCTGAAAAATAGGAATGCTGTCTTTTTCAAGCAGCGGGAAGAGGGACTGAAGCGAGCAGGCTTTGATTGTTTCCACAATTCCGCCAAGGAAATGAATCGTGGTTACGTGCATCGTACATGCTATCACTGAGAATTGCACAGGAAAAAAAAACCCTCAAAACATTGCATAAAAGTTAATCGTAACAAACGAGAGAAATTTTCATTCGGTGAAAATGGGGAAAATGGGTCGAGCGTAACGAGAGCGATTCGAGAAAATATTCTCACCTTCTTAGTTACTCTCAAGTACCCTTAATTTGCTCCCACTTGTAGTTACCATTATCCCTGAATACCATCAAGGTACCCTTATCTCGAGTTAACCTGAATTTGTGCTCGGCCTTAATTATCTTCAAGTTGCCTTCGCCCTTATTGCCCCTAACTTTAATCATTAACAATCTTGTGCCGTTTCTTCTAGCAATGCGGCCTGCAAGTTTCCACTTGGGAATTGTTACGAGTATGAGTCGCGTGCGACTCTACATCTCTCTATGTCGGTCGGTCCCCGTTTTGCTTTTATTTTGTTTTTGTAATAACATTGTAACTATTCGGCTGATTCTAACGGAATTTAAAACCCATATTGTGGTTTTAATTTTCTGTCGAATTATATAATTGCCAAAGTCCTCCGAAGTTTAGCCCAGGAATTATTTTGTTTTGGCAATAACATCATAACTATTCGACCGATTCTAACGAAATTTGAAAGCCCTATGTTGTTTTGCATTCTCTTTCTAATGATATAACTTTTAAGGTATTCCTAATGTTAATCTTTGAATTATTGAAAGTTTTGAAGGTCGTAAGGTCATAAATCAGAATAAGTGAGAGCACGTGACTTTTTGGTCAGCAGACCTTGTTCTTTTTGTTATACGTCCATCGTGTTTGACTTCTTCTCAAAGTGTTTCTTTTATGGTCCTTGCGGGTCATTTTCAATATGTTTCGTCCCCTGTCGGAGTTATTCTCAACCTGCCTCGTTGCCCCTCGGAGTTGTTCACAACATGACTCATTTCCTGTGTGAGTTGTTCTTAGCACATCTCGTACCATGTCTTAATTGTTCTCAACATGCCATGTTTCCTGTTGGAGTTGTTTTCAATATGTTTCATTAACTGTCAGAGTTGTTCTTAACATTTCTCGTCCTTTTTCGGAGTTGTTCTCAACATGTTCGTCCCCTGTCGGACTTGTTTTCCACGCGTCTCGTCCCGTGTTTAGTTATTCTCAACATGTTTCACCCCGTGTCGGAGTTGTTCTTAACACGTCTCGTCCTCTGTCGGAGTTGTTTTCAACACGTCTCGGCCTCCGTTGGAGTTGTTCTCAACATGTCTCGTTAATTGTCAGATTTGTTCTCAACATGTCTCGTTAATTGTTGGAGTTTTTCTTAACGTCTCGTTAATTGTCGGACTTCCTCACAACATGTCTCGTCCCCTATCGGAGTTGTTCTCAACACGTCTCGTCCCGTGTCGGAGTTATTCTCAACATGTTTCGTCTCGTGTTGGAGTTGTTTTCAACACGTCTCGTCCCCTGTCGAAGTTTTTTTCAATACGTCTCGTTCCGTGTCGTAGTTGTTCTCAAGATGTCTCGTTTCCTGTTAGAGTTGTTCTCAACACGTCTCGTGCCCTGTCAAGGTTGTCTTCAGCGTCCGCGTCCTTTTTGTGTCCAGTGTCCAAGTTTCACTTAAAATAGTTAAGCATAGAGACATGTCATTTTTGGAGATGTTGCTAAACTTTGCTGCCGCTCTCCAGTCCCGAAAAGGGGTCCCCATGTAACCAGTCACACCTAGCAATTGGAGATGCTACACACTATCCCACCCTGGGTTCGAGCAATCTGAAACTAATTGGGAATACCTAGGTTTTTTGTCCATCTAGGCATCGTCATCTTACTATTTTTCCGCCACTTCCTTCACAAACCCATTCACACCAAATTTCCTAGCTGAAGGCTAACTTTGAAGGCAAGTCGCCGACTAGCATGGCTACCTTCTTCCTAACATTTTTTTTTTCCTTTCTATTACTCCTATATTTATTTTATATTGCCATTTTCTCTATAAGGAGTGTCAATTGTAGCATGAAAGACATGTCGCAACTGACAGCCGGGGAATTACGTGCCCTCCCGGCCCCATCGCACGCACATGCGTTTTGTTCAGGACTCAAAGCCTGTAGGAGGATCAGTGGCTATATATCTTCCGTTTATTTTCAGTTACTATATCTTCGCCACTTTCTTTACAGCTTTCCTTAAAGATTTATGCAGGACGCCCTCGTTGGTTTTCATTTTAAATATTAATAAAAAATAATCCCCTCTCCAGCCTAATTTTGCTTTACTGATTACATTCCATGTTCCAATCAGGAGTCATAAACTGTCCTAATTCGGCATATTCTCGTCAATTCTATTATTATGTAAAGAAACTAATGTCGTTTTTATAAGATAGTAAAAAATGCTTCTTTGAGTTGTTTAAATTGTTCCAAATTTGCAGCGAACTGTTTAAAGATAACTGTATTAATTAATACTTATTCCTTTTTTTATGCTACCTTTTTTAAGAACTCTTCATTAGTGATGGCTAAGTGAAACATGCATAGAGCATATCGTTCCTTAAGAATAGAAGGAAAATACTGCAACATTAACAGTAAAAAAACATCACAGAAGTGTATAGAAAAGTGTCGAATATTCTTAAATATCAGCATTGGTTTAAAAAGTTCCTTTCAAGTGATTTTTGAATTTAAGAAATCTCAGGGTAGAAGCCGCCGCCATACTGTAAACGATTTTGATGCACTTAAACCCCCTGAAATTATAAATAACAGTCACAAAACAATGTGTAAACATCTTATAAACATATTGAAAAAACGCATAAATGGTGTTTGAGGGCAACATAAACTGCCCGAAGGATGACGTTTACAAAGTGTGAATATTGTTTCGTCTTTATTGGTCCGAGAAACCAGCGAGCCATTTTTGGACTAAATTATTACTGGGGATGATAAGTGTATTCTTTATTGTAATATTAAGCACAAGAAAAAAAACAGCAATAGTAAGCAAACAGTTATTGCAGACCAAAATGTTCAACAATTGCAACGTTTCTATGAAGCACCTGAGCAAATACTCCTTCACTTAAGGGCATCCCCCTCCTTCATGACGCTGCCCACACAAACGTGGCACGTTTAACCCAAGAATTAAAATATTGCCTTAAGTTGGAAAGTTCTTAATCAATCTTCATTTCCAGTTCAACTGTGAGATTGACTAATGATAATTCTGTTATCAGTGACGGTAATTGAGATAGATTTGGACCAAATAATACTATGCCTTCGGCAGAGCGAAGGTAACTTAAATATCTGGGCCATTAATTTTAATTCCTTTTTGTTCCCATTCCAAAATCCCGAAAATCTCAGCAAGCACTGTTGTAAACAGTTTAGGGGAGATAGGATTCCTGTCTCATTCATTTTTTTGTGGAATTTTATTACTGACTGAGTCCAGCCTAAATGATGATATCGCTTGCATTTATAAGTAAGAGAATATAAATGAGGGCTTTGTTAATTCCTCGTTTCTGTAGTGGTGTCGGAATTGAATTGGTGCTGACTGAGTCAAATGCCTTTTCATAGTCTCAAATACAATGCAGACAGGTATTTTATATTACCTGCCATAATGATCTAACAGCTGGCACATAATCACATGTAGTATAGTATTTTTATGAACCATGCCAGTTGCAATGGATAATTGGTGTAGTGTTTGTCTCAATATATTTGTTTGTTTATTAGTTTATCTTAGGGCATTTATTTGTCTATTAGTTTATTTTCTTTTATTTGTTTGTCTTTAAGTTTATCCTTTGATATTTATTTGTCTATTAGTTTTATGATGTGTCTATTAGTTTATCTTCTGGCATTTATTTGTCTATTAGTTTATCTTCTGGTATTTGTCTATTAGTTTATCTTCTGGCATTTATTTGTCTATTAGTTTATCTTCTGGTATTTGTCTATTAGTTTATTTTGGGGTATTTGTTTGTCTCTTAGTTGATCTTCTGGCATTTATTTGTCTATCAGTTTATTTTTTTGTATTTGTTTGTCTATTAATTTTATGATATGTTTGTCTATAAGTTCATCTTTTGATATTTGTTTATCTATGAGTTTATCTTATGATATTTGTTTGCCTATTGATTTTATTATATGTTTTTCTATTAGTTTATTTTCTGGTATTTCTCTGTCTATTAATGTATCTTTTGATATTTATCTATTAGTTTATCGTATGACATTTGTTTGTCTATTAGTTTATCTTCTGATATTTGTTTGTTTATTTGTTTACTTACGGAATCATGTAGGTAAATTTGACTGATTTTTGTGCAATTTTGTGACTGCTCTATTTTCTGCGCATCCATTAATTAGAATCAGGTTGCCCCCCTTGAAATTTCTATCACCCTTGGTGGCCATTTGGTTGTCTCAATGAAGATGGCAACACAGACATCCGTCAGCCATGGATGTCGAAGACTAAACGCACCTGCGGTCCAACCGCAACGTCCATTATGGAGGGAAGAAGACAGATGAGGCTATGTCCATATCAAAAGGTCCGATGCAACCATCAGCAAAGGAATAGACCCTAGAGACAGATAAAAATTAACACCGCCATCATCAGGAAGCACACGAGGTTAATATGAATAAACACGGGCGTGATTTATAATTATGAGCACGGCTTTGCCGGGTACGCAAAAAAAAGACTTTAAAAGGTGAAAAAAATCTAAAATCGGCCTATTTGCTTGTGCATGCGCGTAATGTGTGCCCTAATAGTTGAAGGTATTATTTTGTGTACGTTTGGTGTGTGTCTGTGTGTGTGTGTGTGCGAGAGAGCGTGCGAATGAACAGTTATTACCAGTGATGACGTTTTTAAAAAAAAATGGGTTTGGTTTAATGAGGCGTCAAATAAATATGCAAATTTTTATTGTTGCAGAGACTGACGAACAGGGCGAGGGGGGTTACGGGGTAGAAGATGGAGGAGGGATATTCTCCCTTCCCTCTTTTCGTGAGAAGGGATACCCCAATATTGCTCTTCTACCCACTCACTTGGGAAGGGGGACGCATAATTCGCACATTAAGACATTAATCCTTGTAAGAAAGGGGGCGGGGATGATAGGAATGAGCCTTCTAGTGTGTGGAAGGGGATCTTCCTGGTAAGGAGACGGCTGTTTTGGGGAATTTGACCCCCAACAAATTCATGAAGTTGACTCCACTCACCGCATGAATTAACTAATATTTTTAGTTATGGGTACGAGTTCGTAGTTTCGAGCGTCTGTGCTCTTTGTACGAACTTGTTCGTGAAGGTTTGGAATCCATGTATATCCACATCCTCCAAGCATTTAGGCTTAACGGGGATTGCTTTTATACACAATATTTTTCGCATCTTCTGGTCTTTCTCGTTTATCTCCTTTTCCTTCGACGGCCGTTCCTTTCTTGATTTCACGTCAAAATTCCCTCATTGGTTATAACCATTTCCTTTCTCATGAAAAGGGGTTGTGGTATGTAGGGTAGACACATATGAGGCAGCACCTTTGACTCTAGGGGTAGGAGGAATGTGAGTCAATATTTCCATGAACAAAATAAATAATGAAATAACGTTATTGAGTGTGCGTTCGGTCGCCTGCAACTGAATCAAATGATGAAATGAGTCATTCAAAAAGAGATTCACATTCACTCGATTCATTTGATTCCTCCGGTACCTGCTAAAGCTTGATAGGCCTGACTACTGCCCCGACCTCTTTTGACCAGGAAGCCTACCCGTAACCAGATCATGCACTCTAAACATTCCTTTCAATCTTTAGACCCACTCTTCAAGGACTATCATCTCCACCAATACCTTAAAAAAAAGGAATCTATTCACCAGAATTGGTCCCTGGTAGTGGGAAAAGGGTCAAATAACTGAATGCCACTGAAAGAAGATCTTATTCCACCTTAGGCCTATAGATTCTCTAATTGATGACTGACGTCATGAGTAATGACATTTGCATTGGCCATCTTGAAGGACTTGGATGATCTGTTTCTATTTAATATTCACACAGGATATTGACTAGCGTCCAACTGGAGTTATATTTCTTATAACACACAAACACACACACACACTTCTAAAATTGTGTCGTAATGTTCTTTTGTGGCTTTTGCGTGACGTAGGTCCAGGAACAACGATGTGCAGGGAACTAAACGAAGCTTCACTTGCTGGCCTAATTCGATGCTACACCAATATTCCTCATGCTTGCTTGAACTTAATGGTGATGGGAGGGGGGGGGGGCTTTAAGCTAGTGCTTCTGAATTATATTTGCGCTCTTTTCTTGACCGTATGGTACTCGTGGTCTTTTTATCCATATAGTACTCGTGGTCTTTTTATCCATATAGTACTCGTGGTCATTTTATCCATATAGTACCCTCTAATCACTAAGCTATTATTGGTTATAACAAAAAATCGAAAACAAACGAAGGCATCTCCGCCAGAAAGTTTGTACGGAGAGATCTGTAAAGTAAGTGGGGCAAATGAAGTGAAAATGTTGGATCCGGAAGGGCTCGCAATCCTTCAGGTACAATACCTAGATTATAACATGGGATTCGATCCACCGGTTGTTACGAATGGAACCCCTTGTTTGGTTATCCCCAAATCGAGCTCCCATCCTGCGATTAACCACACTCGTTGGGGCTTAACTTAGCCGGTGGGGCACAACGGCTTTCTACTAAAGTAGTTAGTTGATTATTATAGGATTATAGCACTTCTCGTCCCCTGCATTTAGGGTTAAAGTCAACTCAAGGAGTCCTGCCAGTCTAGCAATGAAGGTCGATCCCATAATTTAGGTCTGTGTTCATTGAACAAAATTACCCGTAAGAGGGTTCACGCTTTCCAACAAGGAGGAATCAACCCCCTGCAAGAGGGTCAACTCCCCTATCAATGGGTTCGCCCCCTTCTATAGGAGGATTCAAACTCACTGCAAGTAGGTTCAAACTTATCAGTAAGGGGGCTCAAATTTCCCCGCACGATGGATCACTCTCTCACAAGAACCTCACTTAAATGGGTTCGAACATCCCTCGAACGGGTTCAACACCCGCAATCGGGGTTCTAATGTGCACCTTGGAGCCTCTGGTCGAAGCATCCGTTCGTGGAGGCTCTGGGGTCACCATGTATGTAGTCACCCTTTTACATTAGAACCCTTTTTGCCCCAACTCTATGGTAGTCCCCTTCACACATACATACACACACACAAGAACCTGTCTAACGGAGCAGAAGCATGTTCAGGAGAGTTGCGTGACCCCCACCCCCCCAGAACCCCTAGGTCTTTTCTCGAGTTATTCGTCAACAAATTTTCACTTTCTCTGATTTTAACACTTTTCCGACTTTGCCATTCCCTTTACCACGCCCGCCAATTTTACCACCCATGTTACAAGTACCCTAATTACACCGCTCCGCTCATTTTGTCGGGCCTTTGCCATTTGCCTTATTGTTTACAGCTTAATTTACCACCACCCCTCCAATTTAACCCTTCCTAATTATGCCACTCAATTTACATATTGCTTTAATTTTACCACAAATTCACATGTTTTGGTAGTTTAACGCTTTGTCACCAAGTTTTACCACTCTATTTATTACTTATCCCTGATTTTATCAGTCTTTTACAAACATCTTTAAAAAAATTCCCGTAATGCTTTCGTTGGTTGTTGTTTTTATTCTAAAAATAAAAATCACTATGTATTTTCTTGGGGTGATTCTTCCCTCTCTCATATCCCTCCCCAGGCACACAACGCATCACTCTTCCCTCCCGGAACCCGCCAAGGGTTTTCATTTCCACACTCACCTGACGTGGAGCGGTGGCAATTCCATTGCCAAAAACGGTTCCTTGTCCAGCTGGTTGGTGGCAAAACGCACTACTATCGCTCTTTTGCTCCTTCTGATCCAGATGAGGACCAGCTTCTCGTGCCCTCGGGCTTGTGACCGATCGTCATTCCGATCTTTGTGTGAATTTCATTACCCAGTCATTCTTTTCTCACTGATAATGTGGGTTCACAATGGATTACAATTATATTCTATGTGAGTTGCAGCATTGTTACCCATTCTGTACCTGATACCCAATGGATCTAATATTTATTTTTCTGTAGCATTCCTTTACACCCTCGATCAGTTTTCCTATCTATTGTTTTTTCCATTCATTCGTTTAATCTCTTATTCCCTTTTTCTCCCCCTTTATGTTATTCCTTTCCATTGAGCACAAAATTACCGTTGAGTGATAAAAGAACTTTGTATATTTAATATTGAGTTCGTAAGTTATGTAGTTAATGTAGAATTAAGATCCTATATTTCTTATGGGTCAGGTTAGGTTACGTAGTTAATGTAGAATTAGGCCCACAAACCTTTTGGCGGCGTATAAATTCCACATGTTTTCTTTTTTTCAATTTTAACCAACTAACTCTATCATTGGCCGTGTCAAATAGCCAATTTTAATATTATTGCCTTGTCTATTCATTGTCATGTTTATGGATTCTTTGCAAGTTTATGAAAATTAAATCATGCAGAGGCAATAATGAGTCTAGGCTAAAACCGACAGACAAACATTATGCAAATTTTGAAGCAAGACAAAGAGATTACTAAAAGCTCTAGCGACTGAAATAGTTTGACATTGATAAGATAAATGTAATTATCTTGCGGGAATTCTCTCCTCCCCTTTCATTCAAAGTGACCCGATATTTTTTTTTTTCAATCCAAATTTGGTGTAACATAGGCCCTAATGTATGACTGGGCTCCCATTAAAAATGCCGCCATTTGTAAATGTACAGAGCTGTTATGGCGTCTTTTGTTATAGACATATGCAAGAATTAGATGCGTATAATTTTATGATAAAATCGACGAATTCCATCCTCCATTTTCTACAAGGTGACCAGATGTATTTTTTAAGCCTATTTAGAGTAATGAAATAGACCTGAATTTACTGGTATGGTTCGCTTTAAACTGTGGCCATGACTGCACATACATATCCGTTGCGGTAACTGTTATCATAATAATATGAAATTATGTTATTTTATGATATTCTTATGTACAATTTTGTTTAGATTGTGAAATAGCCATACTAGAAAATATCGAATGCTATTTATCCGAAATTTCTGATTTGAAAAAAGGAAGAATTATAAATCCATTTGAGGGAGATGAGAGATATCCCAGCAAGAACTAGGGATCTCGTAATACAAGTTTCTACTAATAGCAAAAATCCCAATTTAAATAGCAAAGCAATGATGCATTCACTCATTCACGGTCTGGTTGATCCGTGCTTTTTGACTTGTCTTCGTGTTGTTTGAAGCTTTTTAATAACAATCCTCCTTTAAAATATTCAAAAGTGAAAAGAAAGCGTAAAAATTAGCCTAAGAACAGCAGTAAACTATCTGTACCACCTTTGTTTTGACGAGGTACAGCGAGGATGAAACTTGGTCATTACACTTGCGACCTAACGATATTAAACATACGTCTCGGGCATTTGGGCGCAGCATAATCTTTTCCTGTCAAGTTAAAATTTGCTTAGTTTTCAGACAATAGATGAATATGGCTGGACGTTACCCAGACAAAGGCTCGCAACAAACAAGCTACAACCACACCCAAACATTATGGGGGTATGTTATGGTGTCACAAAAGGCAAATAGCGTTATAGGATATATATCAAGGCATTTTGCGTTTAAACCTAAATATATTATTCTTCCTTTATATAAGGCGCTTGTAAGACATCATTTGGAGTATGCGGTGTAATTCTGGACTCCATATATACAAAAGACATTATAATATCGAAACACGTCCAGCATCGAGCAACGAAATTATCTTAATTCCTGAACTTGAAAGAGATCGTACAGAGGAAGACTGAGGTAACTAAATTTACTTTCACTGGAAGATCTGCATCTATGCGGGCAACTAATTATTGATCTTTAAAATACTAAATGGGTTCACTGGTATAAATTGTGATCCAATATTTGAGGTAGATAACCGAGCTAACTAGGATTATCGGTTTCAAGCTATAATAAACAAAAGATTTAAACTGCTATAACACAAAAATTTATTTCTTATAAAATAACTCAGACTTGAAATGGTTTGCCTAAGAATGTCGTCGAAATCACTACAGTAAATATGTTTAGAAATACAATTGATAAATATTACTTAAGAATATAACTTTACGAATATGAGTTGTGACTCTAATTCTTTAGCCATATCCTCTTTTCCTTTGCCTGTTCGTCACCTCTGATTTCCATCCTTTTACTTCTTTCTTGAACTAATATCGAGTGGCTGTTAGGTTATTTTCTCATTCTTGATTCTGGAATAATATTTGTTTGAATGTATTGGTAATATTAAATCAGAAGAAAAACATTTTTTTTGTCTGCAATGACTCATGTTAACTTTATTAATTGGTTCATTAGAAAGTGCTAGTTACAGTTTTCTAAAAAAAAAGTTCTTTTCGCACAACCATAAAGATGAGAACATGAAAGAAGCAAAACTGTATAAAACGACGTTCTTATCCCTTGACGCGAACCACATAGCGAACAATACCAAACAAAAACTTGGGTAAAACGACCCCCTTCTCAAACCCTGGCACTACAAACAGCAAAATTATATATATATATTTTTCAAAATCTATTAAGCTAAACATAATTAGAAATACCCAGTAACGGATCTAGATATGAGCAACATAGGCAGCCACCCAGGGCGGCATCTTGTCTGGGGACAGCACGGGGTATTCGGCGGATAAAAACAAAACATTGCGCGATCCGTTTACTATCACCCCTTTGGATGTTACGGCAATGATATCTTGACACTGTGTAGGTCGGAGTGGCCACCCTAACCCTAGTTTGTCAACTTCCCCACACTCAGAAGTTGGAAACTGGAAATGAGAACGAGTGGGTTTAGAATGACTTCAAGTCAACCTGAGAAGAAAATTAATGTATCAAGCTCAGGACTGGCAGACTGGAAACATGCAAGTTCTTTAATAACCTCACATGACACTGTTGAACACCAAAACTGCATGAACACATGGAAAGAACTGACAATTAGGAAAAAAATGTGAAACACTTAAATAAGTAGGAGATAGAATTTCAGGAGGCCGAGGGATAAGAGCTACAAGGAGCTACAAGAAAAATAAGCACCCTAGAAGTCCTTACGGTCCATACAAGGAGGGTACTTTTTACGCAGTCCTCGAAGGTGTCCGTTGGCAACCTCGAAGATCACTTGCGAGGATCTTAACGGCTATTTCGCAAGACTTTATCTAGTGTTGACTTGAACTGGTCAACATATTCACTGTTGACAACTTCCGTCGGAAGTGCGTTCCAACTACGGCAGATACTGTAAGTGAAGAATTTCCCACACATATCACGGTGGTATCGCTTCAGTTCAAGTTTAAAGCCGTGGTTTCTTGTTCTTCCCTCTCTGAGCTGGAAAATATTCCCGTAGTCCAGTCTGTTGAAGCCTCGAAGTATTTTAAACACTTCGATAAGCTGACCACGTAGTCTCCGGGTGTCCAGCGAGAAAATATCTAATTCCCTTAATCTATCTTCATAACTTTTATGTCTGATAGAGGGAATCAGTTTGGTTGCCCTGGCTTGCACGCGTTCTAATCTCGCGATGTCCTTTCGAAATGAAGGACTCCAAAATTGTAAGGCATACTCCAGGTGCGGTCGGACGAGGGAGTTGTACAGATACAGTACTATCTCCTTGTTCTGATATTCAAACTGTCATTTTATATACCCTAACATCCTTTGGGATTTCTTCTCTACCTCAATACACTGTTTCGAGAACTTGAGGTCACTGGTGATAGTTACACCCAAGTCCTTCTCAGTGTCAGTGGATTCAAGAGCAGTGCCCTTAATGATATAGGGTAATTGAGGATTTCGGTGGCCGATATGCATCACTTTGCATTTGTTTATGTTGAAAGGTATTTACCACGTATCAGACCACTCCTCAATCTTTCAAAGATCATCTTGTAGGCGGGCAGTATTTCCATCCTTTGCAACGTTCATACCAAGCTTGGTATCGTCGGCAAATTTGGAAATCTTGGCAACTATGTCACCGTCCATGTCGTTGACGTAGATGATGAATAGTAGTGGTCCTAGGACAAAACCTTGAGGCACTCCGCTAGTAACCGGCACCCACTCAGAAGCCTTTCCATTCAGCACCACCCGTTGCCGTCTGCCATTTAGCCAGTTCTCTATCCAGCCTGCTACTTTTACGTCTATGCCCAGCGCTCGCACTTTCCGGAGCAGGCATCGGGGTGGCACCTTGTCAAAGGCTTTCTGAAAGTCTAAGTAGACCGCATCCACCGCCTTGTCCCGATCGTGCCCACTGAAGACGAAGCGGAAGAATTCCACAAGGTTCGTCAGGCATGACTGTTGCCTTCGGAAGCCGTGCTGGGAACTCCTCAGTAGCATCTTTAACTCTAAATACGACGTCATTTTTTCCACCATCATGCTTTCCATGAGTTTACCGACTATCAAGGTCAGACTGATACGAGGGGCGGTCAATAAGTTCTGCAATTCGGATATAAGGAAACGAGATATGAGTAAAAGTGTTTTATTATTTTTCAATATAACTACCTTCGACTTCAATGCACTTGCGCCACTTGTCCCTGAGGCTTCGAATTCCCGACAACCAGAAATCTCCCGACTGCTGTTCAATCCACTTCTGGACGGCGAGCTGGACATCATCATCGTCCCCAAACCGGCATCCACGCAGTGCAGCCTTGAGCTGGCGGAATAAAAAGTAATCGCTAAGGGCCAGATCTGAACTGTACGGGCGATGTTTAGCTCCTCGAATCCGCACTCGCGCAGGACAGCTTGTGCAACTCTGGCCTGGTGAACTTTGACGACGTTGAAGTCGATCATGGGGCGTGAGGTTTTTAGAGACCCAACGGGCAGAGACCTTGGCCATGGCCAAATTGTCGTGGGTGATGTTGATAACACTTCCATGTCATATTCCAAGTTCTCGCTTGATTTCTTCGACCTTCACCCATCGATTTTCGAGGATCCTCCTCTCCACACGGGCCACATTGTCCTTGTTGGTCACGTCTGACGGGCGTCCTGGACGGGGGTCATCTTCAAGGGACTCACGACCATGGCGGGACTCCCTATTCCAGCGAGCAATGGTTGCAGAGGAAGGGGCGGTGTCGGTGTTCACTGCAACCATGCGTTCATGGATCTCTTTTGCATTCCTGCCTTCCTTGGTCAAAAATTTGATCACTGCGCGGTGCTCAACCTTCTCCATTGTTGAAAAATTTGTGACTGATGATGTGCGATCAGCTACTGCTTCTTAAATAGACGAGGCAGGAGCGTGCGGCTGCATGTCCTGACTTGTCATAACTTGTCCTAACACCCCCACAAACAGCCATCCCCCTTCCTCTGTTTTGCTCTACCGATTCGCAAAACTTATTTACTGCCCCTCGTAGGTCGGTAGTTCGAGGGTTGGCTACAGTCTCTTTTCTTGAAGATAGGAGTCACCTCCACTTCACGCCAGTCTCTAGGAACGCATTCGGTCCGGATTGACATGTTGAAGATTGCGCTGAAGTGTCGTGACACTTGAGCGCGCACTTCTTTCAACACTTTAGGTAGAAACCTATCCAGGCCAGGTGACTTATTCGTCCTTAGGTCACTGATTTTCTTTTTCATTTCTCCTTCGGTGAAGTCTAAATCCTCCAGCTTTTCCCCCGAGTAGGAATCCGTCGGCTGAGGGATGGGACCACACTCTTCAGTAAACACTGAAGAGAAGTAGTCGTTAAGTAGGTTAGCATTTTCTGCATCTGAGTGCTTTAATGTCCCCTCCTTATTCGTCAAAGGGCCAATCGTTCGACGGATTGGTTTACGGCTGTTTACATATCCAAAGAACTCCTTGGGATTCTCTTTACAGAATCTCGCCACTCGGAGTTCCTCAGACCGCTTAGCTGCCATTATGCTGGACTTCACTCTCCTGGCTAGCCTCCGGTATTCGTCAAAGTCACCCGAGATCTTCAAAAGCCGGTACACATTTCTCTTCTCCCTAAGCAGTTGGCCGATTTTTACATTAAACCACTTTGGTGGAACAGAAGACCGACGGGGGCATTTCAGAGGGATGAAACGCGATTGAAGACTCATAAATGTGGTTTTGAAACTGTTCCACGAGTCTTCAACAGCCTCGCACTCTTCTAGCCTCGCGTCAGTCAGTCCAGCGCGTAGATCTGCAAAGTCTGCTCTTCTCAAATCGAGTTTCCTCGATTTACTAGTTGCAGGCTCTGCCTTGGGGACTTTGACTACAAATCTAATTAGTCAGTGGCCACTGCCACCGAGCTCTTCGCCAACAGAGAGGTCCTCAACGATGTTATCCTCAGAGGTGAAAACCAAGTCGAGGATATTGTCTCCTCTCGTTGGCTCTCCCACCCATTTAGGTAGGAACTCGTTGTTTGCGAACTCCAGGAGTAGGGCGTTCTCGCCACAGGGTTATCTGGTTTCCCAGTCAACTTGTGTGTTAAAATCCCCCATGACGATACACACTGTCTTCGACAAGTTCTCCTAGTAGCTGGTACAGATCTCTGTCCTTTTCAACGAGTAGGGCAGGAGGTCTATAAAGCACCAGGGTCCTGTATTTGGCAGGACCTATCTCTAGGTCAACACCTAGTAGTTCATAGTCGGATACGATGAGGCAATCCGTCGAGTTGAGAGTATCCTTGACATACAACATCACACCGCCACCCTCTCTGTCTGGCCTATCTTTCAGGAAGAGCTGGTAACCGAGAATCGTGAATTCACCTTAAAAATCTCGGCTTGAGGTTTTTATCCACGACTCCGTTATGGCCACCATCTCAGCTTCCTCTGTTGCTACAAGGCAACGGAGCTCAAGAAACTTATTCCTGATTGATCTCCCATTCAACAGAAGAACTTTGAGGGAGTTTATAAGTGTAGGACTCCCTACGCTCTTCCGTTTCCCGGCTTCCTTTGTATGGCAGCACCCCTCTTTGCCACATCTGAGAACGTCGTTCCAGGAGTGACACGGGCATACTGTCTTACACCCGCCTTCACTCTGGGTCGGACGCTCCTCTGCGTCCGCTCTACGACATCCTGGATTAAGTTACAGAGTACAGCCTTTCCCTTGAATGAAAGGTGCACTCCGTCCCTTTGGTAGAGGTCGTTTCGACCGTAAAAGGTGCGGTAAGGGTCCAGAACGAAGACCATCTTCGCCGTACAGAGGTCTGACACGCGCTGGTTCAAGGTCACGTTCCTTGAGTGAGCTGTCCGGCTAGGACCTCTTCTTGGGAGCATCCCTACAACGACCCGTCTGCGAGTTCTCAATCCGCAGTCGTCCATGGCTCCCATGACCCTGCTGAGAATTTTCTCACTAGGGCCTACTTTGCCTCCTCGGAGGTAGAGGTCATTTCCACTCACTATCAGGGCAACGACTGAATTCTCGGAGATCTGAGATTTCTCAGCCTCTACCCTGATGTGGTGGTTTCCCCGTCCTGGCTGGCAGCATACGTTCACACTAGTGCGAAGGCGGGCCGCTAGCAGGGGCTTCAAACCTCGTGCTTAGGAATCGCCAACAAGGGTAACCCTCGGACATTTCCGTGCAGAGGTTTGAGGCCTTCCTTCTGGAAGCGAACTCTCGGTTCCCTCTTTCTTATTCTTCTTTTTCTTATTCATCTTTTCTCTCCTATCTTCCTTTGTTATATACTCTTCTGTTTTTATATTTTATTCTTCTGCTTCTACTATATCTTCTGCTTCAACTTGCTATTCTTCTGCTTCTACTTTATCTTCTGTTTCAACTTTCTCTTCTTCCTGTTTCTTTCCCTTCTTTTTCTTTTTATTTGAAGGTTTATCCGTAGCATGCGGACCTAGCTCTAGGGGTAATACTGCAGATGCATTGTTTACTACAGGGCTTGACGTTAGCTCTGCTATTCTGACCTCTAGCCTGCGAATCAGTCCGGCGTGTTCCAATTTCAGGTTATTTATTTTCTCCTCCAACTTCCTAGACCTTTCCTCGGAAGCCTTGCATGTTTCTTTTAGCTCCTTGATTTGGCCGTTTAGAATACAGTCGGTGCAGGAACTGGCCGGGTAGCATTTTGAATAACACCCCTCCGGAAAGTCCACGCACCACTTATCTATCTGGCATATTGCGCACGTGTATTTTAGTGCTCCTGGTCCTTTCTTGCCAGGCATTTTGAACACTTTCTCTCTCTCAAAACTCTGCGACCAATCAATAGTAAAAAAGGTGGGGGTGTCGATTTCGCTAAGGTGATTCGCTCCCGCCTATCCTTTGGAGACTTTTAGGATCTTTCATAAGGCACGCTCCATGTGCTGCTTTTCGTCCGACCGAGTCGTCAAAATTCGGCGTGCCGTGGCTCCCAACCAAGCAGCACTGACGGTCCCCGAAGGGGCCATCGATTTCTCACCAGGTGAACAACGGAGCACGCCCCGTACTAAACTCCTACTAGTTCACTTCACGACGGATAAGATCTCGGAGCAGCGTTCAATGGATATCCAGCCACACCAAGAGACTCGACCCAAGGCTTTTTATTGGCATGGCAACCAACATGGGAACAAAAGGCCGTCACCTTAGACCGATGCCACCAGAGGCACCCGTCAACGGTCACTGGGAATGGTCAATAATTACGCGCCAGGGAAGGGGTTAACGGGGCACTACCCTCATCCCATTCATCGTGCCCCAACGCCTAAGACACCTCTAGTCCTAGTCTCTCGCAACCAGTGAGCGTCGATTGGCGTTGTTTATAGAGGTTCCAAAGCCTCTCTTCTGACGCATGAGGTAGCTGCCAGGTCCTCATATGTAGATAGAAGGAAAGAAGGGAAAGAGTGACACGATAGGAGTAGGCTCTTCTTTTTGTTGTTGTTTTTTCTTTTTGTATACGTGGGAGAGATAGAATAAAATTAAAAAATGAGAAGGATAGAGTAGAAAAAGTAAAGAATGACGCACTTAGTCTGGAACCTCGTTTCCGACCAAATCGACAAGGGAAGCGCTACCAGGGGTACCCAGAAGAGGTACCCCCGCCGACATAGCTCGAAAAGTCAAAGGTACACACAAGCTCTCTTCCCGCGACAAGGGGGCGTCACCTCTCCTTCTACTTTTAAGAGAGAGAGAGAGAGAGTTCTGTTGACATGTCTGGCTGCTATTCTGCACTAGCAATGTGAAATCTGGAACTAAGGAGAAGGAGAGAAATACTTTACTCTACATGAACGGGCAATTTCCTAAAAGAATTTGATCTCATAGGACAATTTGATCTCATTATGAGAGAGTACCTTTGACCTCGAGTTACACCATCTACGTTGACCACCAAATATAAAATAAACTTACATATATATACCTATTAAATAGCACATTTATATTGGTAATGATGAGAGACACCAAACTGGCATATTTTTCCACTTCATTCTTGATTGCACATTCGATGTTAGACAGAGTGGACAGTTATCAATTGTTCTCAGAATCGTTTCAGTTTCACTGCAGGAGAAGCCAATACAAATGAGCATTGGGGCTTTGGAGGCAGGGGAGTCTACGAGAAAACATTTGAGATCCCTAATTATTGTAAGATTAAAGGAGCTAAACATTCCCTTAAGATTGCAGAGGACAGTCTTATGACAAGGGTACAACATGAAAGACAAGAGCAAAGGCATGAAAACCAAAGTCCTGGAAATAAATCCAAGAGCTTTATTTGTGCTCTGTGGGGTTCACACACTGAACTTAGTCGTGGCTGATGCAGCCAAAATTTCGTCGATTTCACAGTTGCTTTTGTATCTTACATAAACTATATAGTTTTTTTCAACATCCAAACATCGATGGACCATCCAGCAAAAAAACGTGAGCCTATTTGAAGATGTAGACGGAGACAAGGTGACAGAGTAAAATACAACGTGTTGAGCCACTGAGGTATCAAGCAGCTGTGATGAGCACTGATTGATGTGAGGGATCAAGTCACAGACCCTGTGATAAAAAGGTTGAGGCTCAGCCCTTGTCAGAAGAAGTGAGATCACACTGTTTCAGCATCTGCACCTTGATGTGGTATGACATGAGCCAGATGCTTATGAGCAAGCTACTGCAGTCTCCCAACTTGCATGTTGATGTTGCAATCGGTCTGATAAAAAAAAACAGAGACTGCAATTAGCAACTACAACGAAGTTGGTTTTATGACTGCGCAAACATTAGCCAAGAATATGTGTGAGAGTATGAATGTAGAGGCTGTTCTAAAACAAAAAAGGCTGTGGTCCACAAAGCGGAACTTTTTAAATAAGTCATTTGAAGAGTCTTTGAGTGATCACATGAAGAAGGTGGAGTAGATATTTTTCATTGTCGTCATTGATGCTGCAACCTCAGCTCTTCAGAAAAGATTTCCGAACTGTTAAAATGTGGGTAAAAGTTTGGACTGCTGTAAATCTTCCAAATTCTATCAAATGAGGAGCTGTCAGAGCAATGTGAGGCTCTAAGTATGCCGCTACACTTTAAAAAAAACACTCAGACTTGAATGATTGGGAGGTTAGACATGAACTGAGGATCTTGTCTGAGTTGTCATCGAATATCATGGCCCTGTTTGAGCTGTTGACGTTTAAACATAAAAGGAAGCTATCAGAAATTTATCCAAATTTGCGAACCACTCTCAGAATTTGTCTCACTCTTCCAGGAGCTGTAGCTGAAGCACAGATAATCTTTACAAAACTGAAGCTCATCAAATCCTACCTGAGGTCCACCATTTCATAGGAATGCCTTGTGGCCTAGCCATCATCAGTATTAACCATGCAGTTGCTGAGCAGATTTCTTATGATGATGTAATTAATGACTTTCATTAAAGAAAACAAGAAATGTCAGAATTTAGATGGCAATTATGCAATTTAGTTTGCATGTTTTTTGTTCAAACATAATAGTATAATAATTAGGTTATCTTTGTATGCGTGCCATTTTATCATAGTAATAATACAAATAATTGTTTATACATAATATTTATGTGGAGGATGACCACATAGTCCAAGACGGGGATACTAAAGGGGTGTAAACTAGAACCGCCATTAGAAATACCTCAAGTTAAAACCTCTACTTCCTAATCTATTAATTAACTGTGTTATCGAATCTCCCTCGAAATTAGCTAAAGGAAAGTCAATAAAGTATTAAAAAGTCAACTTAAAAACTTTAATAGGATTTTTTTTTGTTTAACTTGTAAAGAAAAGTTGTCAGGGCAAAGTCAGTAAGGCCGGTAATTTGGGACAAGCGCTGGTTTAAGAGTTACCAGTAAACAAAAAACAAAGAAACAAACGAGCCCTAGTAAGGTAACCAGCACTATACGCAGTGATGGTATTCGTTTAGTCTAGCAATGAATAGTCATCTTCATACTGTATCGTACTGTAGTGTACTGCAAGGGCAAAAGCGAAAGTTAAAATAACCCATTGATACAATTCTTTTTCGGACTGTAGATTTGTCTAATAGATACAGTCAGGTGCTTGGCGTGGGCGAGGAACACCCCCCAGCAGTGGCCGATGCAGTGTAAAAGTGAGTACTCGTTGCTATAGTCACCGCAAACAACCCCTACTTATAAGGCAAATAAAACCCTTAAATTTACTTAATTTCAAACCGTGTAAAACCGAGGCCAAAAGTTTTCGGACACCTGGAACCTTTCTTATTCTTCGGGTATGTCCATGATTATGTTGATGTAGGTATGCATGCGTGTGCCCAACACATCTGTAAAACAAAATTAAGGTACTAACTTATATATTTTTTTAAATATCTGAAATGGCGATGGTATTAAAATGTATGAAATCCTAGCAGCAATATCCGGTATCTTACAGTCACATGTCTTCATATAACATCATATTTGTTGATTGATATGACTTTGTATGTCGACACGATCTTATATGATAATGGCGAAAACATATAACTATACCGTGGAAGAAAGTCTTTCGACAAATCACACGGTGGGGTTCGGCGGATCACATTCCGGTGTTGTTCTAAACGAGCCAGGGCCAGTACGCAACGTGACGACAGGTCTCTACGTCTCATGAACTTCCAGGATCGAAAGAAACCCGCAGTCCAACTGCACCGTGAATGGACAGAGGGCGGCCAGGTTAATGCATCAGGCAGAAAAGTCCTTCGAAAACTGTTGGCACAAGGCCTGAAGTAATGGCAAGCCCACTAGAAGCCGATGGTAAACCTTCAGCAGAAGCGCTGTCGACTGACTAGAGCACGTGCGTACCTCAACTGGAACACGTAGCAGTAGGACGTGTCTTATGGTCCGACGAATCCACGTTCTAATAGTTCTCGGCCCCAGGCAAAGTTAGAGTCCGCATGAAAACAGGGGAGCAGTAGACTCAAGAGTGTATAGTGCCAACCTTAAAGCTTGGTGGCCGTTCTGTAATGGTATGGGGCTACATGTTAAGTTCAGGAGTGGGTCGTCTCACCGTTTTTCATGGCACCATGGATTCAGAGAAGTACCAAGCTGCCCTGAGAGATTACATGCCTGCATCAACCCAAAACCTTTTCGGAAATGCCCGGAATGTGATTTTTAAACAGAAAAATGCCCCATGTCACAAGTCTGTCTCCCCCATACAGTTGTTCGGCACAAAAATATCGCGGGGATGGACTGGCCACCTCATTCTCCGGACGTGAATCACCTGGAAAACCTCTGGCAGGACCTAAAAAAGGCCGTAAGACGTCATCAGCCAGCCTCCAATGAGAAAATGAAAGCACTCATCACCGATGATTGGGCCAACATCATATCCCTCAGATGTCGCACCTCCGTGGAGATCATACCTTGAAGATAAAATGCTCTCATCACTGTCAAGGGACCCTTGACACGCTACTGAGCTTCCTGTATCGGTTTAGTGTTGCTGTAATTTTCACAGAACTTCATCTGCTTATCTGTTATATGTTGCTAATCTTAGAAACTTTGGCAAATTTTGTCTTTTGTTTTATTGTTGATTGTTTGTGGCATATATAACTTATTGCTATTCATTCTTGTTTATGTGACTTATATTCATAATTATATGCAGATAAAAACTTGACGAACCTGCATTTATCTAGTTTACACACATTTCCGAGGAATCCGAAAGTTGTTGGCCGCGACTGTACAAACTTGTCTGTAACCTTTGTTAGTGATAGACAGACAGAAGGAAACAAAAGAATGAGTAGATATAGGTATAAAGACTCGCAAAATAGAACTCATTAAGACAATGGTTCTGATGAACCTCACCAGATCTTTATTTTCAGCCAGAGGTATATGTATAACCCTGTCGAGGAATAGGCCGAGGGGTGGTTGGAGTTTTCCCCGACTCTTATATATATATATATATATATATATATATATATATATATATATATATATATATATATATATATATATATATATATATATATATATATATATATATTATAAATATATATCCTATTATCCAGAATGCGGAGGAGTCGTCGTACTACTGCTTATACTTCGTTCGGCCCCTGTCCTGAATGGGTTCATTGACTCAGAGTGCTTAGAGGTTGGCTACGGAGGGATTGGAATGAACTTTGCCAGCAAGCGACCCAAAGGAAGTTAGATACACAACAATATAAAAATAAAGTTTTAATGAACACTAAACAAGAATATATATATATATATATATATATATATATATATATATATATATATATATATATATATATATATATATATATATATAATGTGCTTTGAGAGATAAATCAATAAGTGAATCTCGGATATCTCACTTGGCTTGAAAATTACTATTCACCATACAAATCCCTATACACTTGTAATGCTGGTAAGCTTCGCGGTGAAGTTGGGGAATGTGAAAGGGAAGAGTTACCTTGGAACCTGATGTTCAAGTGGCGCTGGTGAGTGAAAAGGTGAGATAAGGGGCGGAGATGATGAGGTAGGTTCTCCAGGGACCGACCTGATCCCACAATTCCGTCACGATTCTGCTGGAAGAAGGCGGTGACGGGACCTTCTTGTTAAAGAGGGCCCCACGCTCATGAACTCTGAGGAATCTTGGGTGCCTCAGTGAGGGGAGGGGGGAGCGAAATGACCTATCGACGCGTAGGGTCACGGAGGAAAGCCGAGATTTAGTTTTCTCGCTTAGGAAACCAGAGTGAGGCTGTTTGTAGCTTCGGCTCTGAAAACGTGAGTACGAGCCTGGGTCCGCACTGACTTGCAAACCAATGGGGTAAGGAGCCTCCCTAACTGGGACTGATCTCCTCTCTAAAGACTTGGTGCTTCGACGATTTACCCCCACACCGAGATAGATTGCAATTACTGCCCCGCCAGACGCTGTGAAAGCTCTACTACTGAAGGTTAAAAGAATTCATCTTTTATACTCGAAACTCGGGAGAGGTTCTCAGGGCGTCAGAAGTAGATTAGATGTCAAGCTACTCCATTTCGTCCTTTATAAACTTCCGGCAACCATCAGAAGCGAAGATAGGCTCCCATCTATCGATAACCAGTCGAGGAAGGGACTCGGTGGCTAGCTGAAATGGCCCGCGGTTTCTCCGGCGGGAGACCATCAGATATCGGGCCCAGAAGGGGAAGGTTTGATAACCCGGCACGCCCGGAAGGGAGGTGGGAAAAACTTGAGAGCATTATGCTATTCTCCTACATCCCTATCCATCCCAAAGGGACATTATTCTGAAGTGGAACGAGGGATAATGTCACAAGATATAACCTACTCGCAGTTACAATCTATAGCCAAAATGAGATCCCAGAAAACATACATAAGCGAAACACACGCAAAAAACTGAACATAATGAAATGGCACTATTTCGTGACAAGGTCTTAGAAATTACAGTTATAACTAGACATACATAAAAAAATAGAACATACATATATACAAAAGAAAACAAAATTTCAATGGCTGGACAGTTCTGGTTAGTCGTCACAACTAGGACCTTCGTCTATCGGATTGCGTGATAAATTATCAGCAATGACGTTATCCGTTCCTTTTACGTAAGATACATTGTATTGGTATTCTGACAATAAAAGAGACCATCTCATAAGTCTGCCGTTCTGACTTTTACATTTTTTTATGTAGGCTAGTGGCCTATGGTCCGTTTCAACAGTAAAAGGTCTACCAATCAAGTACATCCTAAATTTTTGAATGCCATAAATGATTGCTAAAGCTTCAAGTTCTATAGTAGCGTATGTGCTTTCGCGAACCAACAGCTTCCGGCTCGCGTATGCCACTGGAAATGGGGTTCCTTCTTCCTCATATTGAATAAAACGCACCCAATGCCGAGATTAGAGGCATCAGTTCGAATGCTGAATTTTTTTCTGAGGATTGGGCAAACGGAGGATAGGAGCGCGAGACCATTTTTTTCTTTAGCTCGCCGAAACTCGCAGTCGCGGCAGGATTATATAGGATGGGGTTTGGTGCGACATTTTTTTAAGAAGTTCATTGACGGGTGACGCTATGGAAGCGAATTGGGGGATGAACCGCCGATAGAAGGAGACGTAGCCAAGAAACGAACAAAGCTATTTCTTGGTTTTAGGGAGTAGTATACCTTCTATTGCCTTAACTTTGTCCTCTTGGGGGTCTAATTGTCCCTC
Organism: Ceratothoa steindachneri; assembly: GCA_963969495.1. NCBI lineage: Eukaryota > Metazoa > Arthropoda > Malacostraca > Isopoda > Cymothoidae > Ceratothoa > Ceratothoa steindachneri. The sequence continues at coordinate 157,080,472 of OZ018320.1, forward strand.
TCCTACTTTGAACCCCAATTAAGAGATAGTGCTATGAGCAAAGTGGCACTTGGACGGCTTGATTGCCAATCCGTGGATCCTAAGCCAGTTGAGGAGTGGGTGGAGGGATTGAAGGTTCTCCTCCCAGGTGCGTGTGGCAACGTATACGTTGTCAAAGTAGAAAGAGACATTGCTCAACCCATCTACAATTTTTCGCATCATCCGGTTATAGTTACTGCAGGCAGTGATCAAACCAAAAGGGAGACGTGTGAATTACATTAACCCTTTTTCGGTGGGAAATGCGGTAAACTTCCTCACGGATTTTCGAAGCGGGATTTGATAGTAGGCTTTGCACAAGTCTATTTCAGAAATGTACTTAACCTTCTCAAATAAGTGAAGGTTCTGGTCGATAAAAGGGATGGGTTCGGCATCGAATACCGTGACAGCATTTAACTTTCTAAAATCTACGTACATACGAAAAGATTGATCCGGCTTACGTACCATTACTATGGGGAACAATAATCCGACGAGGAGGGTTCAATTATTCCTAATTTAAGGAGGTTCTCGACTTCTTCGCTGAAGGCTTTGCAAAGGTGGATTGGAAGAGGATAGGGTTTACTCCTAATTGGCTCTGTCGTGGTGAGAGATATGTCATGCTCGAATTGTGTAGAGCATCCTGGAGACTCGGAGATTACGTCTGTGTATTCCTTCAGCAGGGACACAATCTGAGACGTCTCTATGGAACCTAGGTGAGGATTCACGTCGACTGCGGTGGCCAGGTCTTCATGGAAAAAAGGGGGAGGAAGGCAGATCAGGCAAAGGATAATTTTTATCCGCCTCGACGCATATTGTCTGAACAATATTCAATGTGTCCCAAGGGAAAGATGATTCCATTGTTCCTTCTTCGTCGACGACAACAATATTGTTAACACAAGCTTGCCGGTGCTATCTTTTTAACATGTTGATGTGGAACAACTTATTGCCAGATGACGACTGAATGACATAATCCACGGGCCCTTTAGCTTCTATGACCGGAAACGGTCCTTTCCATTGGGATAGGAGTTTGTTGTTGTCCATGGGGAGTAAAAGCAGAACTTCATCGCCTGGTTTCAATTTTTGTGCCTTAGATTTAATATCAAATTACGTTCGATACTTCTCTAGATTGATCTCGAAATTTTGCACGGCAATCTCCGAGCATTTTTCTAGCCTGCCACGCAAGTCCAGAACATATGAGTAGGAGGTCTTTAGTTCCTCATCTAATCGAGAGTTTGTGAGGAGCTTCTTGAGAATGCTCAGTGGACTTTGGACATTGCGACCATAGAGAAGCTTGAATGGATTGAATCCCAGAGTTCGGTTGGGAATGTCCCTACACGCAAATAAAGCTACTCGCAGGTACCGGTGCCATTCCTGGGGCTGGTCGTGGTACAGCTTTTTAAGCACGCTTTTCAAGGTAGCGTTTAACTTCTCGCACATACTGTTTGCCGAGGGGTGAAAGGGCGGGGTGAAAATGCGCCTAATTTGGAGCAACTTACTCACATGCTCCATTAATTCGGACGTAAATTGGTGGCCCCTGTCAGAGAAGACCTCTTTAGGAATCCCTACCCGTGACAAAATAGAGATTAATGCTTCGGCACACTAGATGCTATAAATTTGTTGAGAGGAATTGCTTCGGGAAACCTGGTGGCCCAATCGACGAAGGTGAGAGCGTATGAGTGTCCCTCGGTAGAAGGGAGATGTATCGGTCCAATAAGATCGATGGCAACCCTGAAAAATGGTTCTGATATCACTGGAGTTTTCTGAAGGGGGGCCGGTTGTACTCGTCCTTTGGCGGTGACCTTTTGACATATATCACAGGTCCTGCAAAACTCTGTGATTTCCTTGGCTGCACCAGGCAAAAAAAATACTTAAATACGCGTTACCAGGTCTTATTATGGCGGAAGTGTCCTGCAAACACAACTTCATGTGCTATTTGTAAAATCTTCGCAACGTAGGCCCTAGGCACGCAAAGGGCCTTGAACGGGGAGCCTACTGGATCCGGGTAAGTACAAAATAGCAAAGCTTCTTCTATCACATACCTCACTTTTCGGTCTCCACGAACCGATTCTGTCTCTCCTTGTTTGGCCTTTTCCCATAAGGGTTGGAGAGAAAGGCAGTCCATTTGGGCACTGATGAATTGGGCGTTATTCAGTCCCTCGTAATCGGGGGTGCAAGGGGGCTTGAGAGGCGTGGGGGGCCAGGCGTCTCTATCAGCCTGAGCCCGGGTGACGACAGCTTGCGACACAGCAGTTGGGGAGAGCTGCGTGCTCTGGCCCACCAACACTGCACAAAACTTAATCGGGGCAGCTACGACGTCGATCCACCCAGTAAAATAGCGGCATTTTACGTGACAACGGACCACTGGAAATTTATTAGCTCTTCCCAAGAAATCGTGTACGACAGCGAATTTCTTATGTTGTCGGTCCACGGGGGGAAGCAGCTTGTCCGACACCACTATACAAATACACCCTGTATCTCTCACCAGAGTGGATACTCTACATCCATTAATGGATCTGGATTCGAATTTGAGCCCACCAGAAGAACTCTTATTAAAAAGAAAGTTCACCTGGTGCTCCTGAGAGGTCGACGAAGATGGCAGAGGCGCAGGCGCGGTAGGCTGTTCGGCAGCGAGAGTTGCGGAGACTTGGTGGACCTGTTGTCCAGGGGCAAAGCGAAAGCGGGAGTTTTGTGGACACTGAGATTTGTAGTGACCAGGGGTTCCGCAAGAGAAGCATACAATGGGGTAAGTCCGGTAGGGGTTACTCGACGGAACATTAAAAATTGGGGGCTTCACCTCTTCTTGCTTCTTATGGTGATTACTTGCGGGTTTAAAGGGGCCTGGGACTTTTACTAAATGAGGGGGTTTTCTCGGTTGTGATTGTCCTTGGTTCTTAAGGAACCGAGGACTGCTCTTCTTTTGCTCCTTAGGATAGAACTGATGATTTGTGGCGTAGAGATCCGCTTATCCCAGGCACTTATTAAAGAAAGAGGAACGCCTATCTTGCACAAATGCACGGACTTTCGCTTGAACTCTACTTAACTCACGCTCGTGTTGACGAATTTTCTCCCTCTCTTCTCTCTCTCTCTCTCTCTCTCTCTCTCTCTTATTTCTTCTTGTCTTCGTTGTTCTTCTTTTTTTCCTCACGTTCATTCCTTTGTTCGTTCTGAACGTATTCGATCAATTCCTTGCTCGAAAGGCCCAAAACTTGTCCCTGTTTATGGAACATCTCAAATGAGGAGGAAGACATCTTGGATACGCTGTCGGATCCGCTGATTCACGAAAGAGCTTTAAGACTTAACCCCAGATTATACGGCGGTGACAACTAATATACACAATAATAAAAAAAAATAAAGAAAATACAAAGAGTTACTATGCTGGGTGAGATGCTGCCAGCAGAGGGTTATCGAGGGTGACCTAACCCTTTTTATATTGTATACTAACAATACAAAAAAAAAAAAATTAAAAGGACACGTGGTCAATTCTTATTTCACCAACAAAATTTAAAATGTCTTATTATTTGTTTTATCTAACCTTGGTCGCTTGGCAATTAGAAAAGGGGAATTTCAAAATTGACGGGTTCGAAACAAACCGCACACCTAATGACACTAGAATTAAATATGATATAATATAAATATACTATATGTCGAGGAATAGGCCGAGGGGTGGTTGGAGTTTTCCCCGACTCTTATATATATATTATATATATATATATATATATATATATATATATATATATATATATATATATATATATATATATATATATATATATATATATCTTATTATCCTGATTGTGGAGGTGTCGTCATACTACTCCTTATACTTCGTTCGGCCCGTGCCCTGAATGGGTTTATTGACTCAGAGTGCTTAGAGGTTGGCTACGGAGGGATTGGAATGAACTTTGCCAGCAAGCGCCCCAAAGGAAGTTAGATACACAACAATATGAAAATACAGTTCTAATGAACACTAAACAAGAAAAAAACCCAATATATATATATATATATATATATATATATATATATATATATATATATATATATATACAAATAATGTGCTTTGAGAGATAAATCAATAAATGAATCTCGGATATCTCACTTGGCTTGTAAATAACTATTCACTACGTAAATCCCTATACACTTGTAATGTTGGTAAGCTTCGTCGTAAAGTTGGGGAATGTGAAAGGGAAGGGTTACCTTGGAACCTGATGTTCGGGTGGCGGTGGTGAGTGAAGGTGGTGAGATAAGGGGCGGAGATGATGAGGTAGGTTCCCCAGAGACCGACCTGATCCCACAATTTCGTCACGATTCTGCTGGAAGAAGGCGGTGACAGGAGTTTCTTGCTAAAGAGGGCCCCACGCTCATGAACTCTGAGGAATCTTGGGTGCCTCAGTGAGGGGGATGGGGCGAAGTGACCTATCGACGCGTAGAGTCACGGAGGAAAGCCGGGAAGTAGATTTCTCGCTTAGGGAACCAGAGTGAGGCTGTTTGCAGCATTGGCTCTGAGCGTGAGTACAAGCTTGGATCCGTACTGATTTGCAAACCAATGGGGTAAGGAGCCTCCCTAACTGGGACCGATCTCCTCTCTAAAGACTTGGTGCTTCGACAATTTACCCCCACACCGAGATAGATGGCAATTCCTGCCCCGCCAGACGCTGTGAAAGCTCTACTACTGAAGGTTAAAAGAATTCATCTTTTATACTCGAAACTCGGGAGAGGTTCTCATGGCGCTGGGAGTAGATTAGATGTCAAGCTACTCCATTTCGTCCTTTATAAACTTCCGGCAACCATCGGAAGCGAAGATGGGCTCTCATCTATCGATAACCAGTCGAGGAAGGGACTCGTTGGTTAGCTGAAATGGCCGGCAGTTTCTTCCGGCGGGAGACCATCAGATATCGAGCCGGAAGGGGAAGGTTTGATAACCCGGCCCACTCGGAAGGGAGGTGGGAAAAACTTGAGAGCATTATGCTATTCTCCTACAAACCCCTTTAGGAATAGGTACACATAATAGAACTCAGAGATTTAAAACGAACCACTTCAGGTGACTCTTTTAGCAAAAGTCATGGAGATATAAATAAGACCTTAAAATTAGCGATGTGCCGATTAATCGGCATCGGTACCGGCAAGAATCGGCCATTTTTGCCGCAGCGGCAAAAATTTGCCGATTCTTTGCCGAATTTTCATCAAAGTTTTACTTTTATTTACTGTTTGGGTGGATGAATTGTTCCAGACAACATACTTTGTGTTACTACATCTTTATTCTTTATTTGTGGTCAGATTAGTTTAAGCTTACAGGAATGCTTGAGCGAAAGTAGCAAGCTACAGTGAATTACCTATAATTCATAGCTATAATTACTAAAAGCTATATTCAACAATATGATTTTTTCTAATAACAGTGTGATTTGTATTTTGACTTTTGAGGGAAAAGATTCAAGACTCATATACTAAAACCAAGACAGCACAGTCACACTTAAGATTTAAGCCTGAGAGTGGAACAGTAACATCAGCTGGGGAGTAGTTGACACGTTATAATCTTGTCCAACAGTTTAACTCAAGAATGTTATATAGAAAAATTTTTCACTCAGTTTCCATTTTCTCAAGATAAATTCTATTTTTTTTTTTTACTTATTCCCAAGATAGCTAGTATTTTTCCAATTCAAAGATTTTTTAAATACAGTTCAAAGATACTATTTTTGCATGATTATTATATAAAAACTTCAAAGATATTTTTAGAATATCTCTGATAGTATTTCTATTTCATTCTTTTCAGCTTAACAGCAAACTGCAACGATGAAAATTTCAACCAATCATCAGTTGTCCTACGAATGAAGCCTCTCCCAGATTCACATACTGCAATTAACATATGTGACACTATTCAAGACGTATTTGGTGATTATAACCCCCCCCCCCCTCTTACAAACTCCACATGATCGACCAACCAATTGGTCATAAATGATGCAATATTCGAACAGCGAATGATCGAGGAAATAATTGTAAATTGCCGCCAAATAACAGGACATTTTAACCACTCGTCACCAGCGTACACTAAGGTTGAAAAGCTTCAAATGCACCATAGTTTACCAAAACACAAGTTGTTTCAAGATGTAACCACTCGTTGGAATAGTACTTACCTCATACTTAAACGAATATTCAAACAAAAAATTGCAATTGCTAATTACTATGCAGAAAACCCAAATTTGCCAGTATTTGATGCCAACAAATGGGTACTAATTGGCAAATGCTCAAGCCTGCTCAAAAAATTTCATCTAACAACTCAAAGGTAATATGATTTTTTTGGCAGAAATTTCATATCAAGCAAATAGATAAACATATTATAGATTATAAAATATAAATTAGAATTGAAATTTAAATTTTCAATCGTTAATCTGTGGCAAGTTAACTTAATAAGATAGTAACTATAATATTAATTATTCATTATTATAATTATTATTTATAGATTAATTACAATTTTTACCACCGTAGTTAAATAAACTATATAAGATTAATTAAATACAGTAATAAATATTAAATAGGTAAGGTTCTTTATTTACTGAAGGTTATAACTAATCATGCCTTTCATGGTTAGTAGTTACAACTTACATTTATTACTTATTTAGTCCACTAAATACAAAATAACAATGCTAGTATTTTTTAAATTTATTCTTTCAGGCTGAGTGGAAGGACAGCTAAATGCTTCAGAAATTATTCCACAAGTGAGAGTCTTGAAACATGCCATAAACAAAGTTATGTCAGATTTGAGATTCAGGGGATTGGGAAGTATGATCAGCGCATTCTCGAGATCATTGGACAGCAGATTTGCTAAGAATGAAGAAAATGAAGATCTAATAGCAGCGACCATCTTGGATTCAAGATATAATTCACTTTTCAAAAATTCTGAAGAAGGTTCAAAAACTTCTCATTTCAATTCAGAATTTTTTGACTGACACTCTTAGGAAAATGCATAATGATCAAGAGGATTATGAAGAGAATGTCAGCTCTTCTTCCACTGACATAGAACCTGAAAGTGAAAGCCAAAATGCAGAGGAAGCTGGAGCAAATGCCGATCTTTTTAACTTTGGCTCGTGTTTAAATGATTTAATAGCATCAGCAGAGTCAAATGCCACAAATGAAGTTTGTGGCATTGCACTGAGAAATGAACTTAGACATATTGTTCACTACATTTGGAACCACGAGATGCAGATCCAATACTTTGGTGGAAAACAAAGATAAATGTATTTTCTGAACTTGGAAGAATTGCAAGTAAAATGCTTCTTCACCTCCCAACGCTTCTTCACCTGTTCAACACTTCACTTGCAACTGGTCTTGTTCCCTCTTCCTTCAAACGTGCCCACATCCGTCCGATTCTTAAACAGCCTCAACTGTACCCCACTGACCATTCCAATTATCGCCCGATTTCTCAACTGCCTTTCCTCTCTAAGGTTCTGGAGAGAGTGGTTGCTTCACGCATCAACAGTCACATGGTGTCCTGTAACATTGATGAAACCTATCAATCTGGTTTCAAGTCAAGTCACTTCACAGAAACCGCCCTTCTCAATGTGTCCGATTGCTTACGAAGAGCCACGGACAGGGGTTGCGCCTCCATCCTCGTTCTACTCGACCTCTCATCTGCCTTCGATACTATTGACCATACCGTCCTACTTGATCGTCTCCACTCTTTCCTCGGCATATCAGGCACCGTGCTTGACTTGTTCCACTCTTACCTCTCGTCTCGTACCCAATCCGTTGTGATTGACGACGTTTCATCCGACTCTCCCCCTATTTGCTTTGGAGTGTCACAAGGCTCTGTCCTTGGTCCTCTACTATTTCGTATCTACCTTCTCCCTCTTAGTTCCCTTCTCCGTAATCTTGGTCTATCCTTCCACCTCTATGCTGATGACACTCAAATTTTCGTTTCCTCATCCCCCACGTCTCTTGCCTACTCTATCACTGACCTCCTGGCTGCCTACTCCTCCATTTCTGACTGGCTCTCTACCAACTTCCTCAGGCTTAATCACTCCAAAACTGAGGTCCTCCTCGTCGGCACCCCTGCTCTTGTCAAAAAATCTAAATCTCTCTTTTCCTCGCTTACTCTCTGACTGCGTTAGGAATCTGGGTGTTGTTTTTGATGAGCACTCTCCTTTAAGCCTCATATCCGCAATGTCAGCAAATCCTCTCTATGTTTCCTTCATAACTTCTCTCGCATTCGCTCTCACTTTGATCGCCAAAGTCTTGAGACTGCTGTTCATGCCTTCATCACCTCACGCCTTGACTACTGTAACTCTCTGCTTGTGAATCTGCCATCCTTCTCTCTCCGCCCCTTCAACTTGTACAGAACTATGCCGCCCGGCTTCTCCTCCGTCGCCCTCGCTTCTCTTCCTCGAAACCCTTGCTGCATGAACTGCACTGGCTTCCTGTCAGATCCCGTACTCACTTCAAGATACTTCTCTTCACATTTAAGGCCCTAAACAACAAGGCCCCGTCTTACCTCTCTTCTGCCCTCTCGCCACCCCATGTCCTTCGGGTTCTTCGGTTATCACATGCACCTCTTTTGAATATTCCTCGTTTATCCCTCTGCTAAATGGGGGACTGCTCCTTCTCAATCTGCGCCCCTAAGTTGTGGAATGCTCTTCTTGCTGAAATCAGGTCTTCTCCCTCTCTTACCACATTTAAGCATCTCCTGAATACGCATCTTTTCAGTATTGCCTTCTCCCCCTCCTCTTGAATTTTCATTGTCATCTCAGCACAACGTGCGCTCTGGGAAGGCCTCAGGCCTTGAAGAGCGCATTACAAAAGATTTATTATTATTATTATCATCTCCAACATCATCAATTAAGAGTGAGGGACTTTTCAGCATTGGTGGCAACATCTTCTCGCCACATCGTAACCAGCTTACTCTAGAAACTTGAGAAAAGTTGATATTAATTGAACTTAAATTTACGCGTTTTTAATTTTGAATACTAAATAGCAAGTGTTTATGTGGACAAATTGTTTTTAAATTCACAAAGGATGAAACTTGTGAATCAGTGAAAATATATATATATATATATATATATTTTTGTTTTTGTAGCTAGTTGAAAAATGAAAATATTCTTATAAGAAAGAAAATTTAATAGCTAGAGTGCTAAAAAATTTTGGGGGGGAATATTTAAAAGTGTTAGGTAAATAGTGATATATGGAAACTTATTTTATAAATTTATAAAAATCTAAAAGATGTAGACTTTTAACTTTTAAGTTTTTATTGTATAGCAGAGAAATTGATGTATTTTTTTGTTGTTTGATATATTCATTGAATTATATCCTAATATGAAAGTAAATGCAATAAATTTTTCCATATTTATTTTTTATCCAATGTTAAAAGTTAAAACCTTCAATAGCTATAAAATTCCATTAACTCAGTGATTTACAGATTAACAAATTATTAAAATACTTCATTGCTTTGTTTATTGGTTTCTAAGTTCCAACAGATTAACAATTTACTAATATATATATATATATATATATATATATATATATATATATATATATATATATATATATATATATATAGAGAGAGAGAGAGAGAGAGAGAGAGAGAGAGAGAGAGAGAGAGAGAGAGAGAGAAAGAGAGAGAAATTATAAAGTAGCTAATAAATTATTCATTAAAAACTAAAATTAAAAAGAATCAGCACATCTCGACTTAAAATATCATCTTAGATCGCTCTTGACGCCGGATTTGGGGTGGATGACTCAGAAAAAAAAGGGTAGTTAAAAAAATTAGAACTCAAAAGGAACAGATCTCATCGACTCTGATTGCTGGGACCAATAGGAAATTTGGGATTGTTTTGATAGCTCTGCGGAAATCTATACTTATGCCATATAAAGAAAATAGATTTTCAGCAATCTTGGTATTTATAGCCGTTATTGTTTGCCGCTGCTAGCACAGTCAGTATGACATCATAACTTATTGAAAAGAGAGATTGATCGCACCGATTCAAGAAATACTCATTCGTCACAATGATGATTGGCATCACATTGAGGTAAGACGTTAAGTTAACTAAGATTTAAGGTATGGGTAAGAGGTTTAGTTTTTAGATATTTGATTTAAATGGTTCGTGTTGCCGTGTTGAATAATTCCAAGTTTCGCGAGAGTGAAAAAACAAACAGCAGTGAGTAGATATAGACGATACACGTACCAAAGTTTTCAAACACAAATGATTACCGTAATGGAATTTTAAGTTTTAAAATGCCCCTTTGTAATAGCTGAAAAGGAGCCCCAAAAGAAGTTTATTTTGACGAAGAGTGTGGCGATTGTAATTCAAAAACAAAGCACGTCTAACTTAGGTCCCAAAGGCGCGTTTAAACTCAGGAAAATAATACTTTCGGGTGCTAATAACTCGGAAAAGAGAACTTTCCACCCCGAATAAAGGGCAATATACAATGCAGATAGGCCTATAGAATAGACTGAAAGTCTTATTTTTTGCTAAAATGGTGGAGTCTTGAATCTGTAGCATTACCGGTTTTATTTCAATAAAGCGGAAGTAACAAGGGGATCTTCCGCCAGATTAAAAAAAAAAAATTAAACACTTGTTAGAAAAATGAGAAAACTTGTGATTTTTTACTTTTATGTTTGCTCATTCCTGTTCATTCTCATTGTATTTTCCTAATTTCCTCCTCGTTTCCTTCTTTCTCCACTGAGCGCTTTAGCTTTGTTGGTGTATTCTCAGAAATTGTCAACCAATAGAAATTAGGGACCGTATTACAATTACAATTACAATTAAGTGAAAGTGATGAAATTGTGTGGTAGGTATATAAAGGTGTGAAAATGGTTTCTAATTTGCCCTGGTGTTAGGGCATCACTAGCATTCTTCTCAATTTTTCTTCATAATATTAAATATATCCACCTTCATTAAAGGTGCTGACTGTCGTTGACAGCCAGTTTCCTCCGTTATAATATATATATATATATATATATATATATATATATATATATACATTTATTCAGTTGTATTGTACCGTCGAAGCATTCGAGCCTTTCATAGGTATCTCTTATGCTGAATCTCATTAAGTTCTCAGTTGTAATTTATTTCTTCTATTTGGGCACTTCGCCTCTTTTTGTCATTTTTAGTTATTTTGATTTATATTATCTAATTGGGAATTGGGCACTTCGCCTCTTTTTTATTTATTTAGATTTATTAAATTTTAACTATCAGAATGGTCACTTTTATTTCAATCTTGTGTACTACTACGTATACATAGGTAGTACAGCTTCTCTCGCGCAGGTTCTACTGCTTGGGAACAGAGCTGTTCTACCTATTGCGCGTCTTCTGTTTGCACGTATGTTTACGTTAAGGTTTATTGTTAGAAGGATTTCTCGGTCTACTTTGTCCCATGTCTTTCTCCCTAGCCTTTGAATCTCCATATTGACCGGCTTCAGTCCGACTCTATGGTGTAGAGTTGATGGCCGAATACGGTCGATCCTTTGTGTGCCAGTGATCAGCAGGGTGGCTTTATTCTGTACCCTCTGCATCATTCTGAGAGATGTACAGCTTGTCATCTGCGTGATCACGGCCGGGTACACTAGGACTGAGCGTACCAAGGCCATATACAGTTTTTTGATGTTTGGCACGCTGAGGCTTCGGAAACGGTAAAGTTTCCTCAGCTCTCTTTTGGCTAGGGAGACTCTGGTATTTATATGGGTCTTGTATCCCGTTTTGAAGAGTTGTAAGCCCAGGACTTTACCCTCGTTGGAGTACGGATAGAGTTCGTTATTGACGATAACGTCGTCTACTTTCCGGCGGTTCATTGGAATAATGGTGAACTTCTGGCGGTTGGTTTTAATTTTCCACTTCTTCTCATATCGGTTGATATTCTCGATTTCGACAGCTGTCGCCCTCACCTGACTTCCAGAGTTCCTGAATGGACTCAGGACTATTTGGGTGATGTCATCTGCGTATTGCAGATACATCGAATCGTACCTCACTGGAGCAGGCAGGTCAATCGTGTGCACTAGGTATAGCAGAGGGCTGAGGCAGCTGCCTTGTGGAACTCCCGCCTCGAGTTCAAATTCAGGTCCCTTGCAGCCCTCCATCGCAATTTGGGCTCTCCTATCAGAGACATAGTTGCAAAGGACCCTTTCCAGGAGTGGGTTAAGCTGGAGGTTGAGGATATTGAACTGTAACCCTCTCAGCCAAACCTTATCGAAGGCCTTCTTTACATCTCACAGCACCACGTCTACGTACTTCCTCTCAGCTTACTGCAAGCGAGTTTTTCCGCAAGGAGGGCAAGGGCTGTTTCCGTTCCTCGTTCCTTGCGGAACCCGTGCTGCTGAGGGTTGTGGGCTCCCAGCTCGGCTAGTTGTTTTTGAAGCTTGTCAGCTAGGAGTCTCTCGTAGACTTTCGCAACGATCTCCAGCAGGGCGATTGGCCTGTAATTGACCAGTTGATCAGGGGGTTTACCTCCCTTGGGTATGAAGATCACCTTAGCAATCTTGAAACCTTCCGGGGAGTATCCCGTATTCAGGGAAGCGTTATAGATGCTAACGATTCCCTGAATGGTCTGCTGTGGGGCATTAACCAAGTTGTTTCTGGTGATGCCCGTCCAGCCTGGTTGGAAGGCTTTTACAGTGGTCATGACTTCCTCTGATGTTATGGGACGGCCGTGGCCCGCCATCTTCCTGCCTTCGTTGACTCGATGTTGTGGGTGCGTGCGATGCATTTCCTGATTTAGTTCTTCGATCAGTTGGCCTTCGAATTCCTGGTCGAACTCGTCGTTTTCTTCAGAGGTGATCCTGAAAACGTTTTTCCAGAAGTTCCTGAACCTGTCTTCGAGAACCACCGGGTCCTCTATGTAGTTTCCGTTCTCCTTTATCCGAGCCTTTAGTCTTGGTGTAAGTCCCTTTAAGTTCTTGACTTGGCGCCAGAACTTAGCTGTCGACTTTGGCTATCAAGCTGTTCCATATTTCCTCCTGTTGGAGGTTGATAGCCTCTCTAAGCTCTGAGCTTAGGCGTCGAAGGAGCGAGCTTCTTTCCCGGTTGGGACCCTCCCGTCTTATTTCTTCGTACACTTCCCTGTAAACGCGAGCGATATCTCTCATCTCCTCTGTCCATCTGGGCTGAGGAGGTGTTGTATACCCTGTTATGGGTATGCTCTCGCGGTCCGCATTTAGTATGGACGTTGTTATCCTTTCCAGCTCCCTGTCTATCTCTTCTAACGACGCCATGCTGAGGTCAGCTGGCGCATATTCACTGAGTCGTTGCTTGTAACGATCCCAGTTGGCCAGGGCGTAGTTTTTCCGGAGAGGGGCTGGGAGCTGGATTGGTGCGAGAGATACTGTGGTGAGAATCGCTATGTGATCACTAGGGACTGTTTGGCCTGGCTCACTATGGTAGTTGAATCGGAAGCCTTCACTTGTTAGGATTATGTCAGGCTTGGTTGCTGATCTGGAAGTGATATAGGTCGGAAAATCTGGCCCTATCCTTCGGATGTTTTTTCTTCCCATAATCAGTTCCAAGTTTCGGCCTCTATCGTTGGTACTAGCCCGCCGTACGGCATCTGGCATAAAGGTCTGGCCCTAAGAATGCCATTCTGCGGTACCCGAACAGTGTGTAGAAGTTACCTAACGGGAGATATGCTCGTCGAGGGGGTTGATAGACTGCGGCTATCACGAGGTCTCCTACCAGTGTATGTAGCTCAATCTCCACAAAGGACTCATCGAGTTCTGGTATTTGTTTAAAGGAAATGTTCCTCTTGACAGCTATTGCAGCACCATTGAACCTTTCCTGGGAATGATTCTTCATGACTACTCTGTAGCCCGGTATTTTAATTCGACCAGCTGTGGTGTCGATACCGTGATCCGTAATAAGAATGATGTCGGGGTCAAGCACACGGAATATGTTTCCATATGTCGTGGCCTTCTCCTCCGATCCATTCACGTTGAGTGTCAGAATCCTCATTCTGTTGCTTATTCTCTCCATCTTCGATTAATTAATGTTTCTGGGTGATGTTCTTTTTTCTCCCATTTTTCTTCTTCCTGAACTCAGCGTTCGAGATTTGCTCGCAGGTGCTGTGATGTAGAGTCACATTTTGTGCGAGCAGAGCCTCTTCCACTGTTTCAGGTTCTACTTCATAATCGTACTCCTATTTGAAAATCTTGGATCTTATGCCATGGAAAATACTCCTGGTTTCCATTTCCCCGGGAAAGGGGAATTGATCGCAGGCGTATATTTTCAGATTTATGTCGTTCGTCCGCAATCTCTTGTTCATCATTTTATTTCCCTTGGTTTCTTGGGATTTTGTTGCCTCGGAGTCTGAGGAGTCTGATGATTCCGAGGAACTATTTGTGCCCGAGTTGTCATTTTCTGTTGTGGTTGCTTGGTTCTGTCTGGACGCAGGAGTTATTGCCTCGAGTGCTTGCTTCTTTCCCTTCTTGTTTATCGTTTTAGTGGTGTTTACTTGCTCTGCTGGTTGTTGTGATTTCGGAACCATCTGTAGATGCAGTACATCCCAGGATGGGGAATTGTCCGGGAACCACATCTGTTCCATTCCTTCATCGCTAGCATCTGGTTTAGTACTGTCACGAACGTGCCCGGGCGAGCTAGGTTCATGACGTGCGCGTGAAGGATGCACATCATGATCTTTGTGGAGCTCTCGTTCTTTATGTTGAGGTAGGTTTTCTTGGCGTCCACCCCCGAGATGGCTGCCTTTGCTGCTTGGGCGTAGGACGTGTTTGCCCTGCGTGTTTCTTTTTTTTTTTCTTGGCCTCCTGCTTATTTCTCATATTTCTTTCTTTGCGGGACATGACATGGCCATAGTCCTATGTCCCTTCCCGCTGCTCACGCACTTCTCTACATTGCTGTTACAGCTTCGCCAATTATGCCCCTTCTGGCTGCATTTAGAGTACGTCTCTTGCGGCTCTTTGCAGTCATTGGTGGCGTGTGACTCCATCTTATAGCACTTAAAGCAGAATTGGACGGGAGTATATTCTCCTTTCTCAACCTGCTCCCCGCTAATTTTGGCGTTAAACATTAAAAGGCCTAACTCTTTTGCCTTTTGTGCCATGGTCGTCTCCGCGAAGACCACCTTGAACACATGGGTGTACTCGCCACCATCCCTCCTATTTTTGAATTTTATTACTTCGGCTACCTTGGCCCAGGCTTGCCGGAGCTGAATTTCCTCACCTATTTCTTCTGCGGAGTGTTGTCCTATCCACGGGTCAATACGACAGCATACCACGTTCCTGTGAGCCAGGATCTGTGGGGGTACTGCTGGCTGCAGCCCAATGCCTCGTAGGACCCCAACTGCCTTCTCTTTCGTAATGTCCTCTATGTCTTTTTTCTTTTCGCATATTGCGATATATCCTGAGGCTATGTCTAACAGCCTCACCATGGCAATGCCCAACTTGCCATACACGGCCTCGAATACGGATTCTCTGCTAGGCTTGGGCTGCCCGTCGACAACCCGCAGAGGTATCCTGGTTGTGTGGTCCTGGGCCATCTCTTCACGAGAGTGGCCCCTCAGCCCTGTGTTTGCTTTAGCTCGCACTACTTTTGTTGTGGGCGGCTTGATTTAGGTCAATGTGTTGCTACTTTGCTTCTTAATCTTCTGTATTTTGTATTTGGATTACTTGATGACTCCCTCTACTTCGTCGCTAAGGCTACGTGAACGTGAACTGCCAAATGGGGGGGATGGATGATGGTGGGTGGACCCGGGGAGGCCCCTCAGATGGGTGAGGTGTGGCAGACTTGATGATGATGTCCCCCTGTGGTCTTGGCCAGAAGCTACCCTTAGAGATTAGAGCGAACTCTTTCCCAACGCTTTCAGCATCGCCTCGTAACCGGGCGGTCTCTTCCGTAGAGTTCCACAGTGGGCTAATCCTCAAACCTGCTTTCCTTTACGTCCCTAACTATGTCTATCACAGTGGACCGACATAGTTGGAGCGAGACTAGATGAGTGGCAGATCAGTTCATTTCAGCTTCGCAACTCCGTCGAGGAAGGGGGGGGGGGAGTTAGGACGACATTAAGTCGTCTTGAAGCCGGTAGAAAAAAAAATATATGGTGAATAGTCCACGTAGGGTTGATGAGGCAAAACTTAGCGTTTTGAATCTCCCTTAACTCAACCTTTCCCTCCTTTATCGGTTATAAGATGTATTCAGCGTCGATTTTTCAAGTGAAATTCTGCTGCCCGTGTGTGTGTTTTTATAGTGTTTTTTGTCTCTTCTTGTTGATGTTTCTTGTCGAAATCGGTTTTTTTTTCTTTATCTTGGCAAGGTAGTCTTCATTGGTAGGTTATTGTCATGTTTCGAGTTCTTCTGTTCTTGTTTTCTTTTTTCTTCACAGGTTTTTTCATCTCTTTTTATGAATAGAACGGTACTTTGTCTCCGCTAGCCACTCAGTTGGCGGAGGTGGGGAATCTAGGGCGACAGTCAGCTCTTCTGTTCTAGTTAATCATCTGGGTGATTTCATCACTCAGTTCCCGATTAACCAGAACCTGCATTTTCAGGGTCCGTTCTTCTATGACTTTGTTAATTGGAATTATCCCCGCCTCTCTGTGCAGGTCTTGTTGCCATCTTCTTTCATGCCTGGGTGTACCCGTGATTAGGTACATGCATTTATTTTGCACTACTTGAAGACGCCTCTTTTGAGAGGGTGGAGGCGGGGTAAAGCAACGTAGATCTTACAAGGGCATTGTAGATCTTCTTCTTGTTGCTTTCACGTAGATTTCTGAATCTGTATAGAGTTCTGACAGCGGACGTGGCTCGAGAAATTCTTTCTTCGACGTGCTTTTTGTACCCGGTAGAGGTGATTTTCATACCGAGTACATTGCATTCGTTGGTGTAGGGGATTCGCGTATCCCCCACACGCACGTCTGCCCTTGAGGTGCGTCCGATGGGGACCACCTTGAATTTCTCTTGGTTTGTTCTTATTTTCCACTGAGCCTCGTAGTTGTTTAGGTTCGCGATTTCCATCGCTGTCATGCGAGCTTGCCACGGCAGATTCCTCCATGGAGATACGATTATCTGGCTGAAATCATCGGCGTATTGAATATTGAGGGAAGAGGGGTACACAGGGGCTGGGATGTCCGCGGTGTATATCGAGTAAAGGGTGGGGGACAGACACCTCCCCTGCGGGAGGCCCGCAGAAAGCGGAAACTTTGGTCCGTCCGTGCACCCTAGACTGACATACGCGGCTCTCTCCATGACATAGTGACAGAGAGTTCTTTCTAAGTTTTCACTTAGACCCAGCCGTAAGATCTTATACTACATGCCCCGCTGCCACACCTTATCAAACGCCTTTGATACACCGCGACAAACGATATCCACATAACTCCTGTCCCGTTTGGCTTGGGAAAGCTTTTCCGTTATGACATTAATTGCCATTTCCGTACTTCGCTTCTTTCTAAACCCAAATTGACATGGGTTGTAGAGGGAGTTTTTTTCCAGGTGAGACACCAGTCTCCCGTTGAGGATCTTCTCAAAGATTTCCCGCCAAATTCCAGGAGTGAAATTGGGCGGTAGCTCTCTCTCAACTTGGGTCCTTTCCGTGCTTGGGCAAGAAGATCATTATTGTAGTCTTGTAAGCGTCTGGAAAGTACCCTGTATTCAGAAATGCGTTGAAAATTCGTCTCATTCCTTCGATGATGTTGGCTGGTGCCTTTTCGAAGTTAAGCTTCGTAAGCCCCGATTGGCCTAGGGCTTTTTGTCGGAATGAGCGGAGTGCGCCAAGGATCTCTTCTTCGGTGATCTCGGCGTCTCCGTCACGCAGTCTATCCACCTGGTGATGAGAATGCGTTTGGTGTATTTCCGCGTTAAGCTCTTCTACGATGTTATTTTCGAACTCTATATCAAAATATTCGTTTTCATCTTCCGATATGCTGAAGATTTTTTCCCAATAACGCCGGAGTATCACTTCGATGTTATTTTCTTCCGTTTCCATGGATCCATCTTCTTTTTGGATTTCCATTTTCTTCTTTTTCCAGATGATCCTCTGAGACTTTTGACTTTCTTCCAAAAGTCCTTGGGAGATGCATCTTGATCGAGGCTCTCGATCGCATCGTCCCATTGTCTCTGTTGTTGTTCGAGGATCAACTGGTTGAGCTCTTCCTTGATCTCTCTACTTCGTTGTAGCGATTCAAATGATGCATTTCTTATATTTAACTCATACATGACTCTCAATTCTCTGTATAGGTCTTTCATGTACCCAGTCCACCTGTATGAGGATATGGTTTTATACTGGGTTTTGGGGATGCAAGCCCTATCTGCATTCATTAGATGTTCGTTAAGGTCGTCGAGTGCCTCGTCTATCTCCTCGAGAATTGTCTCGTCCAGATTTGGTGGGCGATAGGCTTCGAGGAGATCAGCGTACCGTGCCCAGTTGGCTCTCCTGTAGTCTTTTCTGACTGGAGCTGGGACTTGTATAGGGTTCCTGTTGATGGTAAGTAGGATCCCTATATGATCACTACATGATACCTGGACCGGTTCCATGTAGTAATTGAACGGCAGCTGACGATTAGCCAGAAAAATGTCTGGTTTTGTGGCACTTCTTCCTCGAGTATAGGTTGGGAAGTCCGAGCCTATTCTATGGACCATGTTTCAGTCCATCATAGTATCCAGGCACCTTCTATTTCCATTGAAGTTCCTGTACCCAGACTCCCGACATCTGGCATTAAGGTCCCCCATTAATATGGTGGGGGTCCTTCTGCCAAATAGGCCAGAGAGAGAATGGATTGGTAAATATTTTCGTCTCGGCGGCTGGTACCCGGTGGCGATGACCAGCTTTCCTATATCGAGTTCGACCTCTACTGCAAGATAGGATTCTTCCAAGTTTCTTATGGGTTTATACTTGATCCCTCTTTTGATGGCGATGGTAGTACCGTCGTACCGCTCTTGAGAGTAATTCGTGATTAACACGTCGTAGTTCCAGATCTTCATTTCGGAGCTACGAGTGTCAATCCCATGTTCAGAAATCAAGATGACATCTGCATCAATCTCCCTGAACACGTTTCCGTAGAGAGTTCTTTTCGTTGTCCAGCCATTGGTGTTAATTTCCATGATTCTTAGTGAGTTTCGTTCCATTGTGAGATGTATTACCTGTGTTTCTTCTTAGCCTTCTTATTTTGGGGGGCATGTGGGGCGGGTCTGGGGTGCCCAGGCTTTTCCTTCTTCGGGGGAGGACTAAGAGTCTTTGATTGACTCTTCGTCGCTCTAGTGCGAGTGCATGGGCCCTCATCACTATCCGCCGATGTGGACTCTTGTTCTTCTTCGTTGTCATCCTCTTCTTCGGATTCCTCCGATGGGGGGATTCTATAACTTGTTTGAGCCCAGTGGCTTTTTCTTGGCTGTTACTGTTTCTGATTACGCTATCCTTGAATGCCCTGGAGCATTCTGGGTCATCAGGCACGATGACGGATGGCAGGTTGTTGGCCTTTAATAGCGCGTTTAATACCCGGTTGTAGCATCGGGGTTTCACCGCGTTTGCCACGTTTGCATGTGTAATGCAGATGAGTATTTTGGCACTTAGGTCGTTTGTGAAGACCATCGGTGAGGGAGTTGCCATTGCTGAGGCCATTCCTTCACTTCTCTTCACAGTACTCGCGTAGGTGCTATTTTTCTTTTTCTTTTCTTCCTCTTCCATTTTTCGGATTATCTCTTTTCTTTTGAGACAGTTAAGGGCCATTGTTCAATGTGGTCCCTTACAATTCATGCACTTTTTTCTGTGCTTTGGCAGGCGTCATATTGATGACCCTGTGTGGCGCATTCACTGCATCAAGTTGTGCCTTTTGAGGGACAATTCACGGTGGTATTCTTTTCCATTGCATAACATACGAAGCACATCTGGATGTTATGATATCTCTGGTGTTCAATGTTTGTACCTGGGATCCTCATATTAAAAATGAGGAGTCCCTCTATTGCCGCCTTGTGGGCCATTTCGGTGGTTTGAAATGTCACCTTGAAGACGTGGGTGTGATCACGAAATTTGATCACTTCCCTTATCTTCGCCCATGTGTGGTTCTTCTCGATTTCGGCTTTTATGTCTGCGGGGGAGTTCTCGCCAACCCAGCTCTCTACCTTTCGGCAGATGACGCTCCTGTTCGCGGAGATCGCTGGCGGGGTTTTGGCTTCCAGGTTCATTTCTTTTAACACTTTGGCCCCTTCATCAGATAGGAGCCGGTCTATGTCCTTGGTTTCACTGCACATAGCGATGAAACCATTTGGAATGTCAATGAGCTTGATGAGTGCGATCCTTAAATTCGCAAATAAGGATTCGCACACGGTTTTCTTCTCGGGGGTGTTCTTTCCGGCTAAGGTCCGTAGGGGGACCCTCTTAGGGAGGGCCTCCATCGTCGTGGGTGTCTTCTCACTTCTTTCTTGAGTTCTCTTCTTCCTCTGTAAAAAATGTGTAATTATTTTTGTGATGTGTGAAAAAGTGGTGTCAGAAGTGACAAAAGAGGTAAAGTTAAGGGTTGGGTTTGACTTCGATGTGAGAAGAGTGCTCCCGTCCAGTTTCCTGTTGTTTCCCCGCTCGGATGGTGCCGGGATGAGGGGGGATGATGGATGGGGGATGGTTCTCGAGTGGGGACCTCAGAGGGTTGAGCTTGGTGGACTTAATGCATAGCGGCCGAATCAACGACCGCTAAGTTTGTGCCACCCCCTCACGGGTACGTAGGCCCAAACTGCATCCAACTACATAGAGATGGGAGTATTTTCCTCTATGATTCTGGCTGGGTCCCCCGGGCGATGAGGATTTCTCCTCCGTCCGGGACTCGCAGTTTTGTCCCAGATTCGAGAAAATTTCTGACTTGTGCTTCTGCTGTGGGATAGGCCTCAAACCAGTTTCCACGCAAGCCCTTAATTATGTCAGTCCAAGTGGCCGACATAGTTAAGACGAAATTAATGAAGGGCAGTCATCCGAGCAGGTTCCCACGCAGGGCGGTGGACGGGAGCAATGAGGTGTTTAGGCCATCATTTTACTTCATCACTCGCAGCGAAAAGATTGTATGAAAATCTTTGCAGATCGACTGGGATCGTAAAGACTCCCAGGACAGTCGCGTTCTTAGATGGCGAGGCTCAAAAGTCTGTAGTTCTTAAGCACGCGTGAGTTTACAACGCTCTTCAGAAGGTAGTAAGGCAATGCTACAGCAGTCGAATATTCGCCCAGCAATATCCTGCTGCGCGTATACAAAGTTTACTCCAATAAATAACAATTCTTAACGATAAACAAACCTAATTAATCTTTTTTGGTAGAAATTACATAAATGAAGTTCTCGACCTACCCATAGCGTAATATAAACCAACCTCATTCCAGTTGCCATAGAGACCTCATAATTACAAGAATATCTACATTTATTCACTGTACAAAACTTGTCCAGTAAATATGGGGTCTGAAATAAAACTAAATAATTTGTGATGATTAAAACACAGATTAAATGCATCAATCAATAAAAAGAGAATTTCATATTTTATAAGAGTCATGTTTATTTATGTTACAACATAAATATGCGGAATCTAACCAAGATGAAGTATAGCCCCATTCAAGAATTGCTCAGGTTTGAAGTTCTTACTAATGCCATACAAAGGTTATTGATAGTATCTGAATGCCCTCGGCGTGATGGGGGTCATTAAAAAGGACGGATTTGTTTTTAAATCTAAATTTGTTTTCTTTCTATCTCATGTACATACGAAATATCCATCCCCTACGCGATACTAAAGTGGTGCGAAGAATTTAAGAACATAACTTCCCAAATTGTTTTTTTTTATCTGTATTTGCTTATTTTCTTTTTATTTATTTTCTTTTCATGTCTTTTTCTCCTATTACAAAACACCCACACTCTAAGAACAAGGCTCGAATTCGCTATTTTACTTGATATTTACTGAAGGTCTGACCATTTTGCGCAACTTGCATTGACGCGAGAATTTAGCCATTATAAATGCAATTAACTTAAATAACAACGAGTGTAATGGGGCCTTGTTTACTGAAGTATACTTCGTGGCAAAAGGTTTGTCAACAAATATTTCCCCACCCAAAACAAAACGCAGCAACTAAGTAATATTAAAGATTGAGGCAAAATAAGCAAATAAACTAAACATAAAAGGTTGGCCTCTTTTTTTTTACACACTACGCGTCGCAAATTAGAGCCAAGCAAGCTAACCCAGCGCCTTGTTAAGTCCGTCTGGCAGAAAGAGATAAGAGAATGGGTGCTCTTAAGATAAAATAGAGAGACGCCTTCAATGAAATGTTTGCCTCTGCTACGATTTATGGTCCGCGTCCATCTTTCATTTCCTGCCAACCGGTCATCAACCAAGAATACTGATCTTAAATCGGTTGAGAACGAATATCACTGTGCTCTTTGAAATACACACTCATCCATAGCTTCTTACTGAAAAGAAGATGCCCTCGTTAAAGGTCCTTCGTTAGGGAAACGCAGTGAAATCCCCAAATCCTCGATGCGATTTAAAATCGCTCTCATCATTTCTTTGCCTGTATCCAAATGTCTTAATACTGGGTTCAGTTCGGACTCCATTTCCAGGGCAAGTAGGTTTTTTATAGCCCTTGACCTAGGAAAATCCTTTCAGCCGTCGGCCTAAGTCGTACTAATGAGAGTTGGGTATGCTGTGAATATGTGGCAAAATGCGTCCGGGCTGCATAGGAGCCTCCCCAGGAAGATCTGGGAGTATCGCGGAAAGGAAGTTTCTTCTGTCTGGTGAAACGATATTTAGGAAGGAGTTAGACTCGAGTACTGGATATCCTGACGTGTTACGTGATTGTGGCTGTTTGTTATAATGGGGCATAGTTTGGTGCGTGATTCCATGAAGGACCTCGATGTAGTGGATCCTGAGAATCTTCCGCATGTTGGATGGAGGTATGTATGGATACTATATCTAATGGCAGGTTTGTCCCGGGTTTTGTGTTGTATCCAAAAACGAAGCTCCATGGAAGTGAAAGCGTTTTATAGGTAGTTTATTGGAGTGGTACAAACGAAATTATGAGCTGGGTTTTTTTTTGTATATTATGTAGTGTGTGCACACGGAAGATCAGATCGGGTACCCAAGTGCTTGGAGTGCTTGGAGTGAAATTATTTTTTTTTTTGGATTGTGTGTGCAATTCTAGACATGTCTAAATTTCAATCCTCTATCGAGTGTGTCACTATACATTTGGTGCGTCATTTAAAAACACTAATGGGAGTAATTGAGTGTGTTATGACAGTGCGCAAATTATACTCTTTGATAAGGGACGTAAAGAGTGTGGCAGACGATATAAAAAGCGAGTCATCAAGTTCGGTTGTTACAGCCACTGTTCGAGTCTTGTGATTTGTAGTCCACGGGCTGCGTGTATGTAATTAGGGTGTGGTGCTAGTAATGCGATGTTGGGAAATCTGTAGAGCTTGATGTTTGGGTGACGTGAAGGAATGTCATGAGGAAACAGGTTTAAAAACAACAACAACAAAACCCCCCAATTAAGATAGAACGGAGTCTTATGGGACACCGTTGATATCGTGTTTGCGATATCTCGCCGTGATATACGAGTATATTTGGGCGAGTCTGGCTGGAAGGAAATCTATAAACCGTTTTTTGTAATGAGTTCATTGTTTGTGTTTGAGAACAAGAATATCAAGGGAACAAATACAAAGATAACAGGAAATCAAAAGTACTTGAACTGTCTCGTGAGAAGGACAAGCAGGTCGTCATTACGATGACGCAATGCAACCATAATTTGTGATTAAATTGGGACAAATTTGTTTCTAATTGCAAATCCAAGTGATTACAAAGAACCTTTTGAAAAAGGGTTTATCGCACTCTTGCATTTGTATTTGTGTCTAAAGAAAGAAAGGTAGCAAACAGATGAATAACAAGGGAATATTTAGAGATAAAAAAATATTCGGGGTCTTTTGTGGAAGTCCCACTTAATCCTAAACTGGGGTTGAGATAGTGCAGTAATATCCTCAAGGAACAAAAACAAGAAAGCATAAAATAGTCACGTTTTTATTACAATGATATCTTGGAAATAATAAACAAAATATCACACTAAGCAACACAATTTAGGTTTATATTGAGATCTATAGATACACAATATCTTCGATCTTAACTAAAAGAAAATGTAAATAATTATAAACAATAACTATTTCGTATTGCCTAAATTTCTGACTGACATGTTTTGGGGCAGGTAAAAAAGAATGCTGACTAACCTAATTATTAGACTATTACTCTGTCTCAAAGGGAGAAATTATATATGTAGCGTATTCCTTTTCAGCATGGGCAGAGTTAAATTAGTCGCTTGGTACGACCCGTAGATGACAGCACAATTGAATATATAATTAAAAAGGAATTCCATTCGTGATCAGATTTTTAACCATGCCATCCTGAGGGGGAGTGGGTGGATTTTTTATATAAATACTTTTAAACCATTTCTCAAAACTCTCAAAGAAACTTATTAGTATTTTCTATAAAATAAGGATTATTCTTTTATTTACTTATAAATAATAGACGAAAACGAACAAGGGGCATCTTGACTTGAAAGCTCGGAAGGAGAGGTTAGAAGGAAGTTATGAAGGCGGGGCAGGACAAATCGTCTCAAAAGCGGAGACGGTGTTTCAAAGGTCGCTATTATTAGTCGAAGTAACAAGAATTTGAGAGTAACGGTTTAATAAGATGTTTATACTTTTATTTAAATAAAATACTTGCATATAAATTACTTGCATATAAATTACTTGCATACAAAATACTTGCATATAAATTACATGCATGCAAAATACTTGTATACCAATTACATGTATACAAAATACTTGCATATAAATTATTTGCATATGAATTACTTGCACATAAATACTTGCTTACAAAATAAAGACATATAAAATATTTACATTTAAATGACTTGCATATAATTTACTCGCTTACAAAATACTTGCATATGAAATACTTGCCTATAAATCACTTGCATATAAATTACTTGCATACAAAATACTTGCATATTAATTATATGCATGCGAAATACTTGCATACCAATTACATGTATACAAAATACTTGCATATAAATTATTTGCATATGAATTACTTGCACATAAATACTTGCTTACAAAATGAAGGCATATAAAATACTTACATTTAAATGACTTGCATATAATTTACTCGCTTACAAAATACTTGCATATGAAATACTTGCCTATAAATCACTTGCATATAAATTACATGCATACAAAATACTTGCATATAAATTAATTGTATATAAAATACTTGTATATAAATTACATGCATACAAAATACTTGCATATAAAACACTTGCATATAACTACTTGTATATAAATTACATGCATACAAAATACTTGCATATAAATTACTTGCATACAAATCCTTTCAAATAAATTACTTGCATTAACAGACTTGCATAAAAATACTTGTATATGAAAAATACATATAAA
Organism: Ceratothoa steindachneri; assembly: GCA_963969495.1. Lineage (NCBI taxonomy): Eukaryota > Metazoa > Arthropoda > Malacostraca > Isopoda > Cymothoidae > Ceratothoa > Ceratothoa steindachneri. The sequence continues at coordinate 157,105,871 of OZ018320.1, forward strand.
TACTTTCATATATTTACTTACATATAAAAGTGAGTACCAACTTGCCCTTAACTATTAACTAAAAAAATAAAAGTGTATCACGTTAAATCGTTGGCTTAAAAGTCTTGATATTCCACTGAGTAGACAGAGCGGCTTTTGAAACACCCTCTGAACTTCCGCCCTGAGTGAGAGCAAAGGATCTATTAGTAAGTTCTCGGTGCTCGCTAGCCTCGTGGACACGGCGTTGGCTTTCTGGCGTCGAGGTAGGGGGTTCGATCCCAAGCGAGAGCGGACGCAAACCTCAGCGTAGATAGAGGGATGGTCACTGATTGGGGGACGCACTGCGATTAATCCCCGCGGGGGGAAGTAGATATTACATGTCACCCATAGGCAATCACCATATCGCAGTTTTTCCTCTCCCGTCTTCACATCGTAACACACACACAAACACACTACCCTGTTCCTTGGAATCTACTTACCCCTAAAGCGAAACTGGTCACCATTCACCCCGAGGTGACGAGGGTCACCTCGGGGTGACCATCGCTGGTTGGCGTCAAAAACGCATATACCCCCCCTCCCCTCTCCTAACTGGGAGCTGCTCCTGATACCCTCGGCTCACCACCGAGTGTCATGCTAATCTTTATGTTGGTTTCATTATTCAGTCGAGGTGTCCTTTCTGGCTAAAAATAGGGATGACGTTCTGATTATTTATCTATATATACCATTCACATATCATGAGGCATCTTTTTTTTTGGAAGGGGGGGTAAATGATACAAGATCTTTCCCCCCCCTAAAGAGGCGTAAATTTCTTCTTTTGCTGGATATTAACTTCAGGACCAACTTCTGAGCGATGGTTTACCATTTGCGGGACCAATGACAGTCAAAGGTTGTCATAATTTGCGGGCTTTTCCCTCCTCGACCCCTCGTTTTGAGGATCTCCCACAGTTTCACGATTAGATTGAGATCTACGGACTGGGTCAGGGGTCATGGGTCAGGGCACGGACTTATAAGTGTGGTGTTTGCGCCACTTCGTTACTTGTGGCCGATGACACCTAACTCTCAATCATGCTGGAAAAACATGGGTATGGTTGGTTGAAAGTGATTGTTTTTAGGTGTTTTGGAATTAATTTTTATTTTTGTGGATGTTCTTGGGGCGGAAATTGTACCCCCGCTAGATGCTTTTGGCCATTTAAAAAATAAGGTTCCCTTCTGCCAATATATGAATTCCTTAGATTCATTTCACTATTTTTTTGTAATTTTTATATTTTAGATTTTTTTATTGCGGAGTTCCTTCCCCCGCCCCCCCCAAAATGACATCAATTTAGAGATACGATATCTACATTGCAGCTAGAGACTAAAAAACAAAACTAAATGAAAGCTAATAATTCTTTTCTCTTGAAGACTTATTCGGTGGTTTGGTGGTTATAAACACGTAATGACAAAACTTTGATTCCTAAAATATATACAAAAAAGTTTCGCACGAATATTTATTCCTTGATCCAAATTTTAATTGAAAAAATTTTACTCCAGATTCTTCATTATGGGAGTGAAAGAATCTGATAAGAACATTATGCAAGCAAGACCTGAAAGAAAAGAATATTCAGTAAACAGATCTTTTATGAATTTTGAAATCGAAATTATAAAGAAAAGAACTGTCAATATTTGTACATAAACTTAAAGAAACCGGCAACAGCTAACGCTGTCCGGGAAGTAAGTGGTCGACCAAAAAAAGTATTAGAAGACCAAAAAACAATGAAAAAGTAAAAGTAGACAACCGGAAACACGCGAAAGTGAACGCCCATCAATACAGCGAATAATTAAAAAAAAAGATCTTGAGCTGAAAATATTTAAGAGAGTGAAGGTTACTCTTTTATTAGAACTTGTAAAAGAAAGACATTTCCATCCATGTAAAAACCCAATTGCGAAGATTCCTGTCAAGTGAGTTTAGGAAAAATATTTGGTTTTCTGATAAGAAACTATTTACGGTTGAAACTCACCGATATACCTCAAATTCAAGTATTCGTGCAGCAGTTGCGACAAACGTCAGCGCACGGAGAGATCTCGCAAACGATTGGTGGACGCGCTGTGCTCACCCCGTTTTCGGGTGGGTAGATCTTACACCTCTCACCTCACACATAACCAATCACAACACTGCTTTCTTTCCTCTCCCGCCTTCACAGTACAACACACACACACTCTCTGTTCCAAGGAATCCTGCCGATGGTTATCTATAGCCACGTACCTCTGACGCGGAACATGTCCCTCTCCCCGGGGGCGACGAAGGCTTCCACCTAAACGCTGTTTGGTGACAAAATATAATACTTCCTGGCAGCTCTCCCCAAAAGAGGACCGGTTCTTGGGCCCCTCGGGCCGACCAGCAATTTTCTCACTGACCTTATTTATATAAAATTTCATTATCCGGTTGAGGATCCTCCCAGCATCATGGAATGAATGGCGCTGACAAACTAACTAACAGTTGCGGCAAAAACTCATGTTAACCCAGAACAAGTTTTGCACCCCCCATCCCTCCACAACCCCCACTTCAGATTCGATACAAGTTTTCCTTGCAGGGTTATCTGGGACAATAGCTATTGAGATATTTCTTCTCAAAATTGGTGCCAAATTTGGAGTGGGGGTGGCGGGAGGGGCTTTATTTTTTTTCCCGACACAATTCGATACTTGTTTTAATGAAACCCATGGGTCTCTATCATGGTCAAAAACGCAGGGATCGTTCGAATGAGTTGACTTCGGAAATCATTTTGGAATCATTTCATGTTTAGATGTGGTCTTGGGACAAAATTTGCATCTGACAAATTTTCTCCTAATTTCACAATCTCTTCTGGCGGCCACCAACAAGGACACCAAGGTTGAAATTACAAAGATAAGCCTATCTTTAAGCTACCTTTAGTAAAAAAAATAATAATAGAAAGCAAAGGAACAATAAAAACAAAAAATATACCAATAAACTAGAAACAAAACCACGAAAACAATAATACCAACAAAGAAGAAGAAAAAGAAAAAAGCATGCCGGGGGAACGGGGCTGGGCGGGGGAGGTTTGCTTCCCCCAGGCACCTAAATTGAGCCACCAATAATTAAAAAGATGAAATAATATGGAGGAAGAACACCCTCTTTCAAAAACCCAATCGCACTTCATTCTGGTGTGATGGAGCCTGAATCCAACACAAGAGACAAAGGGTTGAGACCTCATCTATCTCCGTATTGGGACAAGTACGACGTACAAAGCACTTCCATACTAGGACATTTAACCCAAATCAACATATAGTCTGGGAGACCAATCACTCATTACAGAAGGGTTCGGGGAAAGCGCCACATCAGAGTGTGTTGCGCACAGGGAGTATGACCGATTCGGAAACGACAGAAAATAGCATCATACAGTCGAGGCATTGGGGATGGGCCTAAGAGTCCGAGCAAGATGGCACGCAACTTTACATTCTGATGCGCTGTCTCTCATTTTATTTGCATGTAGTCAATTTGAGGAAAAGGAAAACACCGGTCCTGTTACACAGTGTGTGTAGAGAGCATGGCCCCATCACCAGGGCGCTCGTTTTCAGCAATCCCTGCATGTTCAGAAACCTGAGAGAAGATAATTTCGACGACATTCCGACTAGCAGCAGGTCTAGCCTCACGGAGATTGCAAATCACTGGAATGTAGAGATTCCAATGCCTCAAAGGCCCTTAGCGCGCTATGTGATCGTTATGGATTACAAAGCAATCTGAGAACCGGGAGTGACGTGCAATCTCCCGTACCGAACGGAGAATTGCAACCAATTCGACCGTGATGACAGAAGCAATACCAAAAAGTGTCCCGCCAGCTTCAACTCCCCCTTCACATTTGAGACAATATGTGTACAAATAATGTGAAAGCTGTGGGAGCAGAGGCGTGGCGACAAACATTAAAAGGTGGTATCCTTTAGTGTGGTGTCTCGAGCAGAATTATCGGCGCAACCGCTTCGAGAGTTAGAGCTATGGAAAGAATTGCCTTGCCATGAATCCGAAAGGTTTAGAGTTTGATTGGAGTCTCTGAACAGAATAAGCACCATCGAAATTGGTCGCGGACTAAATGGGAGTGGTTGACAACTGGGGTGTGGATAAACTCGCGCAAAAAAACACATGATTCACTTTTTACGTTCTAAAGAGTGTCATCTCCCTGCACAAACAATGCGGCTCTATATAGGAAACATGTAGAAGGCAAGAGTCACCGACCGGAGACCAGCATGGTGGGTCGAGTACACCTTCTGCAATAGATGCTCAAATGCAGATAAATAAATCTCGCATCCATAGTTAATATTTAAGCGAACAAAGGATCGGTAAAACGTGAGAATGTCACCCATGTCATCACCACACGTACTGAACGTCTCAGGGTTTTTATTCCTTTTTTTATGGCAACCATCTGGCGATTGTCACCAAGGGCATAGGCGCCGGCCCTCAGAGAGTATAAATTCCATGGCGAGGGAAAAGAGACCCCAAAGCTTAAACTATGCGCCTTCCATGTTCAGTCGAACAAAAGACCCCCCCCCCCAAATCAGTGAAAGTCCACCAGGTCCAGGCCACTTGAAGGCGGGTCTTGTTCTTGGCCAAATAAAAAGAAATATTTGCGTTCCGTAAAACGAAAGACGCAGGTCCAGTACGTGTTGGAGTCGAAGACCCAACCTAGGCATCTGAATGGCACCAAAAGAAAACTAAAAGTCGTCCATGTAGAGCGTGGCGAGAACATTCACCAGCAGCATTGAAGTGATGCCATTAATGCTCAAGGCAAATATGGCGACGCGGAGGACACATCCCTTTTGGGAATCCTCATCTTTAACTAAATGCTGGGGGATGGCTCCCACAACTTTACGGGGATTCAACGAGCTCGAAGAAACTCAAAGAGTACAATGAGGAGGCGTTTCCTCTCCATATAGAATGGAAGGTCTCCACGATACAATATCAAGCAGTATCAAAGGCTTTCTTCAAATAAAAAAACAGATCTTCTAAATGTTGCTTCCGAAAGAAAGCATTAGACATACATTAGCACACCATAATGGAGCACACTATCTACGCGAAGTGAAGTTTACGGAAACACATTGTGAAGAAGATAACGGATATACAGTGCCCAGGAAACAAGTTAATATAATATGCACCATTTCTACATCAACTTGCACACGAAGGGGGTTAGGGATTATTTTTTTTTACGAGCCCATCTGGCGACTGCCTACTTGGGCATAAGTCGCCGTACTCAAGACTGCCTAGTACTAGGCTACATTAAAGTAAAAATATGCATAACAAAACAAAAATCAATAACAATAAAAAAAGGAAAAGGGCAACAAGCACGCTCCGGCGTCAGTGGGAGGTCCACGTATCCCCCCCGGCGTTGGAACGAGCACCCTACAAAAAAACAACAAAAAAAACCCAGTTAAATAAAGTGGAGGAGGCCAGCTTCCTCCACAAAAGTCATAAAGTCCACAAGTCACTGTGTACGAACACGTTTCGAGTACAAGGGACAAACGGTAGCGACCCCGCTCATCCCTCTATCGGGATAGGTAGCGTGCACGAAGATCACACAGACTGGAACATTTAACAAGAATATGCCGAACAGTCTGGGGGACAACGTACTCATTACAATATGGTGCAGGCAAGCGTTCCATCAAATGGCGGTGTGTCCCGCGAGTGTATCTAATTCGGAGACGACAGAAAGCAACCTGAAGCCGTCGCGCATTGGACAGTAGGTCCATGGGAATAGCCGCGGCACAATGGCACACAACTTTAGGTTCCCTTTCACTGTCCCCCATCTTCTTTTCCAAGCTGCCCGTATTTCTGCCATGTAATCGGTGTGAGAAAGAGCGAAACGCTGGTCTGGTCGACCCAGTACTCGCGGACTCTTTGACGCCCTCATCGGCGGGCTCATTCCACGCAATTCCTACATGTCCAATAACATAGCAGAAGATAATCTCAACATCCGCCCAGCTCGCCAAAACCGTGGCGTTACGGATATCGCAAACCAGGAGATAAGGAGATTCGAATGCTCCAACAGCACTCAAGGCGCTTTGTGAGTCGCTATAAATCACAATCCGGTCTCCGAACCAGGCACGTCTCGTAATCTCCCGTCCTGAGCGGTGTATTGCAACCAGATCGGCCGTGAAGACGGACGCAGCGCCTGAGAGAGCCCCGCTGACCTTAAACAGAGAGCATACGGCGTGGAAATAGAGCCCCTTTTCGGACTTGGAGCCATCCGTATACACTGGCACGGTTCCAGGGTGTCAAGAGATGTGCTCCAAAAAGGTCGAACGCAATACTCCCGGCGCTGTAGAAGCTTTGAGAGCAGAGGCGTGGTGACAAATGGTCAAAGGTGGTACCCTCCAGGGTGGCGTCCTGGGCAGAATCAGGGGCGCCACTGACCCGAGAGCTATACCTAGCTCTCGAAAGAGTTTCTTTGCCCCAAACCAGAATGGTTTAGGGTAGGACTGGCGTCACTCTGCGGCATAGGCACCGTCGAGATCAGCTGCGAATGCAGTGAGAGCTGTTGGCTCATGAGGGAGGCACAGGGCTCTCGCGTTACAGGCGACTTATGCACTGTGCACGGCACAAAGCGTGTGGCATCTCGCCAGCATCGACAAGTAGGCTCTCAATGCGGTAAGTGCGGAAGGCAGCGGTTGCAAAGTGAAGGTCGGTGTGGTGGATGGAGTTCACCTTCCGCAATACACGCTTGGCTGCAGATGGATACAACTCGCATCCGTAGTCCGCGGGCACGAGAGGCCCTAAGGCTGCGAATATGAGCCTCCCAGGTGGGGCGTCGGTAAAATACAAGACCAAGGAAACGGTGCGAGTCCACCACTACCAGGCGCACCCCATTGAGAAACAAGTCTGTTTCAGGGTGGAGCTGCGGATGTCTGGAGAAGTGCACCACCTTAGTCTTGGCCAAAAAAACGAAACTTGTGCGCTTCAGCATAGCGAGAGACGCGGTTCAATGACTGTTGGAGTCAATGCTCCAGAGTTGTTATCTGGGCCGCACCAAAGGAGATCGAAAGGTCGTCCACGTAGAGCGTAGCGAGAACATATTCTGGCAGCACTGAGGTGATGCCGTTGATGCTCAGGGCAAAGTGTGTGACACTGAGGATACTTCCCGGCGGGACACCTCTTCCTGCTATATCGGGCCGGAGATGGTTTCCCCCACCCGTACGCGGAATCGACGATCTCACAAAAAATCAGATATAGACCCCATCGTGTGGAGAGTCTCCATGATTCGCTGTCGCCTTCGAGGACCTATTGGGGGAGGTTGGGATCGTCATGCGAGTATTTTCCTCCCTCTCCCTCAAAACCTTAGGTTAGCGGGGCAGCGTCAGAGGCAGGGGTCCCTCTTTTATAGGACCCACCGTCTCCGAGCCACCCAGCCCAGTACTGGGTGTGGGTGAAGGAGCCGAAGCTCCTTTAGTGCTGTCCTCCTTTCGAAGGGCAGCTTTAAGAACCTCGGAAGATGGCCTCTGACCAACTTCAGGGGTGTTACCTCCTGTGAGTCTAACGACTCGGTGGAGGCGCGCGGCTGATTCGCCTTACGGAAAATGGTCACGCTGGGGAAAGGGATGGGAGCCCTGGTTTTAGCCGGGGCTGGGTGTGAACCCTTTGTGCCACCAGCTTTACCAGGGCAGAGCCCGGTGTGGGTGGAACCTGCAGAAAAGTTCCGAATGGGCGCTCGTAGGCCTGTAGGGGCCAGGAGCAGAGGGTGTCTTCCTTAATATTGGGGCATGGGATGTACCAGGCAGCGCCGGACGCGCAAGGACCAAGTCTTTAGCCTCGCGAAATGAGTGACGATCTTGTGCCTGAATGGCCGGTACTTACTTTTCAAGGAGATACGCACCACATTGCTCCGAAGAAGCGGGGTGCGGCTCTTCGCAATTGATACATTTGGACACACACGATTTAGATTTATCATGTGCGGCCTTGGAGCAACTTACACAGACTTCGGGTAACCCCAACCTTGCACGTCTACACGAGCGATTAACATAATCAAAGCGGTGACAGTAGTAGCACCTCCATGGCAGTGGCCCGAATGCCTTCACGCGGAAGCGATACAAACCAGCAGGCACCGACTCAGGAAGCTTGTCACAGTCGAACGTGACGAAGAGTGTATCGGTGGGTCTCGAGGCCTCTCCCTGTTTTCTTATCACACGCTCGACCTTGACCACCCCATGATCGGCCAGCTCTAAGGTGATGGCATCTATAGAATAGTCGACGAGTTCCCTCGCATAAACTACTCCTTTCACGAAGTTCATGGTAGAGTGCGGCGTCACACTCACAGGCGTGCCATCAAGCGTCAGAAAGGAACTAATCATGGCCGCCTCGGAGAAATTCGACGCATTCGCCAAAAGGTTACCGTCCGAGAAACGGGTCACTTTCGGCTCTCTACCAATCACAAAGGCTAAAGCTCTCACTCTGATGGATCATGTTGCCCTTAGCCAACATACTGCCATCAGTGGAGCGAATAACAAGGAAGTGTTTGAAGCCAGCAGGCTCAAAAACGCCGGATAGTCTCTGAATGAGGTGCCTCGAAGTAATCGAAGGTCCTCTCTGCACACTTCTAGTCTTCGTCTGGAACTCCCCACCCGGGGGAGCAACGGTACTTGACACCTAGCACAGCTTCGTTCCCATGGAAGGTCGTACCGTCTGGGGCTGGGTTGCTTCAGGGACCATGTCTATCACTGGGGGGAGGGGCTCCATGTGGCCATCCCCCCCCCTGCGGGAATCACAGGTCCCATTGGTCTCAGCGTCTCTTATCGGGGAAGAAAGGGAGGCACGTACGGTGACCCCCTCTAAATTCAAAATGTGAGCCCGCAGGTCTTTAGAGGGAAAAGGACGACGAGCCCTGTATTTACTCCTCCCACTAAGCACCCCATCGTGCCGCTCCTACCGGGAACGGTCAATTATAGGCCGCCTGCCTTTCTTGGAAGTCCCCTTAGAAAGTAAAGGGGGGACTGCCGCTGTAAGGGTAGAGGCAGCCGAGGCCACCTCCAGAGAAGGAGGTGAGGGGGAGTCCCCCATACCCGTAGGTAAGGGAGAGGAGGCTTGGGAGGAGTAAGCCTCCTCTCCAGTGGAAGAGCTTTGGAGGGCCCCTGCGAAAACACAGGGGAGGGGGACCTCCATTTTTTCGGTGGAGCTGCCCGAAGGCGACTCCCACGACGGTAAAGGGATAGTAAATGGGGTTTGTGAAGCGTCTTCATCATTGGGCATGGTGACCCTATTTTAAATACGGGACGCAACCCCAAATCACCCCACGCAGTTGCACGCTCTGCGAGGGGTGAGTGCGGGGCCGGCAAAGCCAGCTGCCACTCCTCCCGCCTAGTGGCCTGGCAGCCAATCAGCAAGGCGGCTCCACCTTGAGCTCGGCGTGAAATTGATAGAGATTGGAAGGAGAAAGAAAGGGAATGTGGGAAAGGTGTGGGAGGGGGGGGGGGGAATGAAGCAGGTTGTTAAAAACTCACTACCCCAAACCAGAGCTCAGGGATGAGGTGTCGTTGTCCCCTGCCCCCTCAGCCCCGAACCGGGATTGATGGGTGAGAGGAATCTGGTCGGTGTCTGCCCTGTGAAATTAGAGGCCGACCAGAGAGAGTTGTGGGAGAGTTTGTAGGGAAAGTGAGGAATTAGGGTAGAAATGCTAGCTGTATGAAAGAAGGAGAAGGGGCTAAGCTGGAGCTGGACGGGGTGCTGAGTCCCGTCAGCACGGCGGCCAGGAAGGCAAATCGCTTCGCCCCTTACGGGGAAGGGGTTAGAGAAATAGGTCGGAAATTAACTGGGGGGATGATCTTCCCTGTGTTGCGAAAAGCAAGCACTTTAGCCATTCGCCAGGATCTGGGAAAATACAAAATTTCGTTTAACAAACTTAACAAAAAAGCCTAGCCTCGCTCATTTAGGTGTCGAAGAATGTCGTACGGAATATCGTGCGCACCAAAGTTAGTATTCGTCCTAGAAACGAGAGCGCTCATTGAAGGGCTTATCGTCTATCGAGGTAAAATCTATTCATCTGCATTCATTAATCAAGCGAAGGGGCTCTGAATACTAGCGGAGCAGCAACCAGGATTGGGAATGTAGATAAAGCGATCGCAAAATCTTTGCCACGGACGTGACTCCGATATGTTACTCCCGCCTCCATGGAGAATGAGAGCCTGCTGTAACATTTTCACATCTGCAGGAGGGATCCTCCCATTGAGTAAAGACACGTATGCCTGCCAAGAAAGGCGACGTGTGTGTATCGAAACGAAATTGCATCTGTCCTTCTCCCCTCAAAATTCATACAGGGCGAAAACATTAGGAAGATGCCTCTAGCGCGTTTAGACATATCGTTTTTTTCTGAAAGTCAACTCAAACCGGACCCACCAGCAAAGAAGGGTGCGGAGTTCAAATTGGCCAGACATACGATAAAGAGAAGTCAAGCTCGGTGCGATGAGGGTGCCGAAAAACATAAATACATCACTATCGATCCAGGCATTTGACTCACACTGTTGAGAGAGGCCCTTACTCATCTTTCTGAATTTGTGTCGATCATGTGCAATTTGTTATCAATTTTTGGCAGAATTTTGCAATCATCTATCCATCTTGTTTTTGGTCTTCTTTTGGGTCGTCAAACCGATCTAAACTCCTCGAATGAGATAGAGATGTCAGTCATTTCCTAGAATGCGGGCCACCATGCTAGCTAGATCTTAGCTCCACTGAGGTAGCTTCTTGAGCGGCCGCGGCCAAGCAAAAGTTATTTGCGTGGGAAAGTGAGCGCTTCCATGTAGTTCGTTGACCATGAACAAATATAAAATCCACCTTGGAATCAAGAAAGGACAGGTACAAGTTACGGCAGAAAAACCGAAACAGCAGTTCTTGCACAGTGATTGTTAATTCTTTCACATTGAAGACTCCAAACCTAAACTCTTTGACCAGTTTTGCAAGGGATAAGCATCCTAAATGTTATCGTGTAGTTTTCCAGAACGTCGTGTCTCGTTCAAGTCTTCGAGAAGAAAAAAGACTCTCGATAACCGCGTTATGATTCTGCGTAAGTCTGCCCTATTGAAGTCGGCTGACGGTGGAAAGAAGAACGGAGATACATCGAGTATAAATTGAGCACCCACCTGTCCGGTCCCCATCACCTGAATCCAGCATCGCGAAACCCTTATATCTGGAGAGATTATGCAGGAAGCACGCACCAATCATGTCTTTTTGAACATAAGCAGCTAAAGCAAAACGGGAGGAGACAAGTCTTTCCAGCTCTCTCCAGTCAGCCCGGACTTCAAGGCAATTCCACTGCAAGTCCCCGGATTTATCTTGAAGGAGGTGCAGCGGCCCCTTTTGAGGATAAGGTCCTGGTATTAAGCAGTGCATTGCTTGCGCCCTTCTTGCCACCAGCTTGACCGTGATAGCACCAGGGGGAAGTAGACCCGATGGACGCAAAGCTACCACGCTCGTAGGCCTGGACGGGGCAGGAACGGAGGGTCATTTTTCACTTGAGAGGCATAAGAGTGCATGATTGGGCAGAACGCGACAGGATTATGTCCTTAGTTTATCTAAAAGAAACTCGGTGACCAGTCTGGACGACAACGAACAAATACGAATCCCAATGCTAAGAGGGAGCAGAGTGCGATAAGGACCCGCCACGATTCACAAACTTGGTCTTGCACAAAACAACTTTGACGTGCCTTTGATTCTTTATAGCGCCCTCTGGCGACTGCCTCCAATGGCACAAGTCACTGTAATTACTTTTCAGCCTAATACTAGTCTAGGTTAAAAACAAAACAATAAATCCTCCCCCAACCAAAACAAACAAAAGCAAAACCAACAAAACAGCTTTGCCGTGCATAGTCTTAGGACAGTTTACACAGATTTGGGTTTGATCAGATTTCACACGTAGACAATGATTATTAGAATGGCGAAATGGTAGCATTTATAGCACCGCGGTACCAGCAAAAATGTCTTTTCAGCGGTAGCAATACCAGCGAGCACGTACCAACTCAGGAAGCATATTTAGGTATAATATGATGAAGAGCGTCGTGATGTTCTAGAAATAGCCCCCTTTCTGATTCCTCGAGATTGTCTCAAGGTTGGCCCTCCTCCTGGTCACCCAGCTCTTCTGAAATACCCTAGCTTAAAATTTTCTATTTACAAAAGTTGATCGTTCATGAAGGGTGGCCATCACAACAATGACATTTAATGCCTGGAGACCACTTAGTGTGATAGTCTGGGCATGAATAGCCGGCGTTCCGAGGCTCCGCTCTCGTTCGTCCAGTTTTATTGCGAGGAGGGCAGGGTTCTCATCCCCTTCCACCATTCGAGGAGGAACCAAGGCTGGACTGACTGACCTGAGCCTAGTCTTTCGCCGGAATGATGAAATATTCACCCGTCCCCAGGGCCTACCGCCCCTTATCCCCAAAGATAAGAAGCCTTTCTGATTCTTTCTTCCTTTATCCTTTCCTCTTTTCAATGACTTAGTCCTTTTGGGAAGAGGCGTATGTCCGGAAGTGGGATCAGGCTTGGGGGACAGTCCTATCAAACCACAGCCATCCCACCATCCTTGAGCAAGGTTGATAGTGCAGTCCCCCCAGAGGGCGTGGCTACAGTTCAAATCCCTGAGCAGTAGAAGTCTCCCCCTGTCGAAGCTGGCTGACGGTGAAATGTACTGAGAAATTACAGTATACCTCCCATCAGGTATAGCTGCATTGCCACTGCCTGAAAAGAGATAATTATAGCAAATTGAAGAACTGAACGATTGTAGTGGTCGGATTACGCATAGGTAGGCTTCTGGCACCCCCAAATTGCTGGATTCAATAGGCCCGAAAGATGCCTCCACAAATGAACGCGAATTGGCCCTATTAAATCCAAGCATTCCTTATTAAATGTATAGATCCAATTGTGTATTAGAAATAGAATGAGTTTTGTAAATGTAAATATGTAGCATGAGGCGTGAGAGACAAAAGACGAGCAAAGAAATGGTTGAACACCTGCGTTTGATAAAGCTGCCCAAGTTGTGTCTCGAGATTGATTAATCAAAAATGAATATTTCTTTATGAAGAGCCCGAGTAAACACAGCTACTGACCATAAGAGATGGCCAGCCAAAGTTGTATCAAAAGGCAAATAAGGGTTTATCATGTAAGCGTACACACATTGTACACAGACTTCCTAGACCTACCCAGAGGTTGGGGATAGGACAGGAAATGGAGGTAGGCCGTCCGACGGTAGCCGCCCCATGTCTAGATCACGCCCTCTGTATTTAGAGCGCAAATATAAATAGAAAGAAGAGAGTCAGTTAATTAATGAGTAGTTAATCAGAAAGATCAGAGAGAATAATAACGAATACGTCCGCTCTCGCTGAAACCGGCCAAATCTTGTCTCTCCCTTAACTCTTACTCGCGTTGAATAATATATAGATGACTACTCTCTCGCTTAATACGCTCCGACTCTCTCGCCGATTGCAATCATAAGATTCCGTTGTTAGAATAAAGAGTTTATTTTGCTAGTCCATCTTTACCTTGAAACTTCGACAAGCTTAGGCAAGAAGAACACCGTTGAAAACAATTATTTTTGGAGTGAGATAAATAATTCGCCATAAAGCCATCCTTCACCTCTAAACCGGAAGTAGTCGCTCCCGCAATGAGGTGGTGATTTTACGGGGAACAATTCTTCATTCAAGATCTTGCAGTGTGTAAATTGCGCATCTTCCTTCCCGTCCCCATCTCCTGGTGTCGAAGTTGTAAAACTCTTATACCCCGGGAGGGTGGGCAGGGGGGCCGCGCCCAACATGGTCTCCTGCAAAAATATAGCTAACGGGGAACGGGAGGAGACGAGCTTCCGCAGTTCTTCCAAGTTAGCCTGCAGTCCACGGCAATTCCATTGGAAGCATATGCCCTCCAGTCCTAGCTCGGAGGGAGATGCGGGGCCATATTCGATGAGAAGACGCTCAGGGGAATGACCGCACGCTTCCCCGGGGGAGGAACTCCAGGCGCTGTTGGCCGTAAAAGACGTTGACTTCTTTAAGCTCGCTATGCGAGACTTTTCCTTCCTTCGGTGGACTGTCCTGCGTCTCCAAACCGCCCAGTACAGCTTTGGGTGGGGGCGTGGGAGCTGAAACTCTCATTGTTTCAATTGTAGAATTGAAATTTTTTTAGCAGTTGAAAGAGCGCATTTCTCGCCGTTCCCTTTAGGCTTGAGTTATTTAACTGCCTTAATGAAACGTAACATTAAGTTATCGTTTTTCTCATTTTTTTGCGTCGGTAATAAAAAATAGTACTTCTACACATTCATAGTTTGCTGATTTTTATAAATGTTTATCAGAGTTAAATTTTATTTAAAATGGTTTCCCCATTCGTACAAACGAAACTGATTCAAAGGCCATGAAGGTTTAGGAATTCTCGCTACTAAACGAACTCGAACCCCTTTTTCAATCATACCCATCGAAACTAGAAATTTAAAAGCTTTAAGTTTTAGTAAAATTCTTTAACAGATATTCATAATAATTTATAAAGTCAGGAATTTATCATTCGGTAGAAACTGAGCGAATGCGCGACTATTCTCGTTAGCCATTTTTCAAGACCCTTATAACCCAGCCAAACCTACCGGGTTACGTCTACCTAGTGTTGCACCGATGTTTTTTTTTCAAAATGTTTTTTTTTTTAAACCGGTTTTTTCTGAAAAAAACATGGCTTGAAAAAAAACATGAAAAAGGCGTTTTTTTCCAAAAGTTTTTTTCAAAATATTATCAAAATAACATATTTTTATGTACTATTTTGAAGTAAATGAAAAGCATTAAACATTTACTAGATAAACACTACCATATTTTCATATTTATAAGTAGTTTTACCTCTATCAGAGTTGTAAAAAGCATTTTACACGATATCTATATAAAGATTAGCATGAATAAACTGCCAACTCATCAATTCCTTAGGAAAAAATTTCCCCAATGACCAAATTTAATGAAATCTTGTATAGAGGAATATTAAATGCCAGTAGTCTCCTTTTGTCTTTACACTACTTAATAGTTAGTACTGACACATTACAAAAATATGTTGATCTATGATTTAAAAATAATCCCTCTAATTTCAAAGTTAAGGATTTCGAATATGTAATAAAATGTAATACAACTAGAAACTACTTATCCAAAATTTGGATCTAATGTTTAATTAGTTGGAGCTCTTTAGGATGATAAATAAACTCATTAATTAAATTCAATGTATATATATTATTTAAAAAATTAGTAAACTGTTATTATAATTTTTATTATTCCTTGGCTAGACTTAAAGGAAGAGTAGGTATACAATAGATAACAACACCCTTTATCTATATAAATGAATTAATTGCAGTTTACTAACAAGTAAGAAACCCTCCAATAAGCCTGTGATAAACTAAAGATATTTTGTAGGCTTTTAATAATATGCAATATAATTTCATTTCTAAACTAATTATTTTAAAGGATCTTTTCGAACACAGATAACTATCCATTTAAACATTGAAACAAATATAAACATATCATAATCATATAACATAAAAATAAGCTGTTATACCTTTCCTTTCACTACAGTCTACACTCATTGTTTGAACCTATCTATTTTGAAAGATATTTTCAAGCATATATAATAATTTTGAAAAAAATATATGTTTATATATTTGAAAAAACTATGTATATACTTATTACTTATATTATAGGATAAATAAAATAGAATATCACACGTTTCCTTTGACTAAAGTCGATGGTCTACATTATAAAATTGACAGTAACTCATTTGAAAGATCTCTGTGAGCACATAATATAATTATAAACCATAACTTTTTATATATATATATATATATATATATATATATATATATATATATATATATATATATATATATATATGTTATAAAAAGATTAAGTTTAACCACTAAAACTAAATTGAATGCATAATCCTAAATAATATCTGTGGACTGTGACTAGCAATATTTTCCTTTAGCAAACAAAATTAATATAAGTACATAGAGTTAATCTAAATCTGTTGAGTGACATGAAGTGAAGACTAGGTACTGATTCTCTAACTTGAGCTAACATCTAACTCGGAGATATTCTCATCGCTACTGTCATGTAGGCTATATGAATCTGATGAATCATTAGAGGATAATTCAACCATTTCATTATCATCTGCTGTTAGAATGGAACTTAAATTTAAATTCATTTGGTTCTCATTTTGATTTCTACTGAAATCACTAAAGGATGGTTGTGGTTGTAGAGATTCTGACATTATCTCTTCAATTTTTACATTTTGTCTTTCTTCAAGATCGGCTTGCTTAGAGGATCCTCCACTACTTTTGTTAGACAATTTGTAGTTATGTGAAATAAACACTAATTTTCCAGCTGCACTTGTTGGTGGTAGTGCAACTAATTTTGCTGCTAGAGATGAAAGGTTTGAAGCAGGAGCCATTGCTCTCCACCAAACGTGAGGTTTCATTTTTTTCAAAGGTTTCCATAGAAATGGTTTTGAAAAGATAGCTTCTTTAAGCCGATATTCAGCTAGATTACATAAAATTAAAGCTTCTTCGATGGTTGGGTCTCGCTCAGCTGCCTTAAAAATCATTTCTGTTGCATCCACCTGTAGAATTATATATAATTATGCTTTAAAGGGAAAATTGTGGCCTTAGAAGTTTTTAACACTGTCTTTCAAAATAAAATAGCCTATATGTTCAATGACTTAAAATTACATTAATGAATTTTATTTTGTCTATTAGTTTTTTAAGAGGAAATGTTCAGAAAAAAACTGATATTTTTGTAGGGTGGTTTTGGTATTTAAAAATCAGAAAACCTCATTCCTTCATAAAAAATGAATGCATATTAATGAATAAAAAAACCTTTGATAACAATCAAATTATAGGAAAGTATTAAATTTAGTTTATAGGTACTCACTTTTTCACTTTCAGTGATGTGACAGCCTTTGTAGCGTGGGTCGACTAAGTTAGCTGCCAAATGAACTGACTTCAGGACAAAAATTTTTCTCTTATCAATAGCTGTGATCAATTCTTTTTCAATTTGTTTTGAAACAGCCATTTTAAGAGAAATTTTTGCGACAGTTTCCTTGAGATCGAAAAAGATCTTTGATCCTATAGATAGTTCAACTATATCTCCTTCGCATAACAATATTGCATCCTTTATTGGGCACAGTGACTTGAAAAGCATTTCTACTTTATCCCCAAAAGAGTTGGATTGAATTAAGGGCCTCAGATTATTGGTATCAATCAAGTCAGCTGCCTTCTCAGCAACTGAGAGTCTTTTGAGAGCTGCTTTATTCTGAATTATGCGTTCTAAGCAAGTAACATCTGAAGCCCATCTGAAGATAAATTAAAATATTTGGTGGGTTTAAATTATAATGTATAATCATGAATCATGATCATTCTAGACCATATTAAATTAAAAATATTTTGCTCTTTCAACAACACTTTTAAAGTTTGAAAATAACTACTAATAAAATATATTTGTCTTTATTATCACTTATTTCAGTTAAAAGCTAAATATGATTTATCAACTATAACATTGACAATATCTGTATGCTTTAGCTTACCTGGTTTTAACTGGCAGTTTTAGAGAAACTTTATTATTATTTTCTTCTTTAAGATACGCACATAGCCTTTGAGACTGTTTAATTGTCTTTACAATTGTTATTGCTGTCTTGAGGGTTTTAGCAATTGTCTCATTTTCTTTGACATCAGAAAATAGTAAGTGCAAAGTATGAGCTAAGCACCCATATGCATGAATTTGAAGGTACCGAATTCTAACTTTTTGCCATGCAGATCTCATGTTTGAAGCATTATCTGTTATTAAAGCTGCTACTTTGGTTGGACCTATATCCTCTATCACCTCGAAAATTAACTGGCTTATGTATTCTCCTGTATGTCGTTCTGATCCTGTATAGAAAATACGATAAATATTTTAGATTTCCAATCAAGCTAAAGTCCACTTTGGGATACCTATAGTCACAATTTCAAAAATCCTATTTACTTCAAAAAATGTATTGGCTTTTAATTAATTGAAGGAGAAAAACGTTTTCATTATATCAAATAGCATATGTCCAAACTTCAAAAAAATGATCATGCTTATGTTATGCCTAGGCAGTAGGCAACCTATCACACAATGGAAAGAATGTTCTCATTCTTAGATATCAAAGAGTTAATTTGTGAAGAGTAATAAAACTTTTAAATTTTGTTTATTTTTAAGTGGAAGTAGTTACCAGTTTCAATTCCTTTCCAAAATATGGACTCTGGAGTTTTAAAAATGAAATTGATTATCCCTTCTTTTCTGTTAAAAAAATAGGGCCATAATTAAATTTTTTTTGTCATAATATATCAGAATCTATTCAAAAAAGCATATCAAAATTAATTGGAGAAATGTTTCTTTTAAATACATACGAGTACCTTACATTGCCCCATCCATCGCAAATCAAGTCAACACTTGATTTGGAACTGATGATCTCTCTTATATCAGATGCATATCCATTATATTGGTTATCTAATAGCTTGTTAGAAATTTTGTTACGGCTTGGAAGTTTGAACTTTGGTCTTAACATTTTGAAGAGTTTTACCCACTCTGGGGGCTCAGTCATCCTGAGGGAACATCCACTAACATATACTGCTTTTGCAAGTTGTTTTTCACACTTTTCTTGTAATTGAATTTAAATATTTATCAACTAAAAAAACTAAATAGTTAGGTATATAATATATTCAATAGGGAAAATAGGATATTTGCATTTTCAAGTTCAGTAGGGTTTTCTCCACTGAAATAATTTTTATTCTGCATTTAATTGAGTTTTTTTATTAAATATATTCAGGTTATTTCAAGAAGGAGTTGGGAAATTTAAATATTACTTTTAATTATATGGTTACCTAAATTTTTTATACTTACATTATCATTATCATTCATTTGATCCATGAAAGCAGTGATTTTTTTTTATTGAGGTGCCAATTTTTTTGAGACCAGATTTCTTGATGTCTTTGCATAAGGGGTTGAGGAACAACTTGGCTTTAGAAAAATTGGGGCAATCCTTTGTGGGCTTCTATTATGTTCTTCAAAGGTATCAGTTTCAAATGATACATTAGAATGTGAATTGTCGTGGTATGACATTATATTACATCAATACCATATTATATCTATGGGGAAGGGACCAATAACTTAAAGGCAAACCCACAAAAAGGGACGGAACACCACTAGTTTAGAGGGGCAGAGTAGCGAGAAAGAGTGCAACGAGGTCAGGTAAATTATGGGCAATGGCAAAGCTCGAGGTTATTTAAAGAGGCATGTACAAAAATATAGTTTTATTTACATAAAAATAATGAGAGAATTGATGGGCAAAATTACATCAGTAAACGAGGGGAGAATTGTAGTCATGAATCAGACTATGAAGTTAAAATTGATGTGTTACGGGAGGAGACTATTCAAATGGGGGGAATTAACTCAAATGGGTTACTGAAGGGGAAGAGGGGTTGGCTTACGGAAGATTCCGGGTGAGACGATGGGGTAAGGCTTCACGGATGTCTTCTGCACGTGAGGCGAGGCCGCTCAAAATCTCTGAGCGGGAACTTAAAGTGATGATGGTTCTCCCCCCAAAAAGGGGAGGTGGCGGTAACGTCCGGTCCAGGGGAGAGTATTTCGGCCACCCGAAAACGAGAGGCGAATAAGGAGGGCTTCGACAGGAGCTGATGAGTGAAGTCGGAAAAATCGCTCGGTAGCGATCGTTAAATGAAATTACCTCACTGGCTGGGGCTAATTCCAATACACAAATAGTTCAGCTGTCACTTTGCTTTGTTGTTAGCACCTGACTGGAAATTAGCGGGAATCTTCTTGGGTCCGGGCGAGACTTCTCAACTCTGTGTCTGTCTCATGGGAAACGAGCAATATATATGCCTGAGACTCTCCCCGCGGGGGCGGGGGGGGGAGCTCTACTCTCGAATGGCCTCGAATCTTCTTGTTGAGGCCATTCTAACCCGTGTAAAGGTGAGTCGTGGTGGACGCGGTTCGAGGCTACCACTTGTGGAAGGGGGTTGGGGGTAGGCTTACTAATTTAAGCCTAACAGAACCTTCTACAGCGCAAGGAAGTTCCGTGCTGGACAAGAAATTCCACGTGGAATTCCCTCACATGAAACAAGTGAAGCACCTGCGTTATCTTCCACACTAATAGATTCAACATAGTCACCAGTATCAGACATTTTTCCACTTGGTAAATATTTTATCTTCACTGATTCATGGCACTTTTTGCATTCCTTAATATGGTTTAAAATTCGTGAGCCATTTTTTGGTACTTCTTTAAAACAAAAAATACACTTGCTCTTGAACCTTTAAATTTACTGTTCATTGAGTCCATAAATAGCTTATTTATTTTCGATTTTTTGCGGCCTGAGCCTTGAACTTTACCCATATTGAATAAAATTAATACCTATATCTGATAGGAAAATTATTAAAGATTAAATGCAACAATAAAGGGTACACTATTAGCTTGGGTAGGTCCTTGTCAAAACATATCTGTCTTTAAGGCAAAAAAACTATTTAATCTAATTAAGCCTAATCTAACCTAGCCTTGATAATTTTAAAGTTAAACCATTAATTATTACCTTATTTGGTACTCTTTTAGTTTGGATGGGTCCTTCAAAAATAGAGAAAGGAATTTTAATAAAATAATTTTATAATTAACGATTTAACTTTAAAATCATTAAGAATAGGTTAGGTAAAGATCGGTTAGGTTAGATTTGTTTAGGTTTGGTTAGATTAAAATAGTTTTTTTGTTTAAAGACAGACATGTTTTGACGAGGACCTACCCAAGCTAATAGTGTGCCCAATAAAATTATACCCTCAGTTAAATGAAACCTACCAAATTAAGTATCTATATGGTATACATAAATATACGTAAACAGAAAAAGGAAAAAAATTGGCTAAAAAAATCAATATTTGCTTATTTTGACTCCAATAGCCAAAAAATATTAATTTCTTGTGTTTATATTCTTTTATAATGCAAACTTTAGTTCCTTAATGTTAAATTGTTGACTATAATTGCATAATACTCATTGTTTTATGAGAAAAATAAAAGCTTTTGGGGAAAATATATTGAATTTTTGAAAAAATAACACAAAATTTTGAAAAAATCGAAAAAAAGAAAAAAAACATGATTTGAAAAAAAAGGTTTTTTTCCAACACTACGTCTACCAACCACAAAGTTACCACAATTCGATGATGACCCCTTAACTTGGGTTTCCTTCTGTCATATATTTAATATTACAGTTAATAATTGAATGACATTAACAAAGTACAGAAATTTTCATACTATTGAAGTCAGTTAAGGGGGGGGGGGGAAGGGAGCACGTAAACTATTATGTATATAGTTTTCTAATCACAAAATTCTTTTAGGATGCAGCCGTACAATGGTTGACTAAAACTTATGATAGAAATTATATAATAATTCGGGGCTAACTTCCAATTAATTTTAGATTGTAGAAAGCCCCCACATTTCTCAAAATATTTAAGACTTTTCATGTCCCTATAAGAAGGTCATCGGCGGGGTCTCAAAGCCCTTCAAGTTCCTGGGGTTTTGTTTAATTGTCTTTTGTTTGGAAAATTCTCTTACAAGATTAGGATTCTTTTAATAGCGCACATCTGCCGCCGTCCACAAGGGCATAAATCGATGTAATTATCTCATAACCTAATTCTAGGCTAGATTGAAATAAACAAACAAAAAACAAAGGCAACAAAAAAACAACACAAAACAAGAAGATAGAAGCGCGCTCCGGCGTTGTGAGGAGGCCAGCCTCCCTCGGAAGGAAATATGCGGCCAAAACAAAGGAGAATCATATCAAATGGAGGAGACCAGCCTCCTCCAAGGGGTCAAATAGTTCAGAAGTCTGTGTGCACGAACTCGTCGCAACTACCAGGGAAATGGAGTAGCGACCCCGCTCGTCCTGGTATCGTGACAGGTGACGCGCGTGAAGATCACCCGGTCTGAGACATTCAGCAAGAAAGAGATTAGCGAAAATATTAATCGAACGGCAAATGGAGATACATGATACCTATTGGTTTTCAAAGAAGCGTTTAAGATAGATATACAATTCCTTTCTGAATATGGAATTAAGATGGACCCATTAATTTTAAAGATACCTCCGCGCAGCGCACCAAGAAGTCTCCTATTAGAAATTCAAATCATACCCCAGTCGTTAAAAGTACTAATGATCATAGGTGGACGTTATCGCGATAACGATATGGGGTTATCGGTTATCCGATATTTCTCCCCTGCGTTATCGATTCATCGGTATCGCCGATACTTTTGGTTCCAAACTAGCGATAATCGATAATTTCAGTTTTTGGTTCCAGTTTAGCACAGGGGTGAACCGCGCGTGCCTTGGAGGCAGAAATAGGTAGGTCCGAGCTGGGAACCGAACGTATACTGAACGGAGTGCGGGGCGGCCGGTCGTGACGTCTTCTCAAAACGTTCGCTCTGACAGTGTTTGTCCAGAAAGACATTGACATCATGTCAGAATATGCTAAGGTAAATAAACTAAATATAAGTTGGGCGTTATCACCACACTTTATTGCTTTTTACTTTTTAGCTTATGCTTCTATTTTAAAACTAGTTAATTAAATAATAAATACTATTTCTCTATTTCAATTATCAGGTCATGGCACCTGTCGCCAACGCACTGGACCACATCCAGGGAGAGAAGCAATGCTACCTGGGCTGCCTGATCGCCACCCTTATTGTGACCAAGAAGAAGCTGGTCAACTTGATGACCAGCGGCGACCTCCGGTTCTGCGAGCCCCTGGTCAACACCCTCCTCGCTGCCATGGAGAGGAGGTTCACCGCCACATTTGAAGATGAGGAGTGTCTTTTGGCCTCAAGTGGATGGGGACTTTTGAGGAAAGAATCGTCAAGAGGTCAGAGGTCAAGTCCTTGATAGAGAGGAAGGAGGAGGAGATCTTGTGGCGTGCTGAACTAGAGACCGCCAGCAGCAGCAGCAGCGAGGACATGGAGACGGAGGACTACTACGCCAGCATTTGTGATGAGGAGGATGCCACTGGGCATCATCGCAGGTCAACCAATTCCAAGGCTGCTCAAATTGTGAATGTTTGGCTGCAGGCCAAAGGGACAGACAGTCTGGCAGACCCAGCCTTCAACAGTGAGAAGGTCCTCATTGACCTCTTCTTGAGGTACAACACGGCAAATGCCGAGCAGCGCCGCGGTAGAGCGCTTGTTCTCCCTTGGCAAGGACATCATCAGGGCTAAGAGTTGCTTCCTGTTTGATGAAAACTTCAACATGTTCATGTTTACGAAGGGCAACATGCTGCAGAACCTGGTCTAGGCTGTGGCTGTGCAAATTTAGTTGTTTTACTTAAAACACTACTTTTTATTAGGGAAGAGATAGGATAAACATTGAATTTGAAGTTTTTTCTAAGATTTTTCTAAGACTTTTCTATTTTTTTTCTAAGATTTTTTTAAGTTTTCTAATATAAAGATAGAAATAAAGATTTGGATTTATCGATTTTTTATTTAAAATATCAATATCGTTATCGCTAGTATCGGAATTTTGGATTTATCGGTTATCACCTTATCGGGCGATAAATTTATCGCCAGTTATCAATTATCGGTTATCGCCAAAAAGGTTATCGTTATCGATTTATCGGTTATCGTGATACATTTTTTCGTTATCGCGCCTACCACTGCTAATGATACTTTCCAAATTGGGTCCAAAGTAACATATTCATTTTTTAAAGGGACAAAAAAGGGAGAGTAATGTTCAATTTATAAAAAGCTCGAAAAACGTTAATTATACCGTTAAAGCCCCCAATTGTTTTAATTGTTTCGGACTCCACCATGTGAAGTTTTGCTAAATCATTTTTCCTGTCACAAATGCAACCCAAAACATCACACCTTTGCTTCCTAGATCTCCTTCTTCTAATTCTCCCTCATCTTAGTCAACTAATTCTTCGGGAAGGAAATGCAGAGGATGATGCATCGGAGCTGCATGTTCCGAGTACCTTTACGAACACAAGTGAGCGTGACCAAACTTATCACTGTCATCTCTGTTTTGTTACAACGACAGAGAATGAATATTGTCCCTACTGTTGTGCTTTCTATTACTTCAGAAGAGAATTTAAATACGAAAGAGCACTTTTCGACCAAGGTTCACAATCTTTAAATTCTGCCTCGAGAAGTTAACTTGACCTTGGGACCTATTTGAAGAGTCAATTTAGCTATTGTTGGGTAGGTTAGTTTGGGTTACCCTTACGACTCTAGTCGTTCCCCGTTTCTATAAGAAACAGAATTTTTAATTAAAATTTGGCGGTCGTATCGGAACTTCCACTCAACCTAATTTCTGCCGGGCATTTCTGAGAAAGGCAAGATGTTGAGAAGAAAAGTTTACCTCGCTGAGACCCCTTTGTTCCGTGCCCAATAACCAAGCTCCCGCTTCAATAATTATAATCGGCGGTGATTATTATTATAATTCATGAAAGGAATGGACTGCAAATATAATATGTATTTATTAAATACTCAATATGGTTACAGGATTTATGGTCCGACATCCAATAATTCTGATGTCAATGAACTCTGCGGGGTCCTACCACTGTGCCATTCAATATCCCATTGATCAAAGTGCATCTACCTTGTGGGTTTTAGAATCAATAGGAATGAAGCCTTCTTTTAAAGATTCCTAGAATATTTCAAGGTATTGCAAAAGTTTTCCAGGTTCCCTTGGTCAAAAAATGAAATTCTTCATGTCGTAAGGAAATTTCCTGAAGATATTGAATATAATGATGGAAATAACAGTATGTTGTTAAAATTAAATTGAAGCATTTCACTCGATAACCGTAGGTTATCTTTAAACATTTATACATACAACCCGGAGAACTATTGTAATAGATTTAAATATTCCAGGATTATATTTAAAGAGGTTTCATTGAAGAAGTTGCTAAGATATTTGAACAACAAGGGGGATTGGTATACATACTCAACATCTACCACTCTATAGGTCCGATTTTAGTACCACTCCAATCCGAAATTTATTTTACTTTAGCTCGGATGCAAATTCAGTAAACATTTATTGCCGTTTGATTCCATTTAAATGCTCATAATATGAGTAGTTGAATGGAATTAAATGGCAATAAATGTTTACCATTTGTTTCCATTTAAATGCTCATAATATGAGCATTTGAACGAGATCAAATGGCAATAAATGTTTACTGATTTTGCCTCCGAGCCAATAATTATATTTGGAGAAGAACAAACACAATAATTCGACATGATTTAACCTTTGGAATGATTTTACATGCTTCTCTTTAAAAGATCATCACATAGTACACATTAAGAATATACCAAGGGGAAAAAAGACCTGGTAGCATAAAACTAAAACCATAAAAAGATTAAAACTGGGAAAGGTTGGAGAGAAAATATTAATAGAAGAACTAGTCTAGAAAATTAAATAGGAGTAGAACAAAAAGTGACTCCTCAACCAACAATCATCGGAAGCACATTGGGCGAGGCACACGAGACACTTGGGGAAACACGATGGGTTGAGTTCTGCAAATGTGGGACAGTCGATCAATAGATGGGCGTCTGAAGAACTTCCGGTAAATTGAGACGACGATAGCGCCGCCTACTTTATGCGATTTCCGCTAAAGTTTTTCATTTTTATGCTATTTTCGAAATGGGGAGTTTCGCCCCCATACCCATACTTATTTGTGTCGGGTTTCATCACCACTCCCGCAATAAAAAAATTCGTAATATTGCTAATTCGAAAGCCTAATATTCGATTCGAATTCAAAAGGTGATTGCTAAATGTCGTTAGGCCTCTAGTTTTTCTACCGCGTTCCTTGACTACAGACATATAAGCCTTAACTTTCTTTTACCACAAAAGATAAACAACAGTTTCGTTTCCTTACCTTATAATGTTTCTGGCTGCGGATACAGCGTGGCAACCGCATTCCAAAAATGATGAAACCGATCCTTTTGTCGAGGAAACTTTCGGTAGAAGAAATGAAGAGCTAGATATTTACGAAAGAATTTTTCTCTTTTGCCAAACTAAAAATGCCACTGTAGACTCACGATTGCACAAAATTTGGTAAATAAGCGTTCTAGATTGAGACCGCACTCTCCTTCACTGGTCATATTGAACAAATGAGGTCGAATAGAATTAACAATCGCCCGTAGAAAATGCACTGTGGGACTAAACTTATCTGCCTTGTAATTGGTCAAAAATGATGTAATGCCAGGTCACTCATGCCCTCGGTTAGTCACTGCCGGGTCGCACATGCGTCGGAGGGTCGCGGCCGGGCGGAAGAGGAAGGAACAATGGTGGGCGCGATAACGAAAAAATGTATCACGATAACCGATAAATCGATAACGATAACCTTATGGGCGATAACCGATAACTGGCATACATTTATCATCCGATAAGGTGATAACCGATAAATCGATAAATCCAAAATTCCCAGGGCATCATGCCCTGGGCCATGATGCCAAAGGTCTCGGCGATGGACATCTGCCGCTGCTTCTTGCTGGTTGACTCACCGTCGCCTAACTGATTGGACCGGTTCCTGCTGCGGCCGCCTCGCAAGCTTCATCAACTTGTTTTGCCTTGTCAGGATTAATCCTGTTGGAGTGGCTCTTCAGGTTAGCCTTAGTGCCCTTGTTCACTTTCACCTCAATGATCTTGGGGAGGCAGGACAAGAGCTGGAAGAAGTAGGAGTCACCAACCATCTTCCTGTACTTCACCCACTTGCCAAGGAATAGCCAGGGTGACTGAGGCTCAGCCTCAGTGAGCTCCGAGTCAATAGACTCCGCTGAGTCTCTTTGGCTTGATGCGGGCAAAATCTCTTGCGACGCCATCACTAATTCAATACTATAAAATAGCAAAGCACTGCACTACTAAATTACCAAAAAATTGGATCAGTTTAGAATAGGGGCGTAACTTCGTAAATGTCTAAAATGTTAATAAACGGATATTAAAGAATAACACCGAATAGTAAATGCATTCATATACACGTGCACAAACAATTAGAACGGAAGAAGCATGGGAACATAGGGAAAAAATCATCAAAGAACGCGTAAAACCGGTAGCACGCAGGAGCAATACCTCGTGACCTCTCGTTCGACAGCTGGTGAGAGACTGAAGCTGATCAAACGTTTTGAGACGTTAAGACCGGCCGCCCCGCACTCCATTCAGTATACGTTCGGTTCCCAGCTCGGACCTACCTATTTCTGCCTCCAAGGCACGCGTGGTTCGCTCCTGTGCTAAACTGGAACCAAAAACTGAAATTATCGATTATCGCTCGTTTGGAACCAAAAGTATCGGCGATACCGATGAATCGATAACGCGAAAAAAATCGGATAGCCGATAACCCGATATCGTTATTGCGATAACGCCCACCTATGGGAATGAAGACATATTGCAAATACGGTGTAATGAGCTCTCTGAACTTAGAAAAAGTAACAAAGTATTGAGAAAATTAAATTCTTCAGGATTGCATAATAAATAGGTATTCATATGTAATTTGAAGGCTCTAAAACCCTAGGGAAATGACGGCGCTATCGTCGTCTCAAATTACCGAACTTTCTTTGCATTAGGGACACAGGCAAGTGGTTCCTCACCGGAAATCAAATGGTAGTGGGTAAATCAGATATGGCCAATTCGTAAACAGGAAAGAGCCACCTCAATTGAACCAGATTTCTGGGTGCTCGATGGACAGTAAATAACGACTGCTTAAAGGTTCAAACTAGTTAACAGTCTATAAATTAAAATCACCACAGTCATCCCCCTCCATCTTTCGCATATCCCATACGTATTCTCAAAGAAAGGGAATATAGTTCTTATATGATAACCCAGAAGTTAATTGGATATCAAGAGCTGTTGAACGAGGAGCTTGGTTCGCCCGGTCATTACCCAGGATTTAAATATGACTTTTGGATCGACAAAAGGAAATCTTGAATCTGGACGCATTCATCGCTAAACACAAGTGAACTTTCTGCACCAAAGGGATGGAAATAGAGGAAATCGGGAAGGGAATCTAAAAGACTTCTAGTGACAGTAAAAATAATAAAATCGGTAACAAATCGATTGGGAATGAAGCGAAAGGCGAACTAAATAGTAGAAAGTTCGGCTGTTAAATAGACACCATCCAAGGCAAAAAAGTGTATCAAGACTCACTGAGGCAGAATCAACTCTACAATCCGAATAAAGCCCGTCCGTATATATTAGGCATAGGGCGGCGTGCGTTATAGGCAGACTTTTTAGAAATGAATACTTCAGCAGTTAGAATTACCTAGGCGTCACATGCTTTTACGAACATTTGTAAGGAGTAAAACCCAACTTAAATCGCGTAAATGGATGGGTAATACAAATGGGAGATCGAGTTTTAACACATGGTCGCCTATCCGGAGTCACAATGACCTGAACATAGACGATAGTCAATCAAAAGTTGTTCTTGAGGAGGCCGCGAAAGATACACTTACAGGCTTCAGAAAATGGCGTCTATTGAACACTACAGATGTATATCCGACAAGACTGCAATTTATGATCGGAAAGTGTGAGAACAGCACTCTCGACATATAAGCTCTTTATAGAAGTATAGAGAATTCCACTAGACATTCGGACGCTCATGTTACGAATGGGCTTCAACAATCTCGAGGTCGTTACTGATGAAGAGACCTGATCTGTAATTATATTTGGATTGGATAAGTGAGGTGTAAAGCTTCCATAAGGTGCGTCTGTCACTACCACACGGTAAGGACAGGAGACGTAAATTATAATTTCGAGTCAAAAATCATACCCAGAAACTTGAACTTTGCAACTAGTTCAATTTCAGTATTCTGCAAAGAAAGGGGCAGCGGAAGCTAAGTAACTCTTGCTATGTGAAAATGTATAACCTTTGTTTTAGTTATCGAGAAACGAAAAGATTTGAGAAGAAACGAATTCGGACACCGTGTGTCAACCGCCAACTGAATGTTGCGTGCTTAAAGTGATCCGAAGGGGACCTGCAGAAGAACAAAGGATTGGAATGCCACCATTTGGCTTCCGTATGTGCCAACCCCTAGCGGACATTATAGAGGAAGCAGAAAACTCGACAAAAACGTCGCGGATGCAGTATCTAACCCATCTATCTTTAGGCCAACTCCCCCGCAAGGGATACACTGTGAAGCCTGTTACACTTGGCACGTGGATGAACTGCACATCTCCCCTGCCTGAATGCAAATAAGGGAAGTCCTGTTGCTCAGTTGACATGAACTCTCTGTTGGGGCTTGAGAAAGTTGTTGGTGCGCTTCTCTCTCTAAGCGCTACTTTTTATTTTGTTTATTCAATGGCTATCCTCTTAACCATTTGTATACCTGCACTTGGTACCAGGGGGAACTGTTCTCACCATGACAGAGTCCAAATTAGGGAAGCCCAGTCACTGAGTTGAATTGGACTCTTTGACGTGGACGGGATAAGTTGTTGGTGCGCTTCCTCCTCGTCCACTCTCAGCATTCCTTTTTATGTACAACTTCCTCTCAACCCTTTGCCTATGCTTAAGGACCTGACAAGAGACCTCATGCCACATCAGAAGAGAGGTTTTGAAATATCTATAAACAACGCTCTTTAAAGCATGCAGGTTGCAAGAGACCAGGTCTTGGAGGGCCCTGGGCGTTGAGGCACGAATAATGGTTTTGCCCCCAAAACCACTTCCCTGCGTGTAATAGGCTGACCACTTTCATTTGTCCCTTTTTGGGTGCATAAGGCTGCATTGATTGGGGCGGGGGGGCTTTACTGCCTTATTACCTGCCAAACAAGGGGAAAGTATCATGGTCCCGTCTCTGGGTCTGCTGCAACAGATCTTCAGGTATTGGCCGTCCTGTCGAGGATTAGTACGTCCCAGTAAGGATATTCGCCCTGCCTCTCTTACTGTCTATTTGGGAGCTGCAACCCTTGGAAGACGACCGAACACTGGGTATTTTCTGGTCGGTTTGAGTCGCTGGCCTAGGGTGCGAACACCATTATTTAACGCACCCAGGGCGGAACACTGAAAAGTAAAAAAAACTGAGGCAGGATAGGCAGGAGTGGCTGGACGCAGGATATAGCAAACCAACCAACCTTATTTTTCCCTTAGTGGTCACAAGTGTCAGAAAATAGCATGTATTGAAGGGTTTTCTAGAGTTATTCAAGCGTTGCCATTGAGAGAGAGGGACATAGTCCCTCTCTCTCAATCCTCGCGTGTTGGGGCGGACGAGGAACTAAATGACAACACCCTTCTAACAGGTGGAGGGGCTTCTCTTCTACTCCTGAATGCGGTAAAGGGGTTTCTTCTTTGACATCTTCGGAGCCGCCTCCGGGCAGCTCTGCCTCTGGGGCGGAGGTAGGGCCCCAGTGCCTTTTCAGAGGCCCCTTCAAGGCTCTCCTTTTTGACTGGTTTGGGAGTTTCCCCTTTACTTCCTTTTCCAGATTTTACGCCGGGCGACACTGCACTTGCAGCGATATAAGGGTTTAGCGAACCCACCACTACAGGACAGGGGTCGGGCAGAAGGATGCAAAATTTACACTCGGTATAATGTCTCCGTCTTCTATTTGCTGTAAATAGATTTTTTAACAGTGATAGTGAAGCTCTAGCTGGATAGGAGGTATACTCTAATTTCTGCGTACTTCTACCGACAGCCTACTCTTCCGCAGCAGACTTCTGCTCGGAGATTTGAACGATATACACCAACTGGGGAAAGGGGGCTACAGAATCAATCACCGGGTTCAGGTCCTCGCCGATCTGATCGACAAGTAGAGATAGGTGTCGTAAATCTGGATAAGTTTACACATCACTGCCCGTGAACCGCTTGTTTTGCCTGCATTGATATACCCCTGTGCTCTCTGGATGCACAGAATGATTTTGAAAGAGAACTTTCGATGACATCCATGGTAGTGCTCACTTCCCCATTCAAATATCATTTTCTGGATCGCTCCCACCTGAAAAAAAACACCTCGGTGGTGTTTGGCGTGAGCGCAGTGGTCCGCATTTTAGAAAATGGCTGATTTCTCTTTTCCAGTTGAGGAGTCAAGGTGGATGAATGAGACCACTGTGTTCTTCTCCGGCAACCTCAACTACGTGGGCTAAACTACTATTCCTAGAAAATCTGGTCGTCTAAGTATGATACGGCCGTCAAAGAGGACCGTTATGCCTACGTGCGCTATAAGCGCCACCCGAGCGAAATCGCTGTCGGTGAATTTCGTCGAGATATGGCTAGGTTCCGGTATATTTCGAAGCACGCCTGCTGCTCTTCCTGACGGAAATACATGTCTTCACTAAACAGGAAGACCTCTCTTGCAGAGGCATGTCTGCGACTCAAAAGGATTCGAGGCAAGTTCTCGCCGAACATCTGTCCTGTTCTACAGGAGAACGGGATCGCAATCTTGGACCCCGCAACCGTGTCGGATTCTTTCGCGACCGTTTTCTCAACATTCTCTAGTAGAAATGCTGTTCCGCTAGCATCAATGTAGGTAGTGATATCACAGAAGGTCACCGACTGGACTTTACCTGCAGAGGAGAAGAACCTTTCAACCTCAGGTTAATGTTGATTGAGTGGCGTTCCTTTTTTGCTTAATGCGCCGGCACAGTCCCTGGTCCGGAAGAAGTCCCGTATGCAATGCTTCGACATCTAGGTGAGCGAGCCATGACATTCATACAAGATTTGTTTAACATGATCTGGACAGAGAGTATCCTCCCAGATTCCTGCCGAATGGAGAAATTGGTAAATGTTAGATGCGCGTTAATTCCTGGAGGGCAGAAGTCACTTTCATTCTGCAGAGGGCAGCAACCGCAAGTTTCACTACACATCGGATACTCTGCTCCGAATGGAAAATGCTGTTTGCGGGGCCTTCTTTCGTAGACAGCACGACGCCACGGAGTTTTTCGATCTGGATAAGGCATGTGATATCGCAAAGCGATATATCATGGAGACTGTCTACACGATGGGGCCGAAGTAACGCCTCTTAATTTTTTTTATAATTTCTGCGAGTTCGTTAATTCCGCGTTCGGTTTGGTGGAACCCTCTCCTGCCAAATCTAGCAGGAGGAAGGCGTCCCGTAGGGGATTGTCCTCAAAGTTACATTCTTTGCACTGGGCAGTAAAGGTATCACGTCAGTGCTGCTAGAAGATATTCTCGTTGTGCTCTGCGTGGATGACCTTTCGATCTATTTTGATGCGGCCCATATAGCAACTCTGGAACTTTAATAGACATTGAACTGGTCTCTTACACTATGCTGAAGCGCGCAGATTTCGATTTCCCTGGCTAAGGCTAAGGTGGTGCACTTTTGTCGCCCTCCACGGTTATATCCTCACTCTGACTTGTTCTTAAACGGGGCGTGGCTGGAAGTGATGGATTCGCACCGGTTTTATATCTTGTTTTCGAACGACTCACCCGGGAGGCTAATATTCGAAGTCTTAGGGTTCTCTTGTACCAGCAACATAGAAATTATTCGTTGCGTGACGTTCAGCACTTGGAGTGCTGCCTTAATTTCTACCGATCGTTTGTTCGTTCGAAGCTTGACTACGGATGCGAGTTTTACACATCCTCACCCGAGCGTGTATTGCGGAAGGTGGACTTGATCCACTACATCAGTCTTGTTTTGCGATCGGTGCCTTCCAAATTTCCCGCATTGAGACCCTACTTGTCGATGCTGGGAAATGTCACCATATATAGTGCATTGTGCGCCTGTACGCGCGAGCCCAGCGCCTACCTCATTCGCCAATGGCTCTCACTGCATCCGCGACCGATCTCGACGATGCTTATGCCACCGAGAGACCCCAGTCATACCCTAAGCCATTTGGGTTTAGGCCTAGGAAACTCCTTCGAGAGGTCAGTGTAGCTCTTGGGCCGGTGACACCTCTGGTTCTGACTAGGAAGCCACCCTGGAGGGTGCACATTTGACTCTTTTTCGCCACGACTCTGCTCCAAAGTTTTGATAGCGTCGGAACTATTGCGTTCGTTCTTTCTAGCTGGTTCCGTGCCAGTGTATACGAATGGGTCCAAGACGCAGGAGGGGTCCTCTTCCACGCCGTATCGCCTCTATTTGAAGTCAACGGGACTCTGCCAGGCGCTGTGTTTGTATTCACGGCCGAACTAGTTGCAGCACACCACTCGGTACGTGAAATAACACGCCTTGCGCCGTTCGGAGACCTGATTGTGATCTTTAGCGACTCACAAAGCACCCTGAGTGCTCTCGAGGCATTGGCATCTCCACATCTCCTAGTTCGCGATATCTTTGAGACCACGGTTGCCGCAAGCCGACTCGATGTCGAGATTATCTTCTGCTGGGTTCCTATACATGTGGTAATTTCAGGTAATGAGCGCGCCCATGAAAGCGCCTGAGAGTCCGCGAGGACTGGGTGACCAGACCAGCGTTTCTCTCTTCTTCTCATCAGTTACATGACACAGATCCGGGCAGCCTTCCGAGCTGCTTGGCAAAGAAGATAGAAGACGGCTGATGAGAACTTAAAGATGCGTGCCACTGCGCCGCGACTGTTCCTATTAACCGACCTCCTCAATGCTGCGACGATTTCAGGTCGTTTTCTGTCGTCTTCGAATTGGGCGCACTCGCGGGATGCACCCAAATATTTGATAGAGCTCTCCCATGCACTTTACTACGACGACTGCGTTGACCCAAAGACGGTTCGGCTCTTGTTAAATATCTCAGTCTGAAATGATCTTCGCGCACATTACTTGTCTCGGTACTTGCACGCTCCCGCTTTTACATTGTACTCGGGACGGGTTCGTGTGCACAAACTTGTGATCTATCTAACCCTTTGGAAGAGGATGGCTTCATCCATTTTATTCAACTATTTTTGTAGGTTGCATGTTCTTGCCCTGGGAGAGGAGGGGGGGTTCCATCCTACGCCAGAGCGTGCTTCCTTTTTCTTCTGTTTTTCGCTTTTGTTATTGTCTTTGGGTTTTGGGGTGGTTCTTTTAGTTTGGTTCTGTTAATTTTTAAGTCACCTTGCTCTTTGGAAGCAGTCGCCAGATAGGCGCGTTAAAAAAAATCACCGACCAAAAGCCCCGAGGTGAAATTAACCCAAAGGCATAGCAACTCCAGTGTGG
The DNA here is from genome assembly GCA_963969495.1 of Ceratothoa steindachneri. Classification (NCBI taxonomy): domain Eukaryota; kingdom Metazoa; phylum Arthropoda; class Malacostraca; order Isopoda; family Cymothoidae; genus Ceratothoa; species Ceratothoa steindachneri. The sequence continues at coordinate 157,139,919 of OZ018320.1, forward strand.
AGACTATCTCCTTCGATCAGGAACAATTCGGGTACCAAAATGTGAGACCTAGACACTCACTACACGATTCCGCCACAAAACTCCGTGAGATAAACTCCAGGAGATAAACTCTGGATGACCAACACTCCCCAAAATTCTTTCTAACAAGACCATAGCTTAACACCCTCAGACGTAGCAAGTATATCAGTTGCATAATATGACTTGAAAAACGAAGCGACCAGCCAAAAAACTAAAACCGACGATGACACAAAACAAAATTCTCAGTCCCTAATCATAATAATCTCACTAATTAAAACCCTAAAAAGTTATAAAATCTCGAATTAATGATGATGATGATCAGCTCAAACCCTCGCGTGTAGCAAAACTAAGACTACAACGCCCCCAAGAACTTACCCCCACTCCCAACTGAATCAGCCTCAAGCACACACAAACAGATATACATATACACACAAATTACCAATCCCAGCGCCAACACGAAAGTCCAGATTAAGATTACAAAAGTAACAAAAAAATTTGTTTTTCTGCCAAACTTAAGATACCAAAAACTTCCAAATAGATGCAGAGGCAAACACAATTAAAATATCCACCAATTCCACTCAGTGGAATATTCGCGGCATCAGAGACAATTTCGAAACCCTGCAAAATCTGACGAAACAATATAACTCCACATGCATTTCTCTCAACGAGACACACACAATTCTGGCCACCATCCTATCCCACCATCACCACCCAACAAATTTAACTGTAACTTCAACCTATTAAAAATATAAGTACGAGAAACGACTAATCTTAAAATAGGTTGGTGGTAGTCCCGTTTGTCAAGTGAGGACGCCGAGTGCTTTGCTTTGAAGTGTACATACACATTCCTTTGTTATAACTTCAGATGTCAAGTTTAAAACCTGAATCTGGCCGTTGTGCTCCATTGTACGCATCTGAGTCACTGCCAAAGAGATCGAAAAGTCGTATACGGAGAGCTCGGCGAGAATATCCACCAGCTGGACTGAGGTGATCCCGTTGATGCTCAAGAAAGGAGAATGACGGTGAGGACACTTGCCTAAAGAGCGCTCTCCTGTTTACCTATGGGCTTGAAGAGGGCTCCCCAAGCGTATGCGGAATCAACAATCTCGTTAGAACTCGAACGAAAGAATGAGGCGTCCCCTCACACCAATAGAATGGAGTGTATACATGATATCAAATCACCACGCAATATCATACGCCGAAGTTGGGTACCGTGTGTAAGCTGTTACACCTGAGACTTAGAGGAGTGGCAGGTCCTCTCGGCCACAGTGCATGCGGCACTTTCAAATTAGATAAAACTACTGGGGCATTTTTCCTTTTAGACAGCTCCCATTTACCTTTTCTTTCGCTACTTAGCTTATAAATATTTTCATAACCTTTTTCTTCCACACAAGCTCTGATATCTTCATATAATGAAGCTTTTTGAAAATGAGAGGATTCAATTCGATTCTTTCTATCTTCCTAAACAACTCATCCATTCGCCAAACTCTTCTAAAATAATTAAAAAAATAATTTCCAAAAAGGCACTACAATTTCCATACAAAGAAAATCATGTCTAAAGTTGGGATATCCAGCAAAATGCTGTTCCCAGCACCTTTAATTTTGCTTCAAATTTTCAGGTAAATGACACAGAAGAGAGCATTGTACATCAACTGAAAAATGTCACAATTTCAATAATGAACACCACGGTTTTCGTAGACTACCCTCTAACCTCCTCTTCCATCAAAATGTAAGAGCAAGGATGATGTGCTTTAGCATCCGTCGGAGCCAAGCAGTGGCAGATATGGCAGAAGAGGAAAGGAAATGACAACACCTTTGCAGATGCAGTAGGCGGCTTTTCCTCTTCGATACCCAAACAGGTCCGAGATAAAAATAAAACTGGTCTCTAACCTCGACGGTCAACTCACAACACCCAAACATCTCGACGAATCTAATTAAAATCATACATTTAAATGAGCCAGACGAGACTCGCCTAAATCTGGATCGTTACAACAATCACCTTACTCAAAGCCACAAAGTACAATCAATACAAAAAAAATAGTACCATCAGTTTAGAAATTGTAACTTTTAAAAATAAACAACCCATATCCGTCATGAAAGAGCAAATAACCCCCAAATAAGACGATACTACCCCTCAAACCACAAACCCAAGTTTAGCGGTATGGTTTGTGAGAATTTATTGAATAGTAAGTTGAATTATATTGAGCCTAGATAACTAAGGGCACCAGCTAAGATCCTAAATATTTTAGCAATGAAAGAATTTGAAGAAGGATGCTTGAATGAAAATTAGGATATGAATTCTAGGTTACAAAAATAAGTTTATTTACAAATCTAAATGAGATATTTAATAGGAATATAGTATTTGGTGAGAACTTAATTGATTGAATTAATAAATGATAGAGTTTAGGTTAGAATGGCGTTAATTTACAAAATTAAGGAGTCTTTGTACGACGATTTGCAGTTTTGGCGAAACCATAAATTACTGAATATACGATAACTAGAATTTAAGAAAATGGCAGCAAAGTGAAACGAAGAAACATTACATTCGATTATGACTGATTGTTATTACAATAATTAGAAATTTTGTCAATTGATAAATATATTTGAAATTATTGGGAATTGATGGTTAATAATGATCGTTATTAATTGGAGCTGATGGTTAGCGTGATTAATAGGTATGGAAATGAAAGACGCCATAATTAATTTGAGTTTGATACAAAAGGGGGGCAACAAGCTAAGAAAACAGACTTACATTTTTGAACTGACCTTTCTCGATGAGCACAGGAATCAAATGAGAAAGAAACGGGTGTAAGCGCGCTTGAGAAAAATGAAAATGTTTCCAGCCGAATTTTAGCGGTGAATACCCTATATATACATATATTGTTTTAGGGGAGAATTTTTATAAACATGTAGGGGTGGAGAACCCTACACCAAGCACCCCAAAAATCGAAACCAGATCTGAAGAAACAGATACCGACCTAGATGTTCAACTCCTCCATTGGTACCCTTCCACCTAGCAGGTAGGTCAAATACATCTGACCCTGAAGACGCCACGCGAACGGAGAGAGCACACCTTACCTCCAAAAATCGTTTTGTATTAAAAAAAATTACATTTTGAGATATAATTATAGAATAAAAAGTTCATTCCTATCAAACAATACTTTGGAAACAAATGGGCATAACTGTTACGTGAAGACAAATCAATTGCATGTCTCTTCCTCCTAGAGGAGGTAAATAAACCCTAAGAGGATGTTTAATATTATTTTTGACTTTATAGAAATATATCAGAGGCCCCATTTCTGCGATGATATAAGTCAAGTTGAAGATCAGGAAGCAGAAAATTAATTTGTCCAGCTGTTTTATCGAGCAATTTTCGGTGGTAATCAGAAACAAAAGTCCACAGCAGAAAAATATTCAAAATAAGGCTCGTAATATTCCTGATTTTTACGCAACAGAGGAGGCCATACTCCTTAACTGGGCTTCAAAGGTCAGTTTGTGATCAGTGATCTCACCCACCATGTTAATCTGATCAGAGGATTTATTAATGACCCTAGAGGAGGATGGGGTGGATTCATAGTTCAAGACTTACCTAGAATTATCGATTGAGATTTGCGGAGATTCAGCAGCATACCCTAGGCATACCACTAGTTAGAAATACTTGCCAAATCTCTGTTAAAAGATTCAGCAATATTAGAACATTATATAAGTGAAGGATCAATATCCTTGCTATAACTAAAACATGGAGTAGCGGCACGACCTCCCGACCAGAGTGCCCCAAAGAAAGTGGTGCTCTCTCGGGAAATCATTTGGACCTCTTTTTAAATATCCCACAATCTTTTCCATGTTCTCTTATTTTGTTCGGTACTGTACCTCCTTCCAATGCCTATAAAACATGGCGAATATGATGCGGTGCTTCTTAAGACTTACGACTTAGATTAATTCTACTACCTAGATGGCGGCCGTGGTGACTCTGATATGTCTAGCGCGCAATGTTTAGGATTTGGCTTGTGGTTCTCAACCCCGTAAGGGGTCAAGACGATGTGTTTTTCTGGCCGCCGTACTGACGGGACTCAGTGTTTCTCCTTCTTCCGCTAATTATAACCTCGTTTCTGTAACAACTCTCTTTCACCCTGTCTCGTCCTTCCTTCCACTTTTTTTTCCTTTGTCACATTCTCTACTTTTTCGTCAGCCCTTTCTTTTACTGCCCAGCCCGCAGGGAGGTACCCTGTGTAGCCTATTACACTTGGTACCTGGAGGAGCTGCACACTCTCCCGGTCTGAGTGTAAATTAGGAAAGCCCCAACAGCACCTGGTATCATGGTGAACTGTTCTCATCTGAAGAGAGTTCGGTTTGATAGACATGGTGCCTAGGTGGACTGCACACCATATCGGGACCACCTAGCGCCACAGTATGATAATAATTTGTGATCACCAACCCTACTCGTTAGTCGACCCGCCTGTCTTTACTTCTCTTTATTACATACACGCAACTTCCGAACTTGGTTTACATCCAGAAAGATTTTTGCTGCTCGGCGCAGTTTCGTCCTCTTAATCGAGTGGCACTGCATACGCTTTGGTCCCTATCTGCCACGAGGACTTAAAGCCCTGCTGGTTAAGGGCAGTATTAGGCACAGAGTGTGCTGGGCCGTCGACTCTGCTCACCGCCTTCTAGTACACATATAAAGTGGTTACCTCGATATCATCCTTTATGGTCAAAATAGGACTATTTCGCTTTAATGCCGGGCTGAGCTTCCAAGGTCCATGTTAGCTCGAACCTGTGGACCGAGTATGTGTAAATAATCACATTTTGGAATTTTATGATCCTATGAAGAAAGACTTGTCACTTAACTTCCCAAGGTATTGAGAGGTCATAATATCTACTTTCCATGCCTATTTTCCCTTTTTAGACTGTCACTATAGCTACAAGAGAAGAAAATAGTGCGCAACCGCAGGTGCATGGAGATCCGGTTCCAAGCGCCGCCTCGTCCTCTCTAGGTGTCAGGTAGGATGACGGAAAAGGAGACACGCCTTCGACCGGTGGAAAGGCACCCCTCTCAGAATTTTCAGACGAAAGAGGGGCTTACCCTTTGCCATATTTGGAGTTTGCCGCGGTCAGCTCCGCCTCAGAAAAGGAGGTGGCCCTCCTGTGCTTTCCCATGGGCCCTTCCAACCATCTTCTACCGGACAGGAGGTTTACTTCTCTCCCAAATCTTCAGGTGAGGTGGTTTCTCTTCATCCCCTTCTTTGGAATCGACCTTGGGCGAATCCAGCGGCGGTCCCCAATGTACTGTCACATAGGATTTCCAAAAAAGAAGGCAGGCGACCAGGAATCGACCTCTCCTGGTGAGAACGACTCCATGGGGACAACCCCTAAGAGGGGCAAGGGTTAGAGGGACCAGTCGGGCCGTGCCCCGTTCCATCCTGTAGGCTTGTATTCTGAACTTCAAGGGGACAAGCGTGCCTGTCCCCCTATCTTCCCCAATGAAGGTTGGCTCGCCGGCCCAAGACGACAAGAATGAAGTCTTTGATTTGGAACGGTGACACTGCACCCATTTCCCCAAAGGCCGCAATTCCTAACTAAGAGATCAGAAAGGCAGGCTTGATCAGTGAGCAACCCTTTTTTAAGTTTCGACGACAGGACTTCCAGGATATCAAGATCTGCCATTTAACATTTCCAGAGGCGGGATCCGGGAGTTTTAGTTGGCCTGGCAGCCAACAAGACAGTAAAGGCTTGTTGGCTTATACGCATAGAATGAGTTATCATGGCGTAAATCGTTTATCCCATTAATCTCACCCTAAAGTCGAAGAGTCGATAAGCCGTGCATCTTGCAACCTGAAATCCTTATTTATAGAGGTTCTACAACCTCTATTCTGACACGGCATGAAGTAGTTGGTCAGGTCCTTACTACTAGATACGAGAAAACTGGAATGATCGTTGTAGGGTTTTTAAAAAGATGCAAATGAAGACCAGTGAGATAGCAACAGTTTCTCTAGACAGTGACTGTAGTAGTGACAGTTACTAGTACCATCTAAGCCTTCCTTACGTGTTATAGTGCAGGGATAGCACAAGGTCATCCAAATGTTAACGGTGCCATAGTTGCCCATTCTATCACTGATAGCATCAGAAGTTAGAATGAATAAAGACAGTTGGAGATTTTAGAGAGGGGCAGATAAGAACCCGAGAGAAAGAGAGCACCGTTGCTTTTGATAGTGACAATTACCACCACCGTCTTCACTTCCCTTAAGGGCGATATGGAGGGAAGGCCCCAAGCTCAACCAAAAGTCAACTGTGCTATGGCTGTGCATGCTACATCTGACACCTCTGGGTGGATTGAGGCAGATATAGCGTACCAATCTTCCAGATGTCAGATGTAAGTCTGTACGAGCCACCACCGTGCAGTGGCTCAATGCGTGACACGGGAGGGCTCAATGGGTAGTTCGGGAGGGATCAATGGGTATTACAGGATTAGGAGCGCTCAATAGCTAGTACAAAAGAGATCAATGGGTGTTACAGGAGGGATTAATGACCATTACGGGCTTATGTTGGCTCTTAAATGATGGTACGATGAGGCTCATTTAGTATTACGATCCAAATTAAGTTTACCAGAGCTAAGCTAAGAAATGTTACGGAAGGACTCAATGGGTGTTATGGAATGACTCATTTGGTGTTACATGTCCGTTCAATGGGTGTCATGGTCTGGACCAAATATGCCTAAGCCGTTTTACGTAATGCTCGAGATAGTCCCACGGATGTCACGCGAGTGTTGAATGGATATTATTCGTGGCAGTTACAATTCCGAAGAAACATGCCATAGATCCGTTACTTCGCTGCTGGAAGGCATCCTTGGGTGTTATGGAAGGGCTCATTGTTCATTTGACGGTTCAGTCATTGTTACGTTTCAAACGAACCATAACAGAGCTGTGCTATATCTATGGTAGGTGGGCTCGAAAGATTCAATAATTGGTGTTCAGAGTGATGTAAAGTAAAAGGAAAATCGAAGGGTCAGTAGGGAGATAGGAGGAGAAGAAAATGACATAATAAAAGTGCTCTTGCTCACAGAGAAGCCTGCTGCTTTCTCCTTCTCGAGAAGTTAGGAGCCAATCCACAGACAGCCAAAGAAAGAGAGCGGACGAGGAGGGTGGATCTTGATGTTGTGAAAGCTTTAGAAAAAAGAGGCGTGTGGCGACAAATGTTTAAACTTAGAATCCCTCAGGTGAATGTTTTTTGCAGAATTATCGACGCAACAGAGTCGAGAGTTACATTAAGCTCTCGAAGGAGTTTCTCTGCCCTGAACATGAAAGGTTTATGGATTGTTTGGTATCTCGACAGCATAAGCACAGGCGAGATCGCAGGCGAACGAAATAAGAACCGTTAACAACTTGAAGAGACTCTAAGCCCGTGCGTACACACACGTACAATGGTGCAATATGTACGCCGTAAAGCGAATAACGTCTCGCTGCATCAACAAAGAATCTTTATGTAGGGGACATGCAGAAGGTACGAATCGCCGATTGGAAACCGGGCGTGGTGCTGATGGGAGGATTCTTTCCGTAAAACCACCACCTTATTGAGGAAACGACTAATTCTAGTTTTAGAGATGAAAGATAATTGTTTTTAACGGCGTTCTTCTACTTGGCTGGGCTTATCGAAGGTTCAAGGCAAAGATGTACTTATAAAAATAAACTCTTTATTCTAACAACTGAATATTGGGATTGTAAGCGGCGAGAGACGGAGCGTACTAAGCGGGAGACTAGTAGTCTATATATATATATATATATATATATATATATATATATATATATATATATAGGGTTTAAGGTTTAAGGTAAGGAACCAGTGGGTTGCTACCCAATCCAAGTGGATTCTATATGGCAGCTAGGATAAAACGAGGCAAATCATCTATAAAAGGTGGAGGAGACCACTTGTGACAAAAATTTAAAAAATGACGGGTTAAAAGATTCCTCCGCCAATATGAATCGAAGACGGGTGTGTTGAGGAATAGTTAAAAGGGTCGGGAAACAGGACAATCGGAGAATGGCAAAATGGCTACAATCCAATAAAAGGTGGGCAACCGATTGGTCCCCACCGCAAAAACGACAGCAAGGGCTGATATGAACATCACCCGAAACAAGATGGCCGTGAGTAAGTCTCGTGTGGCTAATGCGAACTCGGCAAAGGGCCACCTCCAACGACCGCATTCTATGACAGGTCGAGAGCCAAGAGTGAATAGAATTTTTAATTTTGTATAGTTTGGATGATGAACAGTCATCCGATTCATTCTGCCACATTTGAAAAATATATTTTCTTATTGAAGAAAAGTAGTCCCTATAAGGCCGAGCCGAGTTCTCGGGGGACACAAAATGTGCTGAACGGGACAGCCGATCAGCCCTCTCGTCGCCCAGGACCCCCACATGCCCAGGGACCCAGCAAAAAATAATTCTATATCGGGACGCATTTTGGATCAGCCAGTTGCAAATTTCTGTGACTAAGGGGTGAGACGCATTAAAAGATCTAATTGACTGTAAAACACTCCTTGAGTCAGAAAAAATGACAAAATCACTAAAAGGTAAAATTTGGATGAGTATAAAGGCTAAAAAGATTGCTGAAAGTTCAGCGGTAAAAATGGATGCTGCTGGCGGCAAAGATAGAGTTAGGAATTCTCCTCCTGGGTAGATGGCTGCGGCACCCACGCCACCGTCCGACTTAGAGCCATCCGTGTATAGTGGGCAGCATTGTTTGTGTGAGCTCGAATGCTCTAAGAACAGGCTCTTAATGATGCGAGGGTCCATGGAGGACTTCTCCAGGCTCCACATGTTGGTACATACTGTGGGGAGAGAAGCACGCCAACTAGGGGTCAGTAAGGATGGAAGGGTAAGGACCCTTGGAGCACCGAGGTTAGAGAGATGATCTCCTATGTACCCCACTCTCGCAGTAAAGGCTGTTGCCAGGGGAAGTACGGAAGGCTCCACTAGAAAGGCGAACTCCGAGGTTTTGAATATGGTTCAGCATTTTAAGGGCTGAAGGGTATAGTGTACGAGAAGTGCAGGCGAGCGGCTTAAAAGCTTCGTTTGAATGAGTCTTTTTTGAGACTCAGGTTGGCAGAGTGGATTCGCCGCTGGCTAACAGTGGTCCAGCGACGCAGGAAGCTGTTCGCAACTCGCCTACGCTATTATTTTTTCTTTGCCCCCTTTACTACTCTCCTCTATCTACAAGGGGAAGCCGATGAGTAAATTTGACAGCCATAATCCAATTTGGATTAGACGAGGGCTGTGTATAATGTCCACAATGTTTGTCGATCGCTGCCCCACGAAGTGTGTGAGAGGACTTTCAAAATGTCTAGAGCCCGCAAACAGCCTGTTCGAAGCCGGCGTAGGTGTGGTAACCATGATAACTTTGGATTGAGAGTTACTCCAAGGAACCAAAACTCGAAGACAAACTCTATATCTTCGCCTTGTAGAGAGATAGATGGTGGAACAAGAATCCCTCTGCCTCGGTGGAAATACACTGCTTTAGTTTTGTTCGTGGAAAAGCGGAATCCCTTAAGTTGTGCTCTTTTGGCTACAGCATCGACAGCCAGTTGTAGCCGACGCGCTGCTGATGGAAGGCGAGGTGAGGAATAGTATAGTGCTAAATCATCGCCACCAGAGTTGACGATGCACCCTCTGGGAGAGACGAAATAATATCATTGATGGCAATTATAAAACATAAGACACTTAAAAAACACTGCCCTGAGGAACTCCCTCCTCTTGGGGTTGCAAGTCAGAGTATGCGTCTCCAACACGTACCTTGAAGGATTGAGATGCTAAAAAACTTTGAATAGGTGACGGTAAAAGGCCTCTCATCCCCCAGACGTATAGCTGCTTCAAGATGCCGTATCTTCATGTTGTGTCGTAGGCTTTCTCAATATCGAAAAATATGGCCAGGACTTAGTGCTTTAATGAGAAAGCTTTCCGAACCGATCCCCGAAAACGTACTAGTAGGTCAAGGGTACTATGACATTGCGGAAGCCACATTGAAATGGAGAGAAAAGGTGATTGGTTTCTAGGAACAAGTTTAGGCGCTCCAATAGCATTTTTCCCAGCAACTTACTCAAACAGCTGGTGAGAGCTATAGGGCGGTAGTGATCTGCGTCCAACCCGTTCCTGCCCGGGTGACAAAGGGAAGGATGATTCCAATGCGCCATGATGAGGGGTAAAAACCCTTCACCCATATTAGGTTGTACAAATCAAGTAAGAAGAGAGTAGAGTGTGGATGTAGGTGCCGAATAATATCGAAATGGATCTCGTCAAGACCAGGGAAAGTAGATCTGCAAAGGGACAAAGCACTATGCAGCTCATAGATGCTGAATAGAGCGTTATATGGAAGGTTAGATTTTGTTGTGAAATTGAGAGAATGACTCTCTTCCTTTGATTTATAGGATTGAAAAGCCTTATCGTAACGGCTGACACTGCTGACGGTGCGGAAATGGTTAACAAAAGCATTGCTGACTGCCAGGCCGTCATTTTCCAAGGAACCATCTAAGTTGAGTGTGGGGGTATGATAATCACCATAACGGCCCCTGATCTTATTAATCCTCTTCCAGATCTTAGCAGTAGGTGTCACAGTGGAAATTGATGAAACGTAACGGCGCCATGAATTTCGGCGAGCCTGACGAAGGGTTCTTTTGCGAAGCGCACGAGCTAGGTCTCAGTCGACCTTGTTGCACAAAGTTGGGTTCTTTCGGAATCGGGCATAGGCTAACTTGTAATTTTTGATAGCTGTTGCACACGTCGAGGTCCACCAGGGCACGGTTGAGTGGCCCGTGGCGGGTCGATTCCGTGGGATGGTCTGTGTCGCTGCATTGTAGATAGTCGATGTAAAGTATTCTACTGCCGCCTCCGCTCCATAGAAGGTCCCCAAGGATGCACTTATGAAGGACACCTCTCGGAAACCTTCCCAATCTGCATGACTTAAGTCCCACTTAAGGGGCATAGTTGTATAAGGGGGAACTTGAAGGGCCGACAAGACAATAAGGTAAGTGGTCACTCCCATGGAGATCGCCAAGAATTGATCATCGAAATTCGGTGAAGAAATTCGGGGAACAAACAGACAGGTCAACAGAGCTAAAAGAGTCCGTGTGGACATGATAAGAGGTAAAATCGCCAGTATTTAAAACACAAAGAAAGTAGGATAATAAAAGAGACTAAAACACTGCCTTTGGCATTTCGAGTAATGTCAACCCAGTATGGGTGACGGGCGTTAAAATCTCCTAGTAATAAGAATGGGGAGGGCAACTGGTCTATAAGTTCTAAAAGGTCGGGTCTTGGCAATGATAAACAAGGGGGTATGTAAATAGAGCAAACGGTAAAAAGCTTAGTAAGAAAAACCCTCACGGCAACATCTTGGAGATGGGAGAAACATGGTGGGATGAAGATACCATGATTGCCCCTCCCCCCATGAGAGGAGCTTCCAGCAGGAGCAATAGAGATGAAAGTGAGAAAGCCGGGTATCGGCGGAAAGGGCCGTATACCCAGTTTATTCTCCTAAAGACAAATAACTGCGGGGTGGATAGTCGTCAAAAGAATTTTGAGTTCTTCCCACTTTGGAAGAACCCCTTGGCAATTCCATTGTAAAATGGAAGATATTATGTGGGACGATTAGATACTACTGTGGATATTTTTTTCTCTTTTGTGGCCAATATTGTATTTGAGCTTCGTCCCGAAGAGCTTGGGAGACGGAGAGATGATTTTGAGGATCCTGCTTTTGCACGGGGAGATATCCTAGATGGAGCAGTAACTGGGGCTTTTTTCGTGGGTTTCGGACTCACAACCTTGCGGAAAAGGAAGAGCGAGAAGGGATTTTCGGCCGGTAGATCCGGATTCATGGGTCGAGGGTATTTTAATTGTATGAGCGGTTGCTCCAACTGCCGCGATTGGTGATGTTGGAGTATCAACTGCTTTCATCGGATCAATGGTAGAAGGGTGAGTGGCACGGACAGGCGATCTGAGCGAGGTGTGTGGAACTGGGTGTATATCTGCTGTGGCTTGGATCAGGACGGGGCTTAAGCTCTATGAAGGGTGGGGCGGACTTAAGGGCATAGAATGCTCAGCTATAGGGGAAGAGTCCATTGAAGATTCTCGGGGTTCGGCCGAGTCAGCTCCAGAGGCTGCCCGCATATTGGTGGTCGATGACCCAGGTGAGGAATCCTTCCTCTTACTACTGGGCTTTGGGTCTCGGGGCTGGGTGGATGAACCTTCACTGGTCGATGTTGAGGATTCTTTCAAATAGCGTCTGATGTCTTCAAGTGTTTCACCCTGAGCGTCTCCCAGCTAGAGCTGCTGGAGAGAGGGGGGCTACATTGGTTATCTCGGTGTGAGAGAGATGCTTCAACTGCATATTCTGAATGTTTCCGACGCTGCGAGTAGATGTAGGATGAGGTGGTTTAGGCTGGTCGGAACTCGCGCGTGATGGTCGGTTTCGTCCAGCGTCACGTAAAACGTCAGAGAAGAGCCGGCCGAGTGGTGAGGTTTGCGCTCGAGCACGCTGGCGGGCCTCTCTTATATCTAGACGTAGGGAGTCGTGCAAAGCGAGCACCTCCTTTTACAATAAAATTATAGAGCAAAGTTTTGACACAGCACTGTGTGTACCTCCTCAGTTGGCACAGCGGGGTGTGCCAGAGCTACAATTCACGCAGGAGCGAGGGTGCCGACAGGCACGGCCAACATGTCCAAAATTGATTGCAATTGAAGCAGCGTCTAGGTAGTTCGATGTAGGGACTTACCGGGACACGAAGGTACCCAGCTTTAATATACTACAGCAGTTCTTGTCATTCAAATGTTAAAATCAGTGTGGCGGTTGGGACTCTAGTGGAGCCTAATGTTTTAGTTACCCTGTGTACGTGTGTGACACGTTGGGTACTAAGCTTACTCTGAAGGCGGGTGGGGTCATAATCCTTTAGTTCGTTTGAACGGACGACACCTTTGACAAAATTCAGATGCGGATGGGGCGAGACAATTATTGGAATTTCAGCTACCGAAGATAGATTTCGCACTAGGTTGTGTTGAGAGTAGGACTACAACTCGACCATATCCGGCGGGGTTCACCACAGTGGGACTCAAAAGATTCATTGACGTCAAACACATCGACATTTGCAAGTGGGGTGTCGGATGATGAATTCATGACAAGAAAGCGAGGATAATCTAGATATGGGTCTACTTCGTTGGAATAGGGGTCCAACGAGCGAAGGAAGGCTGAAAGGGGAGCTAAGGAACGTTTGGCACGAGAACCCTTACGAGAAGAGAAGGTTTTTGGTTTATGGCTAGCCATTGCAAAAAGGAAAAAACTTTGCATTCTCCCTCGGGTCTCCTCACCATGGAGGCCTACAAAAGCCCGGCACTACTGTAACTATACAATCAGGTACGTCCGGTATGTCCTCTTGGAGAATGGATACGGATTCACCACACCATCTTTAGAAACTTAAGAGGCTGCCCGAGTTCTCCTATGCACGGAAAAAAGGGGCCAACGACGGGTTTCTCCTTGTGCATTCGGTAGACGAAGGCGGTGGAGATGCCCAGCCTCTTTCACCTTCATGAAAGAACAATTCGGAATCAATCCATTAAACGAGCAGAGGTCGGGTATCCATAAGGTCCACTAGATAGGTGAAGGAAGAGGGGGAAATAAAGGGCAGTGGAAGAACGTAATAGGGGGGGGGAGAATGAGGGGCATGTTAAAAGTCTTGTTGGCAGCACCATGGGACCCCTAAGGGGCCCGGAGCTGACCCCCCTCGCCACGAGAAGGCCAGAGCCTCTCTGGGAACAACCCCTAAAGAAAAGATCCCAGAGAGGGAGGGGATATATGTGTGTATATATATATATAGATATATATATTCAACACGAGTACAAGTTAAGGGCGAGAGACCGAGCGTACGAAGCGGGAGACTAGTAGTCTATATATATTCAACGTGAGTACGAGTCTAAGAGCGAGAAAAGACTTAGCGGATTGAGGTGGGAGCGTGGACGCGTATTTCATTACTATTCTCTCTCTGATTATTATGTGTTCAGACTGTGCGTGTGTCCGTCTTTCTTTTTTTATTTATATGTCTCTTAATGCAGAGGGCGTGGCCTAGAGATGGGACGGCTACCTTCGCTTTCTGGTCCTTTCCTTTTCGCTTCACCATCTCTTATGGTCAACAGTTGTATTTACTCAAGCTCCTCCTCAAATATCCGTCTTTGATAATTTTATCTCGAGACACAACTTGGTCAGCTTTATCAAACACAGGTGTTCAACCATTTCTTAGCTCTTCTTTGTCTTCTCACACTTGTTTGCTTACACATGCACATTTACAAAACTCATCCTATTTCTCATAATAGAATTGGGTCTATACATTTAATAGGTTATGCTTGGATTTAATAGGACCAATTCGCGTCCATTTTTGGAGGTATCTTTCGGGCCTATTGAATCAGGCATTTTTTTTGTGCTAGAAGCCTACCTATGCTTAGTCCGACCCCTACAGTGCCATCTCCCGCAATAGATGCTTGGATGCAGAGGAATGAATCTTGCATCCATAGTCAATCTTTGTGTGAACAAAAGAGGTAAAACAGGATAATGGTAGGCGTATCAGCACTACATGCGCCGAGCGTCAGAGAACTTGCAGTGTCTATGGCGAGGGTACAAGAGACCCTAAATCTGCGCCTACCAGATAAGGTTATAGTCGAATATACGAACAAAGAATCAATGCGTGTCAAGCACGCTTAGGCCATTCACATTTAGAAGGTCTGGAGCAGACTGATGCCCGAAAATGTGTCAAAAGTGAAGCACATTGGTCGTAGCAAAGGAAATCCGAAACCAGTGCACGTCAGAAAAAAAGAGAAACGCGACTCAGAACAAGTTAGAGCGGGTGTTCCAGGGTAGATATGTGAGCCGAGCCAAGAAATCAAAAAGTCGTCTACGTAGAGCGTGGCGAGAACCTATGTTGGCAGCACCGAAATAATTCTGTTGATTGTCAAGGGAGTGACACTGAGGATACAGTGGCGGCAACAAAAAAAGTGACATGTGACAATTCGGGGAAAATAAAACAGAAAAATGTAACTTACATATTTTATTATGAATATTTCATGAAAGTTATTACTTGGTCATGTTGCCCTTGCACTTGATGACCATCCTGAGTCGATTGGGCATTGATTCAGTGAGGTTTGCGAAGTAGGTGGGGTCGATCGTAACCCAGATCTGCTTCAGTGATTCTATCAGGTCCTTGATGCTGCCTCTTGAACTTTGGATTTCATCAGATTCCAAGCATTCTCAATAGGATTTAGGTCCAGGAAATTACCAGGCCACTCCAAAACACTAATATTATTATCATTGAAGAACCTTTTTACTAACTTGGACCTGTGAGCAGGGGCACCATCATACATGAAAAATTCACACTGATGAATTTCCCAAAATGGCAGCATGTGCTGCCTCAAAACCTCAAGATAGTTAGTCCCCCTCATGGCTACATTCTTGGCAAGGAAGTACAGACCTCCTCTGCCCTTTTTTCCACTAAAGGCACCCCACACCATCACACTATCAGGGTGCTTCACAGTTTTCACGGTATATTTCGGGTCATGCCGAGACACAGTGCTGGGACGACGCACGATCTTTGACTCTCCTCTGACCAGCCTAAAGGTGCTCTCATCACTGAACATGACCTTCTTCCAATGGGCAGCTGTCCAATGTTTATAGGTCTTGCAAAAATTGAGCCTTTCCATCTTCATAGCCTTGGTAAGAAGTGGCTTCTTGGCAGCGCGGCGAGACGGTAGGCCTAAGTCCTTCTGTAAGCGATGACTGATGGTCCTGAGGGCAACGTTCTGGAGGAGGTCTGGGTGTTTTTTCTTGATTGAAGCGGAGGTTACAGAAGGGTCTGACATCACTTTACGCCTTAGGATATTATCAGTCCTTGGAGATGTCTTCCTAGCTGCACCAATGCCCTCCTTCCTCTTTGGTATGGTACCTGGTGGCAATAACTCAGCTGCACGTTTTAGGCGATGAATCGTATTTTTGAGGTTAATAAATCTGCTGCTACATCAATAAAAGACTTTTCCTGCTCTAATAGGGTCAAGGCACGGCTTTTCTCTGTCATAGAAAGCTTTTTCCACCCCATTGTATCCACTTGCACAGAAGTTATAGCACGTCAAATGTAGGCACGAATGCAGATAATCAGCACGCTGGAGTGCCATATACTAAAACCTCGTTGTACAAGCTCAAACGAGACACTGAGTTCCAATAGAGCGCAGTTCTGTTGTCTTAGCCCAGGAGAGTCGTCCACTTGCGGCATAAGCTCCGCACATTTTCATTGGATTGTTGGCAAGTAAAATAGTGAAAGCGATTTTGTGTATCGATTTCTGTTGCCAATATTCAATGTCACTTTTTTTGTTGCCGCCACTGTACTTCCCTGCCGGAACGAAACTTGCTCATCAAAACATGTTATTACAGGGTTACCCGCATCTACCTGTGAAGCTTATTCGATGACCTTCAGCGTCCTTTGAATGCTGGCTTCAGGGCATCCCAGCTCGGGAATGTAGAGAAAAAGGGCTATAAAGATTCCGCCACGGACGTGGGGTAGGAAATGGTGGTCCCGTCTTCTTAGAGACTCCTGAAAACTTATCCCTAAATTTTTTGACAGGCTTTTCACAACTCGTACAAGAGGTGTCCT
The DNA here is from genome assembly GCA_963969495.1 of Ceratothoa steindachneri. NCBI lineage: Eukaryota > Metazoa > Arthropoda > Malacostraca > Isopoda > Cymothoidae > Ceratothoa > Ceratothoa steindachneri. The sequence goes on from OZ018320.1 coordinate 157,156,606, forward strand.
CTTGAGTTGACACGTATGTGCGCCATAAAGAGAGGAGTGTGCTTCGTAGCAAAACGGAATCTGGCTCACGCCGGAAGACATTTACACACGATGATATCATTCAAACGGCGCCTTAGCGTTTATAGGCATATTGCCTCTCACACTCGGGCGTACACCAAGGAAGCGAACGTCATACAAAACGGACAGACGTTCGACGTTTTAAGGAGGGAGCACACTACATGGATTGCTGACCGACGCACGTTCTCAGCTATAAGCAGTGCTTTGGGTCAGGGATGTCGTACACTACATGGGGGCACTGATCACCGCGCATTCTCTGCCAAACAGTGACATGGACCACTGAGGGCTCATCGAGTGTTCAGAAAGAGCTAAATGGGCATTAAGAGTGTGTTAAATTGGAATAGCTCAATGGGTGTTACGGGATCGTTTAATCAATAATACGTGATTAAAAGTGCAAAATGGGTGATACGAGATGGTTCATGCATGTTACGGGATTAGGGTAGTGCTCTATTGGTGGTAAGGGAGGGGGCAATGCATATTACGAGAGCGCTCAAATAATTGAACTTCGCTATAGGGAGGAGCGTAAAGAGGCGGGGGAAAGCAGAGTATGAGGAAAGGAATAGAACAAAGGGGGAACGGGCATAATAAAAGTCCTTTTGGGCACAGGTAAGCTTTCTTACCTACCTCACCGTCGAGGTGTGAACCCGGCCGCAGTCGGTCCAATAGACCAACTCTCTTTGGGGGCACCGTGTAGATACACCTGGCATCCAGAGGAGCGGCACGCCCTTCTGATAGTCTCAAGATTGTAGACTTGGGCTATATTCCTTCTAAACATCTTCCTTTACCCTGCATGGTGAGGGTGTAATGCCCCTGCTATAACTGAAACCTGGAAGAACGGCATGCCCTCTAGGATCCAGGGCGATTGTGGGTGATTGTGCGCAGTGCGGTCTAGGGGTCCAACGATATGGGTTTTTCAATGGACAGACGATGCATGGCGGCCGATGTAAAGATATGCGTTGCTAATTAAATATGCGCTTTGAAAGTTGGCAAATGGAAATTTGTTTTAGCGTTCTTTCTCAAGTAGACTGGGTCGTGAACGAGCACCACTGCAAAACACGTTCATCACTTCGCACAATCACAGACGGCTGCTTGTAAAATCGTAAACTTGCCATTAGGGCGAACAATAACATCATTCCACATAAGTCGCACTTGAGAGGATGACGACAGAGTGCCCCCTCCCCACTTTTTTATGAATAACGGCCTCGTGAGGGTAGACGTCGGCCCATGCCCATTACCTCAAACTGTCATTTGATCGGCCGACCTTTCTAGTGTAGTTCATTGTGTCGGGTGTAGTGTTGTATTCTGATAACTCAGATGGGTCGGGTGATGTCCATACTGAAGCCTGGCCATGTGTACTCTGCTCTCACGACGAAGGGATGATTCGGAAGGGTCGGTTAGGTCAGCAAAGTTTAATTTAGTGTGTAGGTGATTTGTGGTCGTGGTAGGTATGCAGCCAATGATTGTTTTGAAGACTGTTTTGATGGTCTGCAGTGTTGAGGAAGTCATTGTAGCACCCATACAATTCTGTTCCGTACTTATAGGACAGAGCCCCCAAGTAAGTTTCGACCCTGTGTTTCAGGCCACCTTTCCTCGAGGCCGAGATAAGAAAGAAGCCCTGGAGCCCGTCCCCATCAGAACCCCGATACCGTCCGATTTCTCGGAGAACCCTAACCAGGACTCTAGGACGGCAAAAGAGGAGTGTGAATCACTAACACCCTTAGGTGATAAGGCCCAAGACAAGAACACGGAGACTGTCCGTGGACCCCAAGAAAAAAAGAACCCCCAACGCGCCCATGGAGATACCTTCGTAGAACTGGACGAAACATCGGCGCTTGAAGAAGATTACCCCGCGGAGTCCCTTAATGTAATCCAGACAGTGTGCATCCAACCTGATGCTGATTACCCTCCTCCTTCCCTACCAGGCGAGTCTTTGGAACCCTCTGACCTGGATAGTGACGCGCAGCTGACACCACGTCAGAAGAATCAGCTACAAAAACTAATTAAATGGAGTCACCATTTCCCCGCCCTATTAGCTCTTTTCGAGCAACTGCGCGAAAATGGCCTCACCATTGGCCCCTGCAAATGCCATTTTGCCCACGAACCCATTAAATATTTGGGTTTCAAAATAGGACAAAGCAAGTTAGGTCCACACGAGAACAAGATTAAGGCAATCGCCGACATGCCCCTCCCGATTACAAAGAAGCCATTAAGATCGTTCCTAGGATCAGCTTCTCCCTATCAGCGATTTGTTCCGAATTTCGCTGCAATTTCTGCCCCCCTATGCCCCCTTCAAAAAGAGAATTTACCCGATAGTTTACGTTGGAATGATGTCGCTGTTTCCCATTTTAATCAGCTCAAGAGTAAGTTCATTTCTGCCCCCATTTTAAAGTTGCCCAACCCGGAAAAATCCTTTGAGGTTAAGACCGACGTGAGCAACGAGAGCATTGGAGGTGTACTCCTTCAATACGTGGATGACGGAACGAGTCATCCAGTTGCATATGCTAGTCGTCAATTATTACCACGCGAAAAGAGATATGCCACTAGAGAAAAGAAAGCTCTATCAATTATCTGGGTCATAGACAAATTCAAGCTGTACTTGATATGTAAAGAATTTCAAATAGGAACCGACCACCGTCCGTTAGCCTATATTAGGAATGTGCGACACTCAAACAGCCGCATCATGCGCTGGAGTTTACTCTTGCAAGAGTATCAGTTTAAAATAAATTAGATAAAAGGTTCCGATAACCAGGTCGCTGACGCACTCAGTAGGAATGCGTTACCGAATAGCGTAGAGTAAGTGTATTCATAGGATTAGTATCTCCCTGTAGGTATATACCGTCTTGTACGACTTAAATTAAGATTGTCTTATAATATAATTAATTAATGTATATGTCTGACTTTTGTAACGCTCAATGTCTAATTTTTTGTATGTATATATATTTGTACCCATTAATTTACGTATAAATTATTTTGTCCCGTATGTACTAATTTTATATCATTTCATTGTTCCATGCCCCTTTTTTTTAAGTTGTATTAAAGGTTATTTTCCCCTGTAATCTAAAGATCAAAATAATCATATGTATTGAGGTAATACTAGTTAGGTGCAGGAAGGTACGGTTGGTACAAGAAAACGAGTTCCCTACAACGGAGCTCTATCGTTGTCCCTTCTCTCTCTTTTTTTCGAAGTGACAACTTCCCCTGAAATGGAGGGGTGTGATAGAACGAGTTGAAGCTGCGTTAATTTCAACTCCTATCCCATATTATTTAAAACCACGATGCTGCCCACGTGCATCTTCGATTCGAAGCTTGGAGTCTTATCACAGCTACCGGATGTCAATGTTTAAACAAGGAGGTTATCGTCCCCCCGTTCGCCCCCATACGCCGACCTCGCCAGATTGAGTTAGGCTTATGGGCAGATAAGGCATTGTTCTCCGGCTTGGCTGTGCGTTCCCTCGAAGCTCCCACCCTATTTCCCCCCACGCCAAGGAGATGTCCTGGCTATTTATATGGAAACTTTACCACTAAGATCAGATTGGAGATCCAGATTTTCGTCGCGAAACATCACCACGACCCTCTCTCCCTTTGTGCGCCAAGGGACCTCGACCTCGAGATTCACCATCACTTGTCCAGAAGGAGGACAATATTCCTTGAGTGCCAAAGGTTCGAGCCTTCTGTGACGCCAAGTCCCCAAGGCTTTCCCCTTGTTGTTCAGATGAGAACAGCACTAGAACAGCCATTGTTCTTTTGAGGCCTTCGCCAAGAAACGGTTCTCACCCTTCCCCCCCTGTTGTTCAGATGAGAACAGCACTAGAACAGCCATTGATCTTTTGAGGCCTTCGCCAAGAAACGGTTCTCACCCTTCCCCCCCTGTTGTTCAGAGGAGAACAGCATTAGAACAGCCATTGTTCGTTTTGAGCCCTTCGCCAAGAAACGGTTCTCACCCCCCCTGTTGTTCAGAGGAGAACAGCCATTGTGGTTTTGAGCCCTTCGCCAAGAAACGGTTCTCACCCCCCCTGTTGTTCAGAGGAGAACAGCATTAGAACAGCCATTGTTCTTGAGCCCGTAGACAAGAGACGGTTCTCACCCTTCCCCCTTGTTGTTCAGAGAACAACATTAAAACAGCCATTGTTCTTGAGCCCGTAGACAAGAGACGGTTCTCACCCCCCCTTTGTTCAGAAGAGAACAACGTAGAACAGCCATTGTTCTTCAAGCCGTTAGTCGAGAAACGGTTCTCCTTCCCAAGACGCTACGTCAGGATCATCTTATTCCCCCTCCTTCGGCTGGAACTCGCCACCTTCCACTAGTGTAAAAGTTACGTAAGCCAAACGTCACCTTTGAGTACTTAACCCTTTTGTCAATTCTATCCTGTGCTTTAAATGGTTTATCGAACCATCCCATCTCTTTAACTCTATATTCGTTTTACCTTTTTAAATCCTTTAAATCCTCGGATTAGCCGAGCCCCCACGACCCTTTTCATTCCCTGTTTATGTCAATATTTTCCGTCTTGTGTTTGTTGATAGTTATTATTAATAAAACTCTATTTTATTAATGATAGCAATATTATTATCCTTGAGCTCAGTTCCACTTCTTAAGCATATCGAAGATACATAATATCGGCCGCCAGACATTAACGCACTCTAAAGATAATTAAGGAAGTTCCCTCAACGAATAGTGATATATGGTATCGTCGGGAGTCATTCTACGACAATCGTGCTTGGTCGATGCTGTCAAAGATTCTTTGTGCAAGGTCTACAAGAAGAGTGGTTGATGAGTGTTGGCGTTTGTGTGTGTGTGTGTGTGTGCTAACGGAATGTATCGAGTGATCTGGTTTAGGATGAGTCCCTATAACTTTGGAGAGGGTAGAGAGAGTGATGGGAACTGTGAAAAAGGTAGTATAAGGTCTTTGTTAGGTTTAGCGATTGTGATGATTGCACTATGTTTCCAGATGTTTGCAATGTTGGTGAATGCTTGTAATTCCATGTGGTCCAAGGTGGCTGTTACTGATGTTGTCTGACCAAATGCAACTGAATGATTGAAGATGTGGATGGTGAGATCCATATGTCAGTTTGTAGGTGCGTGTATTCTGGGTTGATGGGGGAAGTTGCTTTTTTTGACACCAGATGACTCGTCGATCGTCCAGGTGGAGGTTTAAGTGCTTGCGTGTTTGTTTCAGGGTATGGTGTCTGTTGTGGTAATTGCTGTTTGTGTTTGTGTAGTGTTGCTTTTGGTGTGATACTGTATTTTTTGTAGTTTGCTGGTGTTTGTTAGGTGGTTATAGTATTTTATTGTTTACTTGAGTCTTAAGAGCTTGTATTTGGTGAAGTATAGCTTGTGTGAAAGATGTTGGGAAGTTGTGTTGTGTGTCGCGTTGTTTGGTGAGGCCTAGAATTTCTGGTTGTGTGTTTTTATGTTCTCTCCTAGTGTTTTTTTTTTGTCTGCATTCAGGATGATTGTGTTGAACAGCGGTGTTTACTGTTTATGTCACCCTTAGTGGTGAGGACGGACACCCCCTCGCCGCGAGAAGGCATGAGCCTTTCCACAGTAAATCCTGAAACAAGGTGGATGGGAAAAGGGTTGAAATAACAGCTCTCTCTTTAGATCCTTCTCAGAACCGAAGATAAAGTTACCTGCTGTCTCTCGTATCCTCTGCCATTCTTTGTTATTTTCACTGAAAGGGTGGTTGGTCTCTGGGTGTCTATTTGTCTGAAGAGGTATAATTAAAATATTTACAAATATTTGTTTAATATTTGATCGAATACATCCTAAAAACAACGGTGTAAAAGTGAGTGTAAAATAAAGCTGACAAAATATCTAAGCATTAAAGCTAAGAAACTCAGTTTTTGAATTCGGACAAATTCTTGACAACAACCATAAACTATAAAATGAACTAGCAAAGAAAGTAGATGCTTAGTGTATACCGATATAAAACTAGTAAAGTGTACGCTCTTGTGTATAGAAAAACACGTTTCATCAAACAGTCCTATATTTGAATGGTTTCCATATAAATGTACACACGAAGAAATGAACAAATACACGCGTACGTGGTGGACAAGACCGAATTCACTTGCATCACATCGAGAAAAGGGTCCACTTACCTGGCACGGTTCTTTAAAAAAAAGACCGGCTTGCGGGAATTTTTTCTTTTATATCGGTCCTATTTTTGTTGCGTGACGCACACACATTGAAACACGGTTCACTCGAAATTCGATAACAATAGGATGTCATCTAAAGGATGGAACTTATCTTTATCGATTTTAGTTCTCAGTCTCGTCGACCTTAACACACCAACCATAATAAGAGGCTTGAACAGGACCCATATGAATACCAGGTGGCCACAAATGTGATTACTCTACCTCTATCAGCCCATAGTGAGGATCTAGGACATCTCATACCATGCCAAAGATACCGAAACTAACCCAACCTAATCGGGTTAGTTTCCATTTTACAAAAGATTATATCATGGTACGAGGTCACCCCGCCCTAATAATGAAATACACAAAAATCAGAATGACAATGGCTGGCAAATCCGCGGGCACGAGGAGCCAGTCCTCGTTAGGAGGGGAGGGTTGGCGGGTAGTATTGTGTTTTGAGACCAACCAGCGACCATAGAACCCTTCCTTGTTCCGCGTCAGGGCTATGTGGGTACGGGACAACAGTACTGTATCGGAACAGAGGGGGAGATTGGATATGTTGTGACGTGAAGATAGGAAGGGAATGATAACCGTGTTGTGATTGGCTATGTTCGTGGTGATACTAGGGAAGCTCCATACCGTGCGGGCGGTATATTTCAGCGTATCCGCCAATGCGCAGCCAACTCGTGACGCTGCTAAAAGTTTTGTGTCTGCGCTTGCAGGGATCGAACCTGTGATTCGACGCTGGAAGTCCGTATCCCGACTTAACTAGAACCCCGACGAAATGACCTAGGTATGAGTTGTCCGGTCAATCCACACTGGGTCCTTAGTGAGTCAAATTCATACACATCACAATGGTCAAAACAAACGGCCAAATAAATTTCTCCTTCTGTCCTCAGTGTTACGTGTTCAACTGTCATCACATATCAATGTACCCGTTTCTCATTCATACACACAAATCTTTAAAACTAGGAATTCAAAACCTTTTTTCCAATAGATTTCCGAACATTTCAATTTTGAATGAACTCCTCCACCAATGCATAGGAAAAAAAACATCTTTTAAGAATGAAAAATATAAAAAGAACGAAAAAGTTTGACAATTCTTTTAACCTATTTGGCCAACGTCACAACATATATCACTGAATTTGTACCAGATTCTTCTAGATGCTATTTAAAAGTTTTTAAAAAAGCGCGCCATTCCATTTCCGTTTCCAAGTTGATTCTTGCCCCTATCCTGTTGAAACTAATCATGGGGGATTAAATTTACCGGTCTAAGATCCCCATCCATGCGGTATTTAACAGTTGAACTGCATGTGTACCAGAACCAATAGTCACCCCTCTTCACGACCATTTCATTTTTTTTTATTCTCAAGCTGTGGGTCTTATAAGACAAGATAAAGCAAACATAACTATATTTTTTTCTACCAGAATTAACAAACACGAGTAAAGAGCTAATGAATGGTTTAATAAAATATTGCCTGGTTGAGCAAAGGCAAATACAAATAGTGAACACTTCACTCACATTTCCATGGTCCTAACAAATAAATTTCTTTTAACTGTTAATGAATCCAACCAAACAATTCTTACAATGTTTTTTTTTGAGGTCATCCCCAGAAGAGGGGCGACAACGATGGCGTTTTTGTTTTGATTTTAAATGGCGTACTCCTTGTTTACCATCCACAAATCTTTACAATTATTTTGCATACCACCCAAATGAAAAGAAAAGCGGGTAAAATTAATTACACCAGAGTGAGATCTATTAAATACTTCTTCCCTAACAAAGAAATTTCTTCACTAAAATCAATTAATTCAGTAAACAAATCAAATACTAAAAGTCTCCTGTTTTGTTTACCTTCCTTCAGCCACGGGGTTATCTGTTAATTTTATGTCGAATGACTCGCGACAAAGCTGACAGATACAGACGAGACCCTAAATTATAAGGTATATGGTATTTTCACGTATATATAAATATATATATTATATAAAATTCCAATATTTACAGGAATATAAGTGCTTTTTATTCCCAGAGTGAGAGGCTACCCCATAGCTAACTTTTTTTGCAACATTAAAATGCATTAGCTACAAGAAACTAATAAAGAAACGCAGTACAGGTAACTAAAAAGATGGACTATAACTAAATAATCCAGCTTAAAATTCAGAATAATTTCTGCAGAGAAAATCTCATGTGAACAGCAAAGTAAAATCACAAGACCAAAATAAACAAACCTTAAATTTCATGACACCAAACATATTTGTGCATCACATTTAACGGTGATATCAATGCAAACTTCAAGATTCGCCTAGTGACTAAAACTACGATTGGCACCATTCAAAATTCCTGTTTTAAGCTATATTAATGGAAAAATGGATTAAAGCACCAAATAGCTACGTGGAATTCATTTTCTCGTCTTCGCCAAGGTCAGGGTGGAAAGTAACGAAATCTTTACGGCAGAACCAACAGCGAGGGCAAAAAACCCGACAGGATTTCAAAATCTCCTGCAAGAACCTCGCACAGGAACTTAAGACCACAAACAAACCACGCGCCTTGGAATATTAACTAAACGGTGGATAGATCCGACCCTTTTCAATCATGGGCGAGATCCCCGCCCGGATAATGAAATGCACATAAAGATCAGAATGACAATCGCTGGCAAACCCGAAGGTACAAAGGGTTGGTCATGGTTGGGGAAGGTTAGTACTGTGTGTTGGTACCAATCAACGCGTTGAGAACCTATCCAGGTCAGGAGTGTATGGATATGCAAACCTCTTCGGCAAGTGCCAGGACGGAATTGGTGTGTGTTTGCAAAGAAAATGGGGGGGAGGGAAGATAGCAGTGACCTGATTGGCCATGTGGATGGAAGCTGCCTGCGTCCACGCGCCAAACTCAGCGCCCCGCCAATCAGCGACTAGCCCCCTACGTACGCTGAACTATTTTGCGTCCGCAATTATTGGGAGAGAACCCGGTACCTCGACGTGGAAGCCCAACGTCTTATCCACTAGGCTAGAGCGCCTGTAGCAGATCTCGAGCTCGCCAATGGTATGCAAAACAACCCCCCCCACCCTCCGATTATTGGGGGGTGTACCCCTATATAATAGTTCTAAAATAAATTTTTACGAGGGTCGTAAACTGAAACGATAGATTTCCCCCGGGGGTAGGTTCCTTTAATGGGGAGAACCTCTTTCAGAAATAAGATTCGATATCCTATTTCCAAGTCCCTTCGTTGCTCATAAAACGTTGCTTATAATGTTTGCAATATAATTCGCGAAGTCACCCGTGACCTAACGCAAACGAGAAGGAAGCGGGGAAACTAAAGAAAAAAAATTAAAAAGGCAAAATAAAGACAAAAGACATCCTGAAAACCTCCTCTGGGGATAAATAATACCCGGAAACGACGCCATCAGCTATCCAAATGTGGGGTTAACGCGTTTAACAAGGCCATTTAACGCAATTGTTACGTTAATTTCGCGAAAGTGACGAACGAGGAATCAAGAGGATCCTTTGCCTGCGATATCGGTGTATGTTAATTAATCCTAACGCAGTGATTAAAAAAAAGAGGAGGTTTATAACACTACTGCAACATTAAATAGGAAACCGATCACAGGTGGTCCTCAGAGGAAACGTCACAAGCAACTGCTTGCAACATCTTAGATTCGCCCACAAGAACGACCTATAAAAGGGTGACGGCGAGGCACGGCAAGGTGAGTTAGAAATTGGCTATATAAATCGGCCCGATTACTGGCGTCCGAGATTACGAATCTTGTGATCTAGATTAGCCTCGTACACTCTTTCGTTACCGTGGTGATTCGCGTCATCTTCGAGGTTCACGTCGTCCTCGCCGACACCTTTCTGCCCACCGTCGATGTCCTCCTCCCCCTCATGACGGGGGATCTCCTGTTTGGCGCCGATTCCGAGAGGTTCGTGGCGACCTCCACTCTCGTCGTCCCCGGCGCCGCCGCCGTCGTTGGCCTCGTCAGCATGCGGGTTGCCCTCACCCTTTTCGTACGAGTTATCGAGGTCGCGCTTGATCTCCTTGCCCTCCTCGTCCTGGTCGTCGGCCGGGTCCTCCACCGCCTTCCGGTCTTCGTCCATGGCTGCATCCGGATTATCTTAGATAAGAGGGAGGTGCAGTAGAGAACATAAAAAGGGGCTTTAGTGGACACAAACGAGGGCATCTCCGACCTAGTTTTTGAAACGATGTTTTTAGGAAAAAGTCCCCCCCTCGAAATTAAAACGCAATAACAACGAGGGCATCTCACGGCCAGGCAGTTTGTGAAGATAGAAGTGAAAATGTATGGAAGACTGACCTCTCTTCTGCGAGTCGGGAGGCCTCTGGGAAGGACACCGCGCCCACAGGGCAGGTGCACATGCCTCCAGCAGAAGAGATGTGTGTAGTGAGTGTTTGTGTGTGAGTTTTGGGCAATCTAAGGGTAGGTGTTTGATGTTGTCTGGGCTTTGGTTGCATCTGTGTGGAAGATATAGCCGCAGATCCTACTGCAAGCACTGAGGCCGGGAGGGAAAATTACGTGTTGGGGCCAGAAGGGCCCATAATCTTCAAGATATCAGCTCAGCAAGGGTACCCATGACATCCCTTTGTGAAAATGAGTGGAAGCTATAGCGTCCATGTCGCAAAGAGAGGAGGCACAACTCTCTCTCTCGAGCTGTTCCTGTGCCTCAAGGCAAATCAGACCCCCACCCCCCTCCCCACTAGTGGATGCTATAAGGTGACGAGGGCTGATACTTTCCATTACACCTCGAGCAGATATTCTTCCCCTCCCTTTTTACCCACTTGCACAGTGACCAGTTTAGTGCTGCCGACCCTAGGGTAACTAGAACAGAACTATAAGAGGATGTTACAAAAAGAACAATTAGTAATGAGCTAAATATACAAGCTCTCATCTCGATCACTAACAAGACCCCTCTTCTAAAGAAGGCTCACTTGTTACCACGACGGAAGTTTGCTCAGGAGCACAATGAGAAGCAGAATCAATATTGGATGATTGTGCTTTGGTCTGATGGGATCAAAATCGAGCTCTTTGGCGAGGAATGCAGCTCTTCATATTTGGCGCTATGATGGAAGCTCTTATGATCGGAATAACACCATCTCCATAGAGAAGCATGGAGCAAAAAAAACAAAACCGCCTGGCAGCAGTTATAACAAACAATGGTGGTGTACTGAAATATTAGGCTCTCTATCTAGTGCCCAAATACTTATTTCCACCCTTATATTTTTTTTGTTTGTATAATGTCATATCCATTTGAATGTTAATTTTCTCTCTTAAATCTAATTAAGAACTCTTAATAATATAGGTGTATGTATGATACACAAAATTATAGTCGGAAATAATTGATATAAACCTTTTTTGAGCATCCAAATATTTGTTTCACCTCGCTGTAAATTCAGGCAGAACGACCAGAAAATACAAAGGTAGAGTGAAATCATAAAAGATACAAGAAACACACACTGTGGTTGAGTTGAGCTTTCTAGCTTAACTTTGTCATTCTTCTTCCCGCCTTTCGGAATTCCCATAAAGCCTTGTGCAGCTTGGGTCAAACAAGGAAAGAGGGGTGAAATGAGCTGCTATACAAGGGACATCAGACCGAGACTGTTTGGTTAACCTTATCTATAGCAACACAAGAACGATGGCTAGTAAAGGAGTTACTGAGAAAAGAGGAAGGAAAATAGCGATATGATTGCCAAAGGTGATAAAAAAGGTTACCTTATCAGTAGGCCAAACTTAAAATGGTACAGGAGCGAGGTACGAGGGGCGGTCAATAAGTTTGCAATTCGGATATAAGGAAACGAGTTATGAGGAAAAGTGTTTTATTATTTTTCAATATATCTTGGTTTTACAGGAGCAGCAGCTCCTCCGAACTTTGACGACGTTGAAGTCGATCATGGGGCGTGAGGTTTCTAGGGACCCGACGGGCAGAGACCTTGGTCATGGCCAAATTGTCGTGGATGATGTTGATAACACTTCCATGTCATATTCCAAGTTCTCGCTCGATTTCTTCGACCTTTACCCGTCGATTTTCGAGGATCCTCCTCTCCACACGGGCCACATTGTCCTCGTTGGTCACGTCTGACGGGCGTCATCTTCAAGGGACTCACGACCATGGCGGAACTCCCTATTCCAGCGAGCAATGGTTGCATAGGAAGGGGCGGTGTCGGTGTACACTGCACCATGCGTTCATGGATCTCTTTTGCATTCTTGCCTTCCTTAGTCAAAAATTTGATCACTGCGCGGTGCTCAACCTTCTCCATTGTTGAAAAATTTGTGACTGACGATCTGCGATCAGCTACTGCTTCTTAAATAGACGAGGCAGGAGCGTGCGTCTGCAGGTCCTGACTTGTCATAACTTGTCCTAACACCCCCACAAACAGCCATTCCCCTTCCTCTGTTTTGCCCTGTTTTGCTAGCAAAGATGAACCTCAAAGATATTTCCTTCAGGAGTCTCGCTACTAACTAGTATATCGTATATATCCCGAATGCATTCAAAACACCTAGAAAACAGCAATCTCAGCCATCACATAAATTCTACCACTCCTGGTTCAACAATATAATTTCTTCAATTCGAAAAACAGCAAACATCATTACTCAATCCAGGCACTCCAACCCAACCAATACCTAATCATTTCACTACTGTGCACATTATCCAGACTTACTCATATCACAAACACAACACATTTTAGACAGTTTGACGAACACCCTGGCCCCTCAGGCACAATCTTAGCAACTATCGACATAAACCAAGTTTAAAGTGAAGAGAGGGAACGAGGTTGTATGAAGAAATGTGCAAATTACTGGGTTATCCCATCCCTCACTCCGTAAGCCTGAACGAGCAGTATTTCTTTCTCCAGGAGATAGGCATAGCATTGCTTCGAAGAAGTGGGGTGTGACTCTCCGCAATTGGCCATAGGAGATACGGACTTATCATGTACGGCATTCGAGCAACTTACACAGACTTTGCGCATCTACAAGACTGATTCATATGGCCGAAACGGTGTCAGTAGTAGCACCTTCGCGGGAGTGACACGGATGCATTCACGTGGTAGCGATACCAACCGGTACGCACCGACTCAGGGAGCTTGTTAAAGTCGAATGTGACGAAGAGTGTAAGGGTGGCTCTCGAGGCCCCTCACTGTTTTGTCATCACACGCTCAACCTTGACCGCCCTGCATATACCACTCCTTTCACGACGTTCATGGTAGAGTGTGGCGTGACACTCACCGGCGAGCCATTAAGTGCCATGTATGGAGGGATAACCAGAAAGTGTTTGAAGCCAGCACTCCTCTAGATGTAGTGTGTGAAGATAGAGGAATGAAAACGTATGGAAGATATATAGCCACAGATCCTCCTATACGCATTTGGGGCCGGGAGTAAACGCATCTGAGGGCGGTGGGGTCAGTAAGACACGCAATCATTCAGATGACAGCTGTGGCATGGTTTCCATGCTACATGTGACATCCCATTTTGGGGGAATAGTAATAGAAAAGGAAGAGTGGACAGTAGAATAGAAAATGAGTGGGAAGGATGCCAGGAATGTTAAAAACCATCGCCCACCCACCGGAACAACGAAGGAGATAACACCTCAACTCCATCCCTCTCTAATATCTAGCCCAGACCAAGGATGAATGAAGAAAAAAGGTGAGGAGCTTGTAAAGAAGAGGTTAAAACGAAAATTACCTTGAAGGAAAACTCTGGTAGCTTCAATCTTGGACTACCAGGAGGCACCCTAGTGCGGATCGTAAAAATCTAAACACTTATTTCAATAACAAAGGCAAATATGGTTAACAAACTTCTTCGGCCCACAAAGCAACCCAAACGGCATATCCTATGGAGCCAAACTATCACCCTTACTATTAACTATTTGACTTGTTCACTCACTACATTCCGAAACCACTATCTCCAATTACTCCCAAAACTCGCCTACGCAGATATTTCAATAACTACAATATACCAAACCCAACACAGCAACCACAATACTACAATGCCCTCACATCACCAATAATACTACTCACACCAGATATAATAAAACAACCAGGAATTGCACTGAACAGATAACAAATCCTTTAAACAAAACACCCAACACTCTAGGAAATTAAACTAGACACTTACATAACATTCACCACACAGTACTACTATTATGCTGCGCCAACCATCTTTTGTACATGGACGATATATCGCCCCCCTCCCCCCCGCCAACACAAACCATCAATCAGACTACACTTCGTCACCAGGGGGTGGCGAATGGCCCATTGTCACGTCAGGGAGCAGCTCAGCGAGTCCACCGATAGGCGGGATTCAACCTGGTGCCTAGGCCTTATCCACTAGGCTAACGAGAGTTACATATCAATTAGTTCACAACTAGGCATGGCAGGAACCCAACGCTAGGGAAGAGTACAAAACCAATCCAATCCCAAACACCACCTTACAACAAAATCACCGCTGCCCACTCAAAAAGGAATCTCCTCCACACAAATCACAAGATAAAACATTAACAAATACTTACACACTCTTCCGACTGACATCCTCTTAAATGAAGCACTTCTCGAAATAGACAAATCACTATAAGGACACACAGAGTCATTCTAGCAAAACAACGATCAGGTTACTCCTAATTACTCCAACAAAAACTCAGGATTAACATACAACAAAGACCAAGATGATACTAAGCACCTTCTCGATTGCCCCAACATCACATAACCGCGAAACACCACCTCACTGAGGGACTTGTGGACACACCCAGGAATGGGGGTGACGTTTATGGGGGCCAACTGCCTAAATGAAGAAAAGTAACAAACTAAGTAGATGTTCCGTCGGAATTGATACGAGTGGGAACTCTCGACCCCATCCTTAAGGATTGAAACACAGCGACTCCTTTTTCAGTGCCTAATCTCATTTCTACCCCGACACTCATCGTTTCTCTACCCAAGTTCTTCTCATCCAATCCAAAATGGAAGATGACTTACCTTCCAAGCTGTTCGGGGGCATCAAACCAATCGGGTTTCGAACAGGAAGTGCCAATTGGTCGTGCGGAACATTATTGTGCCGAATATTCGGCTCCGGAAGAACAGGGTTGCCTACCTCCTGAGGGAGATTGGCTAGGAGCGAAGCCTTATTATTGGGTTTCTCGATCACACCATTGATGAAGTTATCTGAAAGAGAAATTATTTTTCATCAGTTCTGTTGGCCAAATGATTTTAGGAAAGGACAAATATTTTCTGCACAAGTCTGCAGCAACCAGCAACACGATTATTACTCAAAAGTGATTTCACAACCACGTGTTTCTGACCAATTGAAACATGCAAGCGATGATCTTAAGACATCCGCAACATGCAGTTGATATCACAATGGCTGTACTTTCCCATCACAAGAAGAAAAAAAAAGACCAATATAAAAGAGAAAAAATAAACTTTAAAATCTTATCCCAGTAACAAGAAATTGAATTTGACTTTTAAAAAAAGGGAAGCTAACAGTGAGCAACATAAATAAGGCATTTACTATCGAAAAAAATAAGAAGCAAAATGGGCATTTAAGTTGTAAGTTCATACTCACCTGATTGAAAAATCTGGTTATTCTGGTTGTCAATGGGAGGGTTTGGAATGACATTATTTGCCTGATTACTATCCCTATTGTCACCAATGATGGCACCACTTTTGAGCTGCTGAGCCAAATTTGCTTTAGAGTCTGGCTCTTGGATCTGGTTGGGGGGAGCTTCTATTTTTTCTTTCTCTGTAATCAGATAATAATGGTCTATCAATGAGTGCTATTTTGGGTAATGAGATTTTTTTAAGAGCCTATCTGTGAGTGCTGACTAGGGCAAAGTCGCCGTAATCATGCTACAGCCTAATACGAAGCTAGATTAAAAAACAAGTAAATGCCAGAGATAAAAAAACAGGAACAATGACTAAGAAACAAGCTAAAAACAAAAGAGACAAGCAAAAAATAAACAAAAAGGAAGCACGCTCTGTCATCGGGAGTAGACCCGCCTCACCCCGGCACAGAAACATGTGACGTACAACAAAGTCAAATAAGTGGAGGAAGCCAACCTCCTCCAAAAAGTCATCTAGTCCGCGAGTCTGCGTACAAGAACCCATCTCGAGTACAAGGAACAAGCGATAGTAATGAGCAGATGCAAAACAAAATTGATTTAGGAATGACTTAGGATGAGTGGCTGATGGGTGAAGGAAATACGAATGGATGAACGGGGAACAGGATGTGAGAAAGAAAAAGTAGGGGCTTTTGGTACACAGGGCAAGAATGTTAATAGAGGGAGTGGGAGGCTTCTGTGATGGGAGAATATTGTGTCGCAAACACACTCAGCACACATGTGTGTACAAGTACAAAGGGGATGTGCAAATGTTTTTTCCTCAAAATATAAAGCGCAGAGCCAACACGGGTGCATCCGCGCAAGGGTAATAAGGAGATCTGTAAAGAAAGTGGTGATGTTAGAAGAAGTGAAAATAGTAGACGATATATAGCTGCAGTCTTCCTGAAGGCATTGGGGGCCGGGAAGGTACACAACTGTGGGCACTGTGGCCGGGAAGATGCACCATTCCTCCATGTTTCAGTTGTAGTGGGGTCATTATACCCCTGGTAGGCTATCCACCCCCTTAGGGTGAATAGTTAGAATAAGGATAAAGAGAGATTTAAAAGCGGTGCAAAGAACAACCCAGGTTCTTTTGGGGCAGCACCTATGAAGACCACTGCATCCCTAGGATGGATCAGCAGTTCCTTGAGGTAGGATATGTTGTGTACATGTCTGAGGTTCGGGCAGTCCATGAGATGTATGGTGTTTCAGTGTTGTTGGTTGCATCTGGTGCATGTTGGTGATGGGGGTGAGGTTTATTCTATGTTTGTACTGTTGGAGTAATGTGGAAAGATGTGAGCTTAATTGGGACATGATGACTGGTTTAATCGGAAAGGGGCGTTAATTTAGGATATTGTTTAGTGATAGAATATTCAGGTGTCTTTGAGTAAGAGTGGTGTGGATGTTTTATTAGGGTGTGGTTCGTTAGTGGTGGGGGTAGGTTGCAGAACAGGTGTTAGAAGTAGTGTGCTAGGACTTCTTTTTTGTGTCTAGGTAGAGGGGGGTTTTGTTGTTAGGTTGTAGTTGGAGTGGGATAAGTTCAGTGCTCTGCTGAGGTGTTGGGTTCCAATCATGTCCAAGTGAATGTTGAGCTGGGTATATTTGTTTCAGTGTGTAGGTGTAGAGTTGGTGAGTTTTGAGTGATGAACTGAGTGTGTTGCATTATTAAGAGCCTTTTGAGCTTGTTTTCATGGGATTTAGTGAGGGTTGGGTGACATGCTGGCAATGCATAGTTGAGGCTAGTGTGGAGGAATTGCTTGTATAATGTGGTAAGTGTGTCCTTCTGTTGTCTGAATGTGATATTTGATAGTGCTTTGAGGTGTTGGTATTCTTTAGGGCTTTGTTTGTGATGTTGGTGATGAGAGTTTTAAATGTCATGTGGGTGTGTAGTGTGAGAATGAGAGTTGTATTATAGGGAAAGGAATTGTCCATATGTAGTCTGATTTTAGGGTATTTGTTTAATTTATGGTAATCTGGTGTGAAGAGTGTAATGGTTGATTTGGGAGCTGAGGTTGTCATGGGATTTTGTGCAAGCCAGTGTTGCAGTCTGTCTATGCATTGTTACAGTGGAGAGCAGAGGTGAAGAGGGGAGTGGAGAAAAGCCTGTCAACAAAAGCCTCAGCCAGGCGCTTTCCCTTGTCCAAATTGTCCCACAATCTGCCCCTTGAGAATTGGACTAATTAGCCACTTGAGGACACACCAGAATGAACAAACTGACTGCTCATGGAGCTGGAATCCCGGCAGTCATACTTATGTGTTGAGACACTCCAATGATGATGGTAGTGCTCTGCTTGATGTAAGGGTTGATGAGTGTGGTGCAGTGATTGAAATGTCATCTACATAGGTGTCAGTTTTGATGATTGAGGAGTGTAGTTTAGGATGTCGTGAATGAATAAGTTGAAAAGTAAGGGTGAGAGTATGGCACCTTAGGGCATGTAATTGTGAAGTGACTGGGTATGTGATTTGTGTAGTAAGTCCTTGAATCTTGTTAAAAAACTATGTCAAGAATAATATATCAGTAATAGCATATGCCAAACTTCTTCTTTTTTTTTTAAACAAACAAAATCATTCATCTTCCATCTTCTTGTATTTCGGTACAAATTTTAAATAAAAAGCCAAAATATAAATTTTTTTAGCTAGTTAAGTAGAGGCACGATGTCGGAACTTTCTCTCAGTCTAGAGGTTGAATGGATTTTGTTTTTTACAAGGTGTTGCTTCCCATTTTCTTGTTTGGTGTAGATGCGAGTATCGATTCGCCTGTTGAGGTCATGCATTTGTTCAAGTTGTTTAGAAGAAGGTGGGCTCTCTTTTTCTTCTATGAGGTTCTTAATTTCCAGTGTGATTTTTAATTATTCTTTTAGGAGCCCATCTGGCGACTGCCTACTAGGGCAGAAGTCCACATACTAATATCACAGCCTACTACCAGGCTATATTAAAAAAACAAATAATTATAAAAAGGTAAAGATAATTAAAAACAACAACAAAAGAAAAAGCAAAAAGGTAACAAGAAGGAAGCACGCTCGAATGTTGGGGGTAGGCCCGCCTCCCCCGGATGCAGGAACATGTGACCAACAACAAACAGTCAAATAAAGCGGAAGAGGCCAGCATCCCCCAAAAAGTCGTATAGTCTGCAATTCCTTGTGTATGAACCAGTACTGGGAAGGGTAGCATGCGTGAAGATTGCCCAGACTGGGACATTCAACAAGAATGTGCCAAACAGTCTGGGGGAGAACTCATTCATCACAATAAGGCGCAGGCAAGTGCTCCATCAAATGGCAGTGCGTCTTGTAACTGTGCCTAATTTGGAGATGACAGAATTTCCAGTGTAAAATTGGGATTGAAGTGTTTCTTATGTACTTGGGAGATGTATTTCCTGCTTGCCTGGTGAATTGTGTGGGTGAAGTGGGAGAGATCTAACCATATCCAAGCACGAAGTTGAATAGGATGTTTTCTATGTGGGCTGTAAATTCAGTCCACTTAGGTATCTTATTTGAGCTGTGGATAGGATGGGTTAGTCTGTATGTGATGAAGATTGGGAGGTGGTCAGATTGGAGTGTATGGGAAGTTTGTCAGGAGGTTCTAGGTATTTTTGTTGGTTAGTTTCTATTGTTCAATATGTTTCGTGAGTGTAGCTGTTTGATGATGGTAGTACCTCTTGGTCTGTCAGGTTGTGAGGTTTGCCAGGCATGGTGGTGGGGATTGAAATTGCTCCCCCCAAAAATGTTGGGAGCTACGAGAGTGGTGTCAGGTTAAGCTAAATTTTGTAGTGTAGTCATTGAGCATGGGATGTCTTTATATTAAGGTGAGTGAGATGTGGTATGTTGGGTGCACACCAAGTTTTGGTGTAGTGTAGGAGTGGAAGTTTTTTATGCAAGAGTGGGGAGCTAAGTGAGGTTCCTGGATTAAGGATATATAAATGTTGTATGCACTTAGTTTTTTTTTGTAATTCATGCTGCGTGTTGTCAATACCATTCATGTTCAATTGGATGATGTGAAAGAGTGAGATGCATTGAGGGAGTGTGTTGGTAGTTGTGCATGGATCATATTATTTTTTTTTCCAGGGCAAATTGGGCAACTGCATACTAGGGCATAAGTCGTTATAATGATCCCTCAGCCTAATGGTAGGCTAGATTAAAAAATAAACAAACTTGCAAAAGACACAAAACAAAACAAAAACAAACAAAACAAGAAGCAAGAAAGCAAGAAGGAAGCACGCTCCAACGTATGGGGAGTCCCACTTACTCCCAGCCCAGGATCATGCAACCATCAAAAAGAGTCAAATAAAAGGTCAGATAGTCCACAAGTCTTGGTGCACAAATCCTTCCCGTGTAAAAGGGACAAATGGTAGTGACCCTGCTCACTCAGTTACTGAAACAGGTAACATGCAACGAAGATCACCAAGACTAGGACATTCAACAAGTGTGTGCTGAACAGTCTGTGAGACAATGCAGTCATTACAGGGGAGCGCTCCATCAAATGACAGTGCGCCCTGCAAGTGTGCCCAATTCGGAGACAACAGAAAGTGAGCTGAAGCTGTCGTGACATTACGGAGTAGGTCAATGGGAAAGTCGAAGCGCAATGCCAAGCAGCTTTGATTTCCCCACAGTCAGCTATCATCTTCTTTGCCAAGCAGCCTGGAGGTTGCCTGTATTCCTGCCATGTAGTCAGTGTGAGAAAAAGATAATCTCAACACCTACTCGGCTCGTGGCAATAGTGGCTTCACAGATAACCCTAAACCAGAGTGTGTGGAGATTCCATTGCCCCAAGGGCACTCAGGGTGCTGTGAGTTGCTAATGATCACAATTCTGTCTCCAAATCGGGGATGACGCATTATTTCCCCTACCTAGCAGTGTAGTGCAACCATCTCACGGCCGTGAAGACCGCCGCGCATGGTAGAGCTCCACTGACTTCAAACAGAGGGGGATACTTTGTGGAAGTTGACCTCCTCCTGGGACTAGGAGTTATCTATGTACACTGGCATGGATCCAGCATAACACAAAGTGTGCCCCAAAAAAAGGTTAAACACAATACTCCCGGTGATGTGGAAGCTTTGGGAGCAGAGGCGTGGCAACAAATAGTCAAAGGTGGTACCCTCCAGCAGCCCAAGAAATACAACGAGCTCTCGTAGTAGTTTCCTAGTCCTAACCCCAAAGAGTTTAGGGTATGACTGGCGTCTCTTGGCGTCATAAACGCATAATGCACTGTGCATGAGGTAGAGCGAGTGGCATCTCCCCAGCAACGACAAGTAGGCTTTCAATGGTGGATGTGCAGAAGGCACCAGTCACCACACGGAGAGCGGTGTGGCCTCCACTATCCAGGTAAAAGGCTAGTCTAACATTTACCAAATTCTCCTTCAACTTGAACATATGGAAGGTTAGAGAAATTGGGTGGAAATGGCTGGGGTAGAGTAATCTTTTATCAGTTTGCAAAATGCGAGCCCAGTAGCCATACTCCAAGAGTCTGGGAGGATAACCTCTGTCCAGATCCTGTTGAACAAATCTAACAGAACAGCCATGCCTAGCTCATCTAGGTTTAAAAACATGGTATATGGGATAGTGTCCAGACCAGGGGCAGGGTCTGTGCACAAAGCGAGAGTGGAATGCAACTCACTAAATGTAAACCTGTCATTGAAGGGTTCTCCACCTCTGGAGGCAAAGTCAAATCAGTGGCCTTCAGTGACATCACAACATGCATTAAATGCTGGCAGAGTAGAGCATCACAGATAGAAAATGCGGAAAAAGAGGTCGTGAAGGACTTACAAGATTGCAATCACATTCTCCTTGCAGGTTCTGCAAAAAGCTTTTTGATTCGCTTCCACACCTATGCTAGAGGGGTGTTTCCCATTAAGTGAAGACACATATGCCTGCTAGTAAGAGTGGCAGATGTGTTTCGAAATATGCAGGAACCTACACCTAGCTTGAAGAAATTCACAGACAATGAAATTGTTCAGCCTGTGCTTATAGCGCATGTATGCATAATGCTTCTGTTTGAAAGCCATCTCACACTCAGGTTACCACAATGGAAGTGGTCACTGTGAAAAATGGCCAGACATTCTATATATAGTAGTTAGGTTCATGCCGATGAGGTTGCCAGAGAAAAACTCAACAGCCTCATCTATCCACTGAAACTAATCAACTGCGACAGAGAAATCAGTCATTTCCTAAAATGCAGACCAAGGCGCCTGCTCCAAGCACTACTGGGTTGGTCATTCTAGTGACGGCGGTCCAGAAAATATTTGAATGGGAAATTGCTCACTACCATGGAGGTCATTGACCACCTTCCACCCCAAATCAGACTGTGCATACAGAGAGCACAGGGATAGATGAAGGCAGGAAAATGAAACAGTTCTCGGGTAGTGGAACTCATCCACATTTAGGAAACCTATCTCTAGCTCAGCTAGGACCAGACCTGTGGGATTGTTCAAGTAGTCTCCCCAGAGAGGGTAGCTAACTTTCAAGTCCCTGAGCAGTAGAAAGAACCTCGGTAACTGTGCTACGATGCGGCAGAAGTTCCCCACATTGCAGTCAGCTTACAATGGAATGTATGCAGAAATAACAGTATACCTCCTATCCAAGTGTAGCTACACTGCACATAGAACTGAGATAACATGCCAGGTTTAAATCGCGCACCATCCTGCCCATCCCCCATCCTGTGGTGGTGGGGTCACAAAACCCTTATAACCAGGAAGGGTGGGCAGGTGGCACATGCCTAGCATGGTCTCCTGCAGAAAGCTAACAGGGAAGAGGAGGAGAAGAACCACTGCAGCTCCTCCCAGTTGGCCCGGAGTCTGCAGCAATTCCATTGAAGAAATATCCTCTCCATGCCAGGCTTGGAGGAAATGTGGGGACCATCTTCAAGGAGACCATCACAGAATTTGGTGTACATTTCCCAGAAGCAGAACTCTGGGTGCTGTGGGCTGAACAAGCACTGTGGCCTTCGAGGGCTTATCAGGAAAAGTTGGGCTCCTCCTTTCCGTAGGCAGGTTTAGAAATCCCAGAAGACAGCCTCACAACCACCTTCATGGTGGTTGCCTTCTGTGAGTCTAATGACTCGGTGGAGGCGCGCGCGCGCCTGTTCCTACTTACGGGAAACGGTCATGCTTGGGGATGAAGGGAGGGGGGGAGGTAACTGAGGCTGGTGTGAACCCTTTTCTGCAGCCAACTCTACAAGTGGAGCGACCAGGGTGGGCAGAAGCCGTAGAAGGGTTCCGACTAGGCGGGGAAAACGACCATGCTCGTAAGTCTAGAGGGGCTAGGAGCAGAAGGTGCCTATTTTAAAATTGAGGCATAGGATGACCCGGGAGGGGCTGGGTGCACCAGGACCAAGTCCTTAGCCCCAGGGAATGAGAGAAGATCCACAACCTGAACTTCCTTCTTCAGGAGATACACACCACATTACTTTGAAGAAGCAGGGTGTAGTTCAGCAGGGAGTAAGGAATGCCTTCATGCAGTAGCGATACCAACCAGCATACACCAATTCATGGAGCCTTTCATGGTCAAGAGTGATGAAGAGTGTAGGGGTGGATCTCAAGGCCCCTCCCTGTTTTCTCACCACACGTTCTATTTTGACCGCTCCATGGTCAGCCAGCTCTAAAGTGATGTCTTCAAAGGAGTAGTCGATGAGTTCCTTGCATAACTAGTCCTTTTACAAAGCTAATGGTAGAGTACAGCCTCTCACTCACCATTGAGTGTCCAAAAGGCACTAATCATGGCTGCCTCGGAGGCGTCAGACAAATTTGCCAGAAGGGTTCAGTCTGAGAAAGGGGTCACCTTTGGCTCTCAACCAATTAAACTAGCTAATGCTCTTCTCTGCTGGATCATGTTGCCTTTAGCCAACATGCTGCCATCTATGGAGTGAATAAACAGAAAGTGTTTGAAGCCAGCAGGCTAAAAAATGCCAGGTAGTCTCTGAATGAGGGGCCACAACTTAAGGGTCGGGTCAGTACACTCAGCTTTGGTCTTGGTCTGGCATGTGTTGCAGGTTAACTGGGGTATATAATTGTTTAGGGACTGTAAATAGGTACATTAGAAATGCTGCCATTTTTTGCACAAGTAGCAGAGGATGGAAACTTGTGAGTGCTGGACTAGTCCATTACAGGTCAGATAAGTAGGTGAGAGGTCCAGGATTTTGTTCTTTCTCCAGCTTAGGAAAGAAGGAGACAAGTAGTCACCTAGGGTACCTACCACCAGTATTAAGGAAAATGGTTAAAGTATAAGGAGAAAGAGGAGGTGGAGACCCTGGCCCCAGCCAAGCCAGCCTGAGGCTACATCCCATTCCAGTGATATGGGAGATTCTTCAGCCTTCGCCAGCTCTTGGATCACCGCATCAGATTCCTATCTTCATACTTCAAATAAAGCATGAAATTTGAGATCACACTTTTTACAAGTCAATATCCAATACATGAAAAAGGGTCAATAATAGCTATTTCTTATAGGTTTAAAAGATAATTGCCATCTAAAAAATATTGTTGACTCTTCATACCCGCATCTGCTACACTAAACCTGGGCTTGGCACGAACTGCATTTCTTGGCTCTACAGGCAAAATTGGAACACCAGGGTAGAATTTGAGTCCTCCTAATCCAATGTCATGAACATAGACAGCATTTGAATGCACAGGAGCAAGGTGAGCGTGGTTATAATTTGGTCCTGTCAAGAGAGCATTATTTCAAAAAAATTTCTTGATGGTACTGTAATCTACTTGTTTGAGTCACTATTGGTTAACTGACAGTACAATAAATAATTTTTTTTAATAGATACTTTTTTTTAAGGTGCCAATTTAGCAAGTGACATCATGGGAAACCAAAATATAAACAGAAAACCCAGCAAGGACTAATAAATAAAAGACACGCTTAAGTACCAGAGGGGGAGGCCACTACCTTCTAGGCCCAAGCATATGCACTCCCCCCCCCCCCACTATCAATATACAATGGAGGATGCCTACCTCCTCCAAGAACTCAAAAAGTCCACAATTAGAAGTGGATGAACCTACCCCAGGTACAAGTAGCGAGACCACTCATCCTAGTTGAGGGACAGGTGACGCTAATGAAGACCCACCTGGGCTGGGACATTCACAAGAATGTGCCAAACAATCTGGAGGACCAAGCAATTGTCACAATAAGGTTAAGAGGGGCATTTGATAAAATGGTACTGGGTGCCATTTCAGAGGCACCAGGAAATGATCTGAACCCTTCAAGTAATTGTGTGGTAGGTCGAGGGAAAAGTAGCAGCACAATGGCACAGACCTTTAGATTACCATCGGCTGTCTCCCATCTTCTTTACTATGCAGCCTGAAAGGCTGAACTGATTCATGCCATGTATTCAGATTGGGGATGAATGAAATGCTGGTACAATCATCGTCCTCACAGACTGTTAGGTGCCTTCATTTCCCACAATCCTGACATGTCCATCAACCGAGCAGAATATAATCTCAACATCCTCCAGGCTCGCAGCAACCTGGCATCACAGATACTATAAACAAAGGTGGGTGGAGATTCAAATGCCCCAAAGGCTTTCATTTCAGTACCTTCTGTGAGTCACTAAAAATCCCAATCTGCTCTCCAAACTGGGCATGGCAAGTAATCTTCCATACTGAGTGGTGTATTGCAACCAGGATTCCCATGAAGACAGCATCCAGAAGAGCCCAGCCAAATTCAAACAAGGAGGAAAAAGCGTGGGAGTTGACCTTTTTCAGATTTGGAACCATGCGAGTACACAAGCGCGGTTCCAGCATGAGAACATGTGTTCTAAAAAGTGTGAAAGGCATAGGATGTCCTAGGGCGCAACCTTTGGGACCATAGACAAGCTGAAAAATGCATACAAGTGGTAGGTACATCGAGGTCTCAGAGGAGTTGCCTTGCTATAACCACAAACGGAATAGGGTATGATTGGTGTCTCACAGTGGCATAAATGAGAGCTGTTGGCAATAGAGGGAGACATTGGGCTTGTATAATGAACAATGTATGTTGTAAAAGGAGTGGTATTTACTCAACATTGACAAGGAGAGGATTTGCGGGAGACACCAGCTGCCAAATGGTGACCAATGTGGTGGATAGAGTTCATCTTTCATAATCAGCAGGGTAGGCATAGAACTTGCATCCACAGTCTAGCTTTGAGTGAACAAAGTAAGGATAAAACAGTAGAGTGGTATGAGACAACCTAAAGCTGCAAATATGGACCTTCTAGGTGAGGTGACGGTCAAAAATAAGAACAAGGAAAGTGTGAATCCTTCACTTCCAGGTGAACCCAGTTTAGGAACAAGTCTGGGTCAAGGTAAAGGAGTGGGTGGTGAGAGAAGCGCACTACCTAAGACTTTGCAAAGGAAAGGAAAACTGAAACTTGTGCACTTTGGCATAGCAATATATGCTGTATTATGCCTGTTGGAGTTGACATCAGGGCAATGCCAAAAGAGATTGAAAGGTCATCCACAGAGAGTGTAGTGAGAACATCTTCTAACAGCACCAAGGTGATATCGTTGAGGCTCAGAGCAAAGAGTGCAACACTGAGGACACTTTTCTGCCCTATTTAGCGGGAGAGCCCCCTCACCCACTCCATCCATATGCCGAATCGACTATCTGGCAGCAATAAAGATTGGGAATTGTCCTCTCAGCCCCATTGAGTGGAGTCTCTGTGATACCATATCGCAATGTGGTATCATAAGCCTTCTCCAGATCAAAACACACTGTAGTGCTGTCTATGAAGGAAGGCCTCGCACATATATTTTCCAGTCGGAGCAAAGCATCCAATGTGGAACTTTCCGGAAGCCGCACTCTGCAGTCCAGGAAATAAGCTAAACAAATATTTACCAATTTTTCATCAACTTAAACATGCAGGTTAGAGAAAATGATTGGGGGAAGGGGGAAGACTCGCATAAAGGTTTCAAATGGGTATGGAACCAACTGTGGTCATAGGCAAAATGGGGCTGCCAGGAGTGGAGGGTGTCTGCTTAGCTTTCGAGGCATAGGATGCCTTAGGGCGCAACACAACCAAGTGCTCAGCCTAGCAAAAAGTGATTCAGTCTCCAGCCTGAATGGCCAGGAGATAACACTCCACAGTGCTTTGAGGAAGTAGGGCGGGGTTCTCTACAATTGACACAATTGGGTGGACAAGATAAGGGCTTATCGTGTATTGTCTTGGAGCAATTTACAATTTAGTTAAACCTGATTTGGCCTATATAGACAAACGATCCATATGGCTGAAGCAATGGTAGTAGCACCTCGGTGGCAGTGGCAGGAATGCCTTCACGCAGTAGGAATACTGAGTGTCATGCACTGACTCACAGAACCTGTCACAATCAAACTTGACGATGAGTGTAGGGTGAATTTCGAGACCCTCCCCTGGTTACTCATCACACGTTCGACACTCACTGCTCCTTGGCAGCAGCTCTCCAAAAGGAAGCCCCCAAACCCTTAGGTAATGGAGAGGGAGAAACGCCCTCTCTGCTTGAAAAATCCTGGAGCCACCCCTGAGAAAGCACAGGGAGGTCCACCTCCATCACAAAGGTGGAGCTGCCCAAGGGTGGCTCCAAAGATGGAAAAAGGGAAGCTATTTTGCTGCAGAAAAATAAATTGAGTGGAGCAACTCCACCTGTCAGATTGGTGCCATCACCGTTTACCTCCTCATCCTCTCCAATACCAAGGTCCGGGGAGGATTGAGAGGGGTATATAGACAGAAATGTTGACAAATTTGTAAAAGCTTGACAGCAAACGAAAGTTCTAAAGTTTGTGACCAATAAAGTGAAGAAAAATGGTGGTAGTAGCTATATCCTAGGTTCAGCCACTCCCACCTAGCCAATCTTGTGTTTTCAAACTTTTCAGGTCTTGACCCTGGGTGAATTAAAGATTGGTGTTCGCAAATGTGCATCAAAAAATACTGACCAGAAGTTACCCAGAGGACCAGTTGATCTGCAAGTGCCAAAGCTACCAACTAAGCATCCAGAGAGGCAGGGCAAAAGGGTGAATTTCTTAATAGGTCATACTGATCGTCAACAGGACAGCCAAGATCTGAAAATCTCTTGTGGCAGACCACAAGACTTTTTGTTGACCTGGCAGCCAACAAGACGGTAAAGCCCATGTCTCATAAGCAGTACAGCCTTATGCACCTGGGAATGGGTGCAGATAGTTAGGCAGCCCATTACACACATGGAAGGGGTTATTGGGGCAAAACCTATCTTCCCATTAATTGCTCCCCTCAAGTCCCGGTCTCTTGCAACCTGAAGGTGTTGTTTAAAGAAGTTCCAAAGCCTCTTTTCTGACATGGCATGAGGTAGATGGTCAGGTCCCTAAACCTAGACAAAGAGTTGAGTGGATAATCATATAAAAAAAAGAATGCTGAGAGGAAATTGAGGAGGCACATCAAGAACTTCCCCAGGCCCCTTCAAAGAGTTCCTGTCAACCTAGTGACAGGGGTTCTCTAATTTGCACTCAGCCCAGGAGGATGTGCAGCTCCCTGGGGTTTACCAAGTGTGACAGGCTACACAAGGTAGCGCCATGCAGGGTTGCCTTCTGAGTCTAACAACTCAGTTGAGGTGTGTGGCTGCTAGTGTTTTGAGACGGGTGGCATGAGCCTGTATTACAAGGGAATAGCTTTACCAGCGAGGTACCCGGGTGGGATAGAACCCACAGAAAAGTTCTGACTGCGTGGGAACTACCATAGGTCTGGAAGAAAGTCTTTGATCCTACAGCCTGTAGTGTAGCCCCCATCGTTACCACAATTAACTGGGGCCACACCTTCTGTAAGAATGTTCTGAGGGACCAGGTTAAGAGTGGAGGGAGGCTGTTGTATGCTGAGGAAATTTTATACCCCCCCCCCCCCAACACACCTGTGCTAGTGATGCAGAAGGAGTTAAATTGCAACTTAACCTCACGCAGAATACATCCAAGTGGGGTGGTCCTACTACAGGTGGAAATGACCGACCACTCCACAACTCTACTCCTCTTGCCCTACAGGGTGGCCAGAGTTGAAAAAAACCCAGCCTTTCCCGCTGGGCAGTCAACCCAGGAGGATGTGCAATTGCTCCAGCCACCATGTGTAGCTAACTAGACAGGGTACCCTCCTACAGGGTAATAAGAAAAAATAGGGATAGGTAGCTCCACTAAGAAGGGCTACTCAGCCCGCAAGGGTATGCCTGGTGTAGCATCCTATATGAGGCACCCCCTTGTGGGATGAGAAGGGTGCGATTTAAAGGGTAGAGGGCAGTCTTAAGTTAAAAGGGTTCATAAAGGGAGCTAGGAAATGCCCCAGCATCACCGAGACTGGCCAAAGAGAGTTGGAAGTCCACTCAGTGATCCAGGTCTTCCTTCAAGTGCTGGGAAGGTACATGCGTCTCCAAGCACCTGTTGACACGCCCATGCAGGAGAAAAATAGATAGGAAAAGCTTTGTAAGGGAAGTAGTGAAAGAAGGGTAAAGTGAAGTTTTGTACAAGAACAAAAGGCCAAGGTAGTTTCCATCTAGCTGGAGACCATTGTGCCTTGGGGCTGAGAGGACATCTCACTTCTCTAGGTGCCAAGTGTAAGAGTCTATACGAGGCATCCCATTG
Organism: Ceratothoa steindachneri; assembly: GCA_963969495.1. Classification (NCBI taxonomy): domain Eukaryota; kingdom Metazoa; phylum Arthropoda; class Malacostraca; order Isopoda; family Cymothoidae; genus Ceratothoa; species Ceratothoa steindachneri. The sequence continues at coordinate 157,185,921 of OZ018320.1, forward strand.
CCAGGACTTTTTCAAAGGAGTCTCTCCTGGCAACTGCCTGTATGGGCATATCACAGTAATTAAATTAGCTTAATCATTAAGCTTTATTAAAACATTAATAGCAACCAAAGAAACAACTAGGAAAAATCAGACTCCAGTATCAGAGAGGCCTGCCTCCCTCTGGTGGCCGAGCATGTACTCAACACCCAAAAGCTATATTCAATAGAAGAGGCCAGCCTCCTCCAAAAAGTCCACAGGTAGGTGTGCATGAACCCATCTCGAGTACAAGAGCCCCTTGCTGGGACAGCAAAAGAAAAAAATACATGCCTGAGGTCCCTAGCAGAACCTCCATCCCATCAGAGACCAAAACCCCCCAAACTAGGGCATTCTACAAAAAGATGTCCACTATGTTCTGAGATTGTGCCTGATTCAGAGGTGACAAAAAATGACCTGATACCATCAAGGCATTGGAGGAGTAGGCCCACAGGAAAAGTGAGGGTGTAATGTCTCACAACTTTAAATTCTGGTCTGCAGTGTCCCATCTTTGATATGCAACCTAAACGGCTGTCCTGATTCCTGTCATGTACTCAGAGTGGGGGACAGCAAAATGCCAGTCTGTGCAGAGAGCCAGGCACCCTCATTTTCCCCCAAATCTAAATGTCCAGGAACCCATCAGATACTGCAAACTAGGGGATGCAGTTACCAAAAATGGCCTTTGTGATTCACTATTACAAATTGGACACAATGTGTAATCCCCCTTACAAAGCAGTATATTGCAACCAGCTCAGCCATGAAGACATGCAGCACCCAGGAGAGCCCCACTGGCTTCAAACAAGGGGTAGAGAGTATGGAAGCCAACTCCCCCTCCGAACTTGGAGGAATCTGTGTACACTGGCACAGCTCTGGTGTGAAAAGATGTATGCTCCAAAAAATATGAATGTAATACTCACAGAGTGTGGAGGCTTTGGGAGCAGAGACACTGTGACAAGTTTTTAGAGGTAGTACTCCTACAGGGTGGCATCTTGGCTAAAACCATTGGGGCTAGTGGCCCAAGAATTATGCTGAAGACTTTAACAGGATGACTCCCCTGCCAATGCTGTCAGCCCAGTCGTGCCCAATGGTTGTGTAGTTTTGAAAGGAGGTAGTTGTTGTTGTTGGTTAGCCTCTGAAGGCTCTTTGGGGATGGCGGCAGTGAGGACCGGGTTTCCACCCCGGCCCAGTTAACCAGTCCACTCAGGGTGGTGTGGGCTTATGTGGGCCTTCGGACAATGCCAGCATCTAGCAGAAACTGCATAATGAGTCCAGAGGTGCTCCATGTTGTCTATTTCGTGTGTTACCCTGTGTATTAGTGTGTGTGGGCAATGTAGGACATACTCGGTGTCCCAGCGGCCCAAGAATTACACAGATGACTCGCCTGCCAATGCTGTCAGCCAGGTCCTGCACAAAGGTTGTGTAGTTTTGGAAGAAAGGTGTCTTTTGTGTTGTGCAGTTCTATTTCTTGTATGATGGCAATGTGTATGTTGTGTTTCAAGAAATTGACAGCATGTTTTTGAATGATAATGATGGTAATGGCTTTTTTTCAAGTGTCCATTTGGTGAGTCCCACCAAATGGTAAGGGAGTAGGGTAGTAAGGGGTGGGGAAGATGAAAGGGAGAGCATGAGGAACAAGTCAATGTGTTTTAGTAGTAGTGTTTTCTGAAGGGAGGTGTGGTTGGTAAATGTGAAGTGGGTCCAGTTTTTGCAAGAAATGCATTGAAATGAACCTTTAATATATTTGGAGCACGTTGGACATGTGGTTTTGCATGGGGCCAGGGTTGCTCACACTGTCCCCAGCAAGGAGAGAAATACAAGAAATAACCAGGAGAGATTAATTCCTCAGTGTTGAAAAAGAGTATAGTGTTTACAGTGTGGTGGGGGATGTGGAATTTACCCAGGGATGAGTGAAGCCACTCCCAGGGCTGTGTGTGTGTGGGGGGGGGGTATTTTTGTTGCAGATTAGGCCTCCATATGATGCAGACTGCCATGTAACAACTAGATTTCATTAGCATTATCTGCCACTCAACTGGCAAATGCCAAGGAGGGCATAGTCACCAAAATTAATTTAGGCTAAATTATTTTTTTTTCAAAACTCAGCCAAACCGACAACCAAAAAATGAAAGGAAGAAAACTATGAGCAGAATGAAAACACTAGTTCCCACCCAGTAAAGTTAAGATGACGGCCAGTCATTTTCAATGGCCTGCCATATTTTAACGTCACTGGCACTTTAGAAACCACTTTAATAAAATGGAGGCTCCCATTTAAATATGCAACTGATGCATGAATTAATGGTAAAAACTACATGCAATATACAAGGTTCTACTATGGAGAGTAATTCAATTAGAAAAATCATTTCAAATAAATTGTATAAAATGCCTTATTCAATTAACCAATCCTAAGCCACTCTAAATCACTCAACCAGTTTCTCTGGCCTGCCTGGCAATCAAGAAATCACCTCTCTCTACATGAATGCAATATAGACCCCCCCCCCCCAGCTCTTCCTGCTGCAACTTGAAAACAGTGTCCATCTCATCCTATCTTGACCATCTCAGAATCACTTTCAATATTTCTCTAGGAAACCTCTGGAAAATGACTACATGCTATGGCATCATTCCTAAATGCTGCCTGGTATAACTGAAGAGAATCCGGAGGTTGCAAAGAAATTACTAAAAAAAATTTAGGGATGACTACTAGTTTCATTTAATCATCATCAAAAATGAGTTTCATAAATTGAAAAATTCTTAAAACAAAATACAAATACGTCAGAAAAAATAGCATGAGTCATGATTCATATTCTTGCAACTTGTAAGAAAGGTTAATAAAGACCAGTAGAAGTAAGAGTTAACTTTAAAGAAAACAAGGTCTGCTGACCAAAACATCGCATGCTCTCGCTTATTCTGATTTATGACCTTACAACATCCAAAACTTTCAATAATTCAAAGACTAACTTTAGGAGGACCCTGGAGGTTAAATCATTCAAAAGAGAATGTAAGACAACTTAAGGGTTTTGAAGTTCGTTAGAATCGGCAGATGTTACAATGTTATTACAAAAGCAACAAAAAAAGCAAAACAGAGACTAACCGACATAGTGAGATGTAGAGTCGTCGCGACTAAAAATGCAACTGCTATCTACCTACAAATTTTAAAGGTAAATTAAAGAACATACCCACTTGATTCCCTGATGCCAATTTTGGAGGCTGAGGAGGTGAAAGCGCAGATTTGGCAGCCATCTCTTCCTTGATTTTTTCATCTTCACTAAATTCTTTATGATTCTTGCTAAATTCTTGTTTCAGCTAAGGGTTAAGAAGAAAAATTCCCCATTTTCCATAATAACCTTTGTCTCATTTTTAAAAAGTTTCCTTAATAAGATATGGTGAATGAAATACTACCACCATGCATTAAACCCTTAAGGGGATAAGTCAATGTGAATTTGGCACTTTTCTACAAAAAAATCTTATTTTTGAGTGAAAACTCCATTTTTTGTTTTGTATCATTATTATATTAAAATTTTCTTAGGAATTAAAAAATATTTTTATTTTGATAAAACTACTGAAAATAGCTGTAAATTGCACATTTCCATATATGGGTATAGGCATATGTGGCTCGAGAAACGCACCACACTGGGGAGAAAACATGTGCTATGTGGAGATGAATTCAAAATAAAACAAAGAAACAAACTGAATCACAGAGTTCACTTCACAGTTCCCTTTCCTGACCCAATAAATTTGTTTTGACTTTATCAGAACTTCTCTGACCTCACACACAGCTGAGGCAACTGAATTATGTCATATTCAAGTATTGGGGCAAATATAAGAATAATTTTTTATGGGCAAGGGTGGATGGGGTGGGGCCATAACAAAAAATGAATCAGTCAATTTTCCTGAAATTTGGTATTTCAGCTAAGAAGGTATAAATGAATATCTGTACAGAATTTGAAGCCGATTGGACAAGTGCCAAATTCCCATTGACATATCCCCTTAAGCAAAAGCAATTTTACTAAGAGCATGCACAAATCACACCCCCATCTCCTTATCTGAAAATGAAAGAATGATAGAAAGTTATCATGCAAGACTGAAAATAGAAAGCCTAAGCTTTTAAAGAATTACCAATCACTAATGAATTATAAAGAGGAAAAAATAAATATATAGATTTTTTTTTTTTTTGGGGGGGGGGGTAAATGACCATCAGGCATTAACAAAGCTAGGATGATTGCATGGTATGAGTATAAAAAGCTGGCACCTGCAAATATGTCCATGAGATGTAAAAAGGTGGATTTGGTCAGTTGGGAATGGAAGGCATTAGAAATGAAAATGCTAAATAATTAATAGCAAGGCCAACTACAGTTTGTTTATTTAGCCTGGAATAACTTCTAAGAAATGTGAGAGGCTAGAGGAAACCTCCAGGAACAAGGACAGGGTATATATATAAAAATACAAAGAATAAATAAGCAGCTATATATCCAACAAATGTGTAAGAAAAATATGTGTTTAATAGAATAAAAAGTGCTTAAATGCACTGACATATTTAACCCTTAACACCTGGCCATCATCCATTGATGTTCCCTTAAGGAAAACCGGTCATCATCAATAGATGATTTGTGCAATTGCTAAATGTACGGCTACCGATTATTGATGTTTTGTGCATTTCCGCGCTGTACGGTCATCATCTATTTCATGTTAAATCATCTTGCGACATCTGGTACCTTTTTTGTATACTCAGTAGCAGTTAGTCAAGTCTTTTATTTATATTCAGGCAGATTTTGGCATGTTTGTGTGTGGGTGCTATTCCAAGGATAATGGCGAGTGTTAGTGGAATTCGTAATAGAAGATGCATTTATTCTACTTCTGTAATACCCTTGATGTTATCTAGTGGTGATGAAAGCAGTGATATCATATCGGATGACACTGAACGTAGTGAAGATGAAGAGGAAAATAATGCTCCAAATAATAGGCCTACATGGACCAGTTGTAATGTCTTTTCACCTCAATCTCCGAATTTCAATATGGCGAGTGGCGGTATTAGTGACACATGTACGCTCACAGAGAGTTCTGTAGAATTGGATTATTTTCAGCAAATGTTTGATATAAAAATAGTGGAATTGGTTGTAAAGGAAACAAATGATTTTTTAAAAGTGGGTAGAAATGAAGATGAAGATTTAGCTTCAAGTTCATCACGGATGAAACGTTGGGAAGACACTACTGTCAGTGAAATGTACATATTTTTGCACTTACAATACTCATATCTCATGTCAAAAAACATGCTCTATCGGATTATTGGAAGAATGATCCTTTGATTGGGACTCCTATTTTTGGCAAATATATGTCTTGTGATAGGTTCTTTGCAATTTTACAATATCTGCCCTTTGCAAGTAGTGAAGAGCCAAACATAAATGATCGTTTATGGAAAATTTGAGATCTGTTGACAATGGTAACTAATACTTTTTCGCAAGTGTTCAAGCCCTTTCAAAAGGTCATCATCGACGAATCCCTCATTCTCTTCAAAGGTCATGTTGGCTTCAAACAGTACATCCCAACAAAAAGAAAGATTTGGAATAAAAATATTTGTGCTGTATGACTGCAAAACAGGAATAATACTTATCATAATATACACTGGAACTGATGTTGATATTCCAAAAGACGCTTGCTTGGGATTGAGTGGATCAGTAGTCAAACAATTGATTTCTAAATATCTTGGGAAAGGACATATTCTATATACGGATAATTACTATACAAGTCCCACATTGTGCACATTCTTACAGGAAAACAACACTGGCTCCTGCGGAACTGTAAGGATGAATAGAAAAAATATGCCCAAATTTGATAAGAAGAAAAGAGGGGAATTTGAATTGAAGAAAAATGGACCAATCATGGCACTTCAGCGGCAAGATAAATGTACAGTTACAATGCTTAGTACCATTCACAAAGGTGAGATGAAGCTTACCAGAAAACGTTGTTTTAGAACAGATGCAGTAATCAAGAAACCAGATAGTGTATTAGATTATACACTCAACATGAGGCTTGTTGACAAAAGTGACATGCAGATTGGAACAATCGATTGTCTTAGAAAGTGTTTGAAGTGGTACAATAAGACTTTTTTTTCATTTGCTTGATATGGCAATGCTGAATGCATTTAATTTATATTTGGTTAAGACAGGCAATAAACCTTCATTGAGGAAATTGAGCTATGAAGTCATAATGCAGCTACTGGAAAAGTATGGGAAACCTACATAACCCATAGTTGGGAGACATATCAACACTCCAGACTGACTTTATGCTAAAGAATTTATGGTTCATCACTCTCCACAAAATGTACCTTCAAATGGTGGATGAAATAAAGGACAGCGACAGTGTCATCTTGGTCAACATACAGAACAATGAGCAACCAAAAGGAAAATGGTAACAACATGGTGCAAGGAGTGCGGTGTGGGGCTTTGTCTAGGAGCTTGCTACCAAGATTACCACACACGCAAAAATTTTAAGTGGTTACAATGTGGTGTACGGAGTGTAGTGTGGACTTTGTCTTGGAGCTTGCCTCCAAGATTACCACACATGAAAAAGTTGTTAAAATCAACAAAGCAAGGAAAATCAAAATAAATAGGTAAGTAATAATATTTGTACTTAGTTTCTTTCATTTCCAAATGGTAGAGTAAAAAGTATTACAGTAATACAAACATGCATTTTAATTTTTTTTTTAATTATTATTATTATTCAAGAGAAATAGGTAAGTAATACTATGTGTACTTAGTTTCTTTCATTGCCAAATGGTAGAGTAAAAAAATATGGGGTGTGGTATATTATCAGGGTCATGGATACATTATCAGAGTCATGGAAACATTATCAGGGTCATGGAAATTTTAAAAAATTTAAAAAACTAAATAAATTAGTAATATTTAATTAAAAGTTATTTTAACTATTTTTTCAAATAATTCAATTTCAGATAAATTACTAAACATCTTTCTATAAGTGAATTCTGCTAGGTACAGCTCTAAATGATTCCAATCATTTAAATTTCTTGATCGCAAAAATCTTTTCAAAGAGGACCATAAACAATAGTTTGTTTTTTTTTAAATCATCACCTGAATTTGCCTTAAGGTTAGTTAGCATACAAAAATGAAGATAACATGGTGAATAAAATTAACAGAGCTTTTATAAATTTTTAAGAAATTTTTTTTAAATTTCCATGCCCCTGATAATGTTTCCATGACCCTCAAAATATACCAGACCCCAAATTTGAATACAAACATGCATTTAAAAAAATTCTATTTTTTCCTTTTATTTGCGTTTGGCAGGTGCGTAAAACTGGACTATACCCGTGTGTTAAGGGTTAAGATTAAATGTCAGACATTTTTTTAATATATGACTTGAACTGTCTATCTTTTCTACAAATACTATTTTCCAAATATTTAGATATACCTAAAAATAAAGTAATGTATTGAATTTTAATTATAATAGCAAGATACAAATATTCTTTATATGGAAATGTCATCCAAAAATTAAGCAATAAAATTGGACACTGGATCATTATCATTTCTAAAAAGTATAATGAAAATGAAAATGTGCAGAATATATATAACCTGAGTAGACCCCACAAAGACAGGGTCATAAAATTATCCTTAAATAAAAAGAAAGCTCACCATATAAGTGGTTTATGAGCTAAATAAATGGTGGGGAAAAGTTAAGCCAACTGTATAAAGAAACCTTTAACCCTTTATGCTCATATGTGATTAATTCGTCACATAGAAAATAAAGGCTTATGGCTTGAGAAATTACATGTGTGGAGTCTAGTAAGTGAGTGTGATGAGTTACACATGTTTTGTTTAAGTTTACACAAGGATTGCATCAGATTTGCGCACTGTTTGCCACTAACAGCTATTTCCACTTAATAGAAATGATAAATATAATTAATATGTTTTTCATTTTTAAAAATTAATTCAGGGCATAAAAGGTTAACTCATATAGAATCTTAAGTAACTCAATTTTTATGCTATAATAAAATGAGATAGTTGGTATAAGGAGTTTGGTGATTGGTGATCTAAATTACAATAATAGTGACAGTTATTGAGGCCACAAACTAACTAATTGTAACAAAGTATAAAAAAGTGAGAAGGGGAGGGGTTATATTTGGGCAGATAATTAACAACTACAATTCCCACAGGAACAATACAAAAATACTTTGAATAGTAACTTAACAATAAAGGCTAAAGCTCAGACAAAGAATGCAGAATATTCAGAAGTATGAGCATGAGTCTCCTCACCAATGGAAGAATAAGAGATAAAAGACATAAGATACTTTGCATCAGAGAGTATCATCACAATACACAGACAACTACTGCATAAATATTCAACTTTTAAAAAAATGAAGGCTACACACTGCATAGTATTAATACTATTTTTAACATCAATGAATATTTGTAGGGTTATTTTATTAGTAAAGAGAGTGTAATGTAAGCGGGGCAAGTTTACTTGGTGAGGAAAGAATAAGTGTAAAAATGGACACAAAAAGAAAGTGAATGAAGGTAAAATAGTTAAAATAAAAGAAATAAGAGACTTTGAATATGACTCAACAGTAATGGCTAAAGGTCAGATAAAGAATGCAGGATCTTCAAATGTATGAGTGCAAGTCCCTTCACCAATAGGAGAATAGAAATAAAAGAAGATACCATTTAGCTTTGCTTCATGACTTTTAAGGAAGCCTACAAAAAAAAGCAGCAAAGCAGTATGATCTCAAAATATTACTGAGAAATACATTTCAATACCCAAGTTTATCAAAGAAAATTCATTTTAATTTTATTTCAAGTAAAAGTCTAAAGTAAACAATCATTGCATTTTCAATATCATAGATCAGTTTCTTTTGATAATCAGCCAGATCTATCAAAAAAATGAAAGTAGTCCAAAAAGTCTCCAGAAACATCTTACTGATTGTAGTAGTTATTTTTGCTTTCTGTCTGCTTCAATTCACATGTGTCCAACCTAATGTTCATCTTTTGTTTCAGGTAGATGAGTGAGGGAGGGGGAAGGGTTGCATGGAAGCTAGGTAAAAACTCACTATGGCTGAGTGTAATTCTCTTTCTCTCCCCAATAGGAACTAAGGACAAGCAAAAATTAAATTTAAAAGAGTATATGCAAGGACTAGTTTTGGTGGCATTAAATGCATTCATGAAGCGAGGCTGAAAAGGAAGTCTAGGTAAGTGTGGTTGAGTAAAGTGTGTGTGTGAGTGTGGAAGGGAGGGACTAAGTACCATTTAATTTAAAAATAAAAACATTAAAATAAGTAAAACAATCAGGTGCTAATTTCTGTAGCTCCATTTCAGTTCCATAGGGCCTGCTCTCTTGTCCTAAAGTGTGAAGCTCCAGTGTCGAAATCGCATGGGGCAACTGGGGTTGATGTGAGGGACTAAGATTTCTTTTGTTCAAGAGAGAAACCAAGCCAACCCAGCCCCCCTGTTAGTTTTACTCCACGATAAGAATGAGGTTGCTGCCCTAAATGCACACAGAAAAAAATTGCCAATGGGCAAAGGAGAAAAAAATTATGCCATTAGTGTTAAAAGAAATAGTCCTTATTTTCCACAGTAATTCTATTATTTGTTAATTTATTTTTGCATTGATCATGGAGAGACTGTCCATTTATTTTGTTTCCCCTATTTTATTTTGTGTTATTGGGGAGGGAGGGGGCATTGTAGGTATAAACTCACCTTGTAATTTTGTTATAGCTATATATATATTTACTTTGTTTATGTTTTAATGTTTTTTTTTTAAATATTGTGTTAAATTATATTCTATATGCAGCATTTTGGGTAGGTGAAAAAAAAAGTAAAATAAAATAAAGAAAATTGGCTACGACTCCTTAAGTCTCCTTCCAAGCACCCATATGTTGCTGAGAGAGTGAGAGAATATTGCTGGTGCAGGGTGACTGGGACTGTCAACTATATAATTCTCTAGCACCCAAATAGGGACACCAAGTTGGTTTGGAGGAGTGGTGAGGAATAGAGGCAGTGGGAAGGCCAAAATGGATATGGACTATTTTACAAGAAAATAAAGAGACTGGGGATTCAAAGGGGCAGATTAGCAAAAAGCTAAAACATATATATGGCTTGTTCTCAGATTTTGCAAGGCTCAGAACCAGAACAAGCTGTTAGCAAGTGGAGGTAAGGAGAAGGGGAAGGGGGGAGAGCGCATAGATGTTGAGGCAGAAGATTTTTTTTATGGTGCAAATATGCTAACTACCACAAAAGGTAAGTGTGAGGCAGAAGAGGAGGATTCAAGGGAAAAGAGTGAAGGGACACAGTGAGGTCACTAGAGGGAATGGCAGAGTCTAATGGGAAAATGAGTGAGGCAAGATCCTTCTTTATACTTTTTTTTTAATAGTGGAGCCATGATGATAAGGCTAAGTGGAAGTGAGGGTTAGGTGAATTCATGAAAGGAAAAGAAACAAAACTTGAGGAAGTGATCAGGGATAGTTATAGTTATGGAGGGGTGAGTTATGGTTAGGCTATGAATTGAGAAAAAGTAGGCGATTGGGATGAAGTGTATTTCCATATAGATGAGTGGCAATGAGATGAGAGAGAGAGAGAGAGAGAGAGTAAGGTTTAAAAATGTCAACAAGAGGGGTATAAGTAAGGGTTCAGAGGGCTTCAGAAAATCCCCCAATTAATTGAATAATCTGCTAATGGGATAACTTGGGAGATTCTAAATATTTGCAACTATAAGAATAAAGCTTCAAAGGTGTTTGTAGATTTGATTTGAATGAGAAGGAGGGAGATATGAGGCAGTAATTATACTAACTGTACCACCATGTTCCATGCCTCCAGCAGGAATAGCTGTATTCCCCTCAGCTAACCACAATGTTAAGTTTCTCATATGAGATAAGGTAATGGATGAAATTAACCTTCCCCAATGTCAAACTATGATATTTAAAAAAACAATAAAAAACAAAGGTTTCTAAACAAAATTCTGGGAACTTTTTGTAACCATGGAAAGCATCAAGAAATTAAGATTGCTAAGTCTACTTATCATTTGAAACTGAGCTACAATAAGTCAACTCTAAACACAAATCAAGTATAAAGTAAAAAAGCTATGACCCCAAATATACCATATACCCAAATTACAAATGATTAATACCTTGCTATACTCTTCCTTTATATGGGCAAGACGAGCTTCATACTCAGTTGCAACTGATTTTGCCTACAGTTAAAAGATATTCATTTCAATTATAAAATATATAAAATCTTTATTTATAGCCCTCATGTAAAAATGAATGATATGTTTACAAAAAGTATTCTGCAGGTTAGCAAACATGTATTCCTCAATTTAGAAATCACATGCTTCATAATTAAGAATGGTTGATAAAGTAACCTTTTGATAAATTCTCAGATTTTCACAAATAAAAACTCTTATAATTTCCTCTGAATATATCAATTTATCTTTTTAATATTTGAATGGGATTAAATTGTTTTATCTTAAGATTAAAAAGCATGTGATTTTATTATAAATATCTTTGACCAAGTGTAGCTGGTAGAGAAATTTAGTAATATTTTTGTTAAAAAATGCCTTACTTAAGAACAGAGAAAACAACTTAAAAAAATTAGAATAATTGTGAATATTAAAAAAAAAGAAAAAAGAGATTACAGTAGAATTCATTCAATCAGAAAAGCAGTGATAATCCACTTGAATATTAATAAATAGTGATGGGATGATTAAATAAAAAATTGGAATGAAAGAATTACACATTTTTCAGGAATTCAAATTGGAGATATTCCCTAAGATTTTTTCTCTAAGTCCACATTTTTAATGTGATATAAATAAATGATTATAAATATTAGATTGAGTTAAATTATTATTTGAGAGAGTGACAGGATTCCTTTGGAGCATCTCAGTGTGGTATGCTATTATTTTTTTCAGAGCTAATCTGACGAGTGCCTACTAGGGAATAAATTGCCATAATAAGCCATAGCCTAAAGGTAGACTAGATCTTAAAAAAGGTACAAGAAACAAAAATAAAAAAAAACAGACAAAAAACAAACAAGAAGCAAAAAAACAAGGAGGAGGCACATTATGAAACCAACACCAACAAAGTGAAATAAAATGGAGGCCAAAAACATTAGCAACAAAGCTTGTCCAGGTAACGTGCATGAAGATCACCCAAACTTCGAAATTTGACAACAATGTGCCAAACAGTCAGAGGGACAAAGCAGTCATCGAGTAAGGTACAGGGAGCGCCCCCATCAAATGGCAGTGCATCCTGCGAGTGTGCCTAATTTGAAGATGATTAAAAGCGACCTGAAGCTGTTGCAGCATTGATTGATTGGTTTTAAGTGGCGCAACTACTAGGTTATTGCCACTCATGGCATTGAGGGGTAGGTCCATGGTAAGAGTGGAGCCACAATGGCACAACGCTTTATCATCATTGGCTCCACCATTATCAACTGGACATGAAGTGTTATCTCCTGTATTGAGCAGTGCAATGCAACCAGCTCGGCTGTGAGTGAAGACAGGCAGTGACTAGTAAGGCCCTGATGACTTGAAACAGAGAGGAAAACGGCATGGAAGCCAACTCCTCCCTTGGACTTATAGCAAGCCATGTACACTGGCACCGATTCAATGCGACATGAAGTATGCTCCTAAAAGGTCAAAGCAATACTCACGGGGTGTGGAAGATTTGGGAGCAGAGACGCCACCAGCCCAAGAGCTACATCAAGCTCTCAGTTTTCTAGCCCTAAACCCAAAGGTCTTAGGGTATGACTGGCTTCTTTCAGTGGCATAGGCACCATCGAGATTGGTTGCGACTGAGGGCGGCGCTGGGCTTGTGCATACAAGAGCATAATGAATGGTAGCTGGCGCAGAGAGTGTATGCTCTCAGTGGTCGATGTGGGAAGGACACCAATCACCAGGAGGAGACTGATGTGGTGGATCAAGTCAACCTTCAGCAAGGAACACTCAGCCATGGATGCATAAAACTCGCATCACTCATCAAGCTTCGAATGAACAAAGGATCGATAGAAAAGCAAGACACTAGCCCCATCAGCACTCAAGGTGCTGAACATCATGGAATGAAGAATCTCTATGCCAAGGGTACAAGAGACCCTAAGGCTGCAAATATGAACCTCACAGGTGAGGTATCAATCAAAAACAAGACCAAGGAAATGGTGCGAATTCACCACTTCCAGGTGGATTGGGGTTTGAAGCCAAGGTTGTTGGCAGAAGTACACCACCTTATTCTTGGCCAAGGAAAACTCAAACCTGTGCAATAACATCTTCCGGCAACACTGGTGATACCGATGATGCTCAGGGAAAAGTGTGTGATACTGAGAACACTTCCCTCTTCCTGCTGATTTGGGGCAGAGAGGGCTCCCCCTATCCAAACAGGGAATTGGTAATCTTGCAAACCTCAAAAATAGAGATTGGGAGATGTCCCTTCACCCCCATCATGCGAAGAGTCTCCATCATACTGTATTGCCATGCGGTATCATAGGTCTTCTCCAGATCCAAAGACAGAGTGGTGTTGTAGTAGTTAGGCTGTCCGCCTCCCCTCCCCATCTCTAATCCATTTTTTCTTTTTCAGGGTGTGTGGCCTACGAGTTGGGATGTCTTCACTCCGGGTGGGGGACTCGATAGAATTCTATCGTGCCCCCCATTCACTCCTGTCTCTTCTCCAAGTATATGAATTTAAAGTGTTTAAGTTAAAATTTATTAATGAACTCTATAATAGTGGTTGATGCTCAGTAATAAAAGTGCCTGAGGTGATCAGAGAATAGCGAAGAGCCAAGTGGAAGGAGAATAGGTGTGTTACTCCGGTGTGAAAGTGTGGTTGTGTGTGTTAGGTGTAGGGATGATTGAGTGTGACAGTAAGTCGGTGACTGAAAATCCCTTCTCTTTCCCAGCTCTGTGGTACCACTAAGACCAATCAACGACATCTGGCTTTTGAAAGGTGGCAGCGACAGCCAGACTAAACTTCATTGGAAAGAGCATCTGCCAGTCCCCAGGCAGGAGACGGAACCTGCAGCTTCCTTCTCTAGTAGTCGCTGAAACTTGAATCTTAGTCTCATAAGACGGGACACGCTTAAGGAATACCCCCTTCTGTATAAGAGAGACAAAGAATGATTGGTGTATGTTGTGACTTTTAATTATTTAGTGAGCTTGGTAATGAGTACTCAACCTCCAGCAGTGCCATATTGGGATCTATAAATTGTTTACCCTTTTGAGAAAATATGTTTGGCATCAGTCCTTGATGAAAGTGGTAAGGGATGTTTGTAAAACTTGCAGCATATGTCAGATGTGTAAAGTTTCCAGCCAAGTAGTTCTTCTTCCAACTTTGCATATTACTACTTCAGGCCCATTTGATTTGGTTGCAATGGATTTGGTAAGTCTACCAAATACATCCACTAGTTATATAGGCTGCCTTATGATGGTAGACCATTTTTCAAAATAGGTGATTGGTATCCCTATAATGAATAAGAAAAGCCAGACTATTTGTCATGTTTGGAAAGAAATATCCTTCTCAATATACCTTGCATACTTTTTAGAATTCTTACTGACAATGGTCTGGAGTTTATCTCTGAAGAATTTAGCTTGACATTGGAGAGGTACAATATTGTACATTTGTGATCAATGCCTTATAAAGCTTCTAGCAATAGAGCAATCGAGCGGGTAAACCAAACCATTTGATAATTATTGAGTCTTGAATAAAGAACCTCATAAATGGGATGATTCTCTTGCCAGTGCTCTACTCAGAAATAGGATGTATGTCTGCCAATGTATCTTGAAAAGGCTGCATAATATTGACAGTGAGCCTTTGCTGTCAGCTGAGACCCATAATCCTAGGGCAGATGAACATCCAAGATATCAACCTTTCAAAGTACTAAAGCTGGTACTTTAGTACTGAGAAAAGTTAAACTTATAGGGAACCTGACTGTTCATAAACTAGCACCTCACTGCGATGCACCTTACCGGGTGACATATGAACTAATCCGATTAGCAGATGATGTGGTGGTTAAAGCCCACCATATACAAATGAAATCCCGGTGTGAGCCTCCTTGGTATCTGAAATGACATGTCCAGCTTTATGATTCACCACTTACCATCCAGATAATAATGATACAACTGTAGAGTTGGTTGTTTGTTCCATGTTGGAAAGAGATTCTGTAGAGGATGAAGATTCCACTAGTGATAGTGATTTTCCTCCAGTCTCTATGCTTATGGTACAAAGATTGCTCAGTAAGAAACACTTCTTTACAGAAATCCATTTAAAAACCTTCTTGTACTTTTAAACAAAGATCTATGGAGAGAGCTGAGATTATTTGAGGAATATTCTGATGTTTTAGACACTACTCCAATAATGTCACCAGCAGTAGTGGATCTCTTTGAAGGATCTAGTAATATTTTAGACACTACTCCAATAATGTTACCAGCAGTAACAGATCTCTTTGAAGGATCCAGTAATACTTTAGACACTACTCCAATAATGTTGCAAGAAGTAATGGATCTCTTTGAAGGATCTAGTAATATTTTAGATTCTACTACTATATTGTCTCCTACACTAATAAATCAGATACCTGATGAGGAGCTAGAAATTTTTCCTCTTTTATCTGATGCTTAGTGTGATAGGATTTGGAAATATTCAGTCATCATCTAGGATTGAAGGATGAAATAATTCAACCATTAGATTGGGATGTTTCTGCTATTGGAGTTGCAGTGGAAAATAGTTTCTTGAGTTTGTTTCATACCCATCTGGAGGCTCCAATTTTGAAGGTGATACTAGTTCGAATTATAGATTGAGTCATTTGTTTGAAGAGAACAAATATGTGGGAGATTTTCCATTAGAAAAAACAACTTCTCCTAGGCCAGAGGAAGAAAAAATAATAGTTCCTGAATCTTAGAATTGAGGAATGTATCCCCAATTGACTTTTCTGGATTCTGTTTCTTCCCCATCAGGAATCACTAAGTCTTCTCCAGTCCGGGTTACTTCAGTTGTTAGGACCTATCAGGCCATCAGGGAAGCTGTAAATGTTATGCAAAGAGAATACATCTCACCTGCTCCTTCTGCAATGTCTAGTAGACTTAGTTTGTCTCCAGTATATAGGGAGTTATCTGAAGCTCAAGAAATGATCGCTAAGTTTAGGAAGAGAGCTCGAGATAGGGCTATTGGTGAGAGAGGAAGCTTAAGTTTAGTCCTTCTTCCACTCACTCAAAAGCTAAAACTGTTTCTGTACCCCATGTCCAGCCTAGTGCATTGGAGAGAAAAAGAAGGAATTGAATATTGTAAATAATGTTTCTTGTTTAACCGCCTTAATGTTGTATAAAAGAAAACATGCAAAGTGATTGTGATAGTCCTGTAAACAAAAGGTTTTTTGAAGTAGAGAGGAAGACAAGACGGGGGATATGAAATGGGCGTATTTATTATTTTTATGTCCATCTCTCTACTTCAATTTTCCATGAAATGAATCATAACTTTTGTTTCAGGATGTCCTGTTGTGTGCGCAACCCTGCATGATGAGTTTCATTTTTCTAGTCTGCTTGCATTTTTGGCTGTGCTAATTTTCTACTAGAGCCTCTCGGGTAACACATTATGCTTTGCATGGCTTTTTTTTTTTATTGTTCTGTTTGTCTTATGTGACACTGATTGATTAATTTTTATTATACTTGTATGTATTCTTGCCAATAATTTTGTTTATATAAAGATAAAAACTATTTTTTCCTTTTATAGGGCAATGAAAGCTTAGCCCAAACGGAATTTGAGCAACGCTCGTCACTTTTACTGATTCAGAAATTTGAAAATTACACCAATGTGCTATATCTTATCACGATTGTAATGCATGTAAGGAAGCTGTATAGTGGTAATTTTCTTATGTATAATTGATTCCAGTTGAGAAAAGTGTGCTGGAGTTTAATTCTGGAATGAGTTATTGAGGTCACTTGATAAACTCCAGGATACTCAGTAACGTACAATTATTATACTAGTGCTCTATGCTTCACTTCTAGCCTAACAAGAGCCAAGCCCACAGTAGCACAACATAGACAGTGAACACAGTCACAAGACTAGTTTTGAGAATAAAATAGTACAAAATAGTTTTGGATTGACTTATTGAGGTTATTTGCTATTTTGTACTTGTTTTATTCTCAAAACTAGTCTCGCTGACTACCATGGAAGCAGTTGGTGTGCTAAATGGCCAGCTGTTCAAGGAAGAGTAGTTAGGCACACAGCAATGAACTTGACGGATAACTCAATGGCCTCATCCACTGACTTAAACTCAACTGGGACAGAGAAATCAATCATTTTGTGAAATGCCTGGGCCAAGCAACACCGGGATAGGCTCTCAGGCAGCAGTGGCCCAGAAAATGATATTTGAATGGGAAAGTGATCACTAACCATAGAGGTCTTCGACTACCCCCAACCCAAAATCAAGCTGTGCATCCAGATAGCAGAGAGATAGATTGAGACAGGAAAATGAAGCAGTTCTCGGGCAGTGATGCGTAAACTCATCTACATTTAGGAGACCTATCTCCAGCTTGTTGATCAGGTTTGCAAGGACCTGACACTTGGGATTGATCAAGTAGTCTCCTCAGAGCGGGTGTCTACTGTTCAAATCCCCAAGCAAGAGAAAGGACCTCAATATCTCCTATCTAGGTGCAGCTGCACAGCTAATGCCTGAAAGGAGGTATCTAAAATGAAGAGAAGGATGGAGAAATCATGCCAGCAGAAGTAAATGGCGCATCCTCCTGCCAGGCACCCATCTTGTGGTGAAGGGGAAGTAAAAAACCCCTTATACCCAGGGAGGTTGGGCAGGCAGCACGTGCCCAGCATGGTCTCCCGCAAAAAGATAGCTTGAGGAAAACAGGATGAGATGAGCCTCTGCAGCTCCTCCCAGTTGGCCGGGAGTCCACGGCAATTCCATTGAAGGAATATGCCCTCCAGGCCTACCTCAGAGATGTGGGGAGCCTCTTAAAAGAGAAGACCCTCACAGGAATGACCGTAGGCTTCATGGAGGCAGAATTCCAGGCATTGTCACCTTTGAGGACTTATCAGGGGAGGTTAAGCTCATCATGTGACTCTTTTCCTCCTTCCTTAGGAGGGTCTAACATCTTTAATTCACCTGGCCTACCACTGAATGTGGGCATAGGAGCCGAAGCTCCTTTAACTTTAAGGCCGAAGTTGTCTCAGGCAGTGCCAAGCGTACCAGAACCAAGTCCTGAGCCTTGTGAAATGATAGAAGATCTTGGGCCTGAACAGACAGGAGTTCCTCCTCAATGAGATATGCACCACATTGCTTTGAAGAAGAGGGGTGCAGCTCTTCTCAATTGACAAACTTGTCCAAACACGATTTGGACTTATCATGTGTGGCCTTGGAGCCATTTACACAGATTTCGGGAAGCCCCGACTTTGCAAGTCTAGAGGGGCGATTCTATGGCCGAAGCAATGGCAGTAGTAGCACCGCCGCGGCAGTGGCACGATTGTCTTCAAAAGTAGTGATACCAACTGGCATGCACTGACTCAAGAAACTTGTCACAGTTGAACATGACAAAGTGTAGGGGTGAGTCTTGAGGGCCCTCCCTGTTTTCCCATCATACATTCAACTTTGACCACTCCATGGTTGGCCAGCTCTAAGGTGATGTCATCTATGTAGTAGTCCATGAGTCCCTCACATAAAATAAACAACTTTAACAAAGTTCATGGTAAAGGGCACTAATCTTGGCTTCCTCAGAGCGATCTGACGCATTTGCCAGAAGGCTCCCGTCTGAGAAATGGGTCACCAATCACACTAGCAAGTGCTCTCCTCTGATGGATCATGTTGCCATTGGCCAACATGCTGCCACCATCAATGGAGGGAATGACAAGAAAGCATTTGAAGCCAGCAAGCTTGAAAATGCTAGATAATCTCTAAATGAGGGGGCCCTGACATAAGCAAGTCTCCACTCTGCGCACTTGCAATTTTACTCTTTGTCTGGGACTCCCCACCCGGTGGAGCATCTGGGCCGGACATCCCAATCTTGGCTTGGTCGTTTACTGAAACGGCAGTGGACCCACCCGTCCCTGCATCTCCCACCAGGGGGCCACCTCAGGAGGGGGAGGGCTTCATGTGGCCATCCCCAACCCCCAAGATATCACAGATCTCATTCAAGGTATCTTTTGTCTTGTTGTGGTGGAGTGAATGCGAGTGTGCGAGAAGGGACATTCTCCCACCCCTTTTCCCAATACCCTCTCCCTCCCACTGTAAGAATATGTGTGTGAGTGGAAATAGGTTTTTAAATTATTTTTATATATATAATATAAATTGACATCATGTATTATAAAATGCCTTCTTTCTTACCAGGCGCCATATTCTGGAAAGATAGACTGACCAAGAATATTACCTCTGTATTAGAAGCAAACTATTTAGAATTGATAACATAGGTAAAGAGTGTCTGGCTTTGATAAAATAGATTGGCATTTAAAGGAGGGCTTATAATTGCCACGCAAGCGTGACAAGGTCACTTATCTTACACCAAACACAGAGGCGCCACTTGTTTTGTAAGTCCTAGGCATTTTGCCAACTCCATTGGCGGCTGGCAGGATGCCCCCCACCCCCCACCCCTTTGTACCATGTGAGGCCTTTCCTTTTGTTGTTTATTTATTGACTGTTGTAGTTGCAATTTTTTTTTTTTTGGGGGGGGGGGAATTTTTTTTAGAGAATTGTTTCTTAGGATTTATTGCTAGTATTCACAAGTAGGATCTTTTTTTTTATTGTGTATATAGGAAAATTAGCTGCATATTTTTGTGTGAATAAGTAACGAGATCTCAAATTTAATCACCTCTCTCTATTGTAAATATTATTGTATTTTTTTGTAAGTAAAGGACTGTATATACAATCAGTTTCATTCTCCTTCAATTTCTCACATAAAAATTAGTGTAGGAAGTGGGTTGGAACAATTGGGATTAGAGCATAGATTTTCAGCCTGCTACATTGTCTTGGGCCGATGAACTGGCATCCATCGGGTAAGAGATGGGGTATATACCGCGACCTCCTGTAAACTCAGAATGCACAAATGTAGGACATTAGGGGGCGGGGCAAGGACCAAAAGGCTCTGCCATCTCTTGCCCCCTAAGGGGGTTGGCCTTATTGAGCAATATTGGATCACTTGCATGCTTTCTTGGCAATCCCCTGTGAAAGCAAAGGAGGGACTGCCGCTGAAAAGAGGGAGGAGGCACCCAAGGGCACCTCCCGAGAAGGGGGTCAGGGGGAGTCAACAGCACCTGTAGGCCTAAGAGAGGAGTAAGCCTCTTCTTCAGTAGAAGAAACTTGGAGGGTCCCCTGAGAAAGCACAGGGAAGGGGACCTACTCTTCTGCCTTGGAATTGCCTGAAAGTGGCTCTGATGGTGGTAGAGGGGAAGTGAAGAGGGGTTACATCATTGGGCATGGTGACCCTATTAAATTCACACAATGTAAATGCTGATCACCCCATGCAGTAGCAAGGGGTGAATACAGGGCTGGCAAAGCCAGCTGCCACCATTAGAGACCACTCCTCCTGCCCAGTGGCCAGGCAGTTCCACCTTGAGCTGGGCATAAAATTGATAGACCATGTAAGGAGAGAGAAATGGTATGTGAGGAAGGCGAGGGTGGGGGCGAAGCAGGTTGTTAAAATCCCACCCCCCAAATGGGAGATCAGGGGTGAGGTGGTCCCCCCCCTGATCCGGGATGGTTGGGTGAGAGGAAGCTGGTCGGCATCTACCTTGTGAAATTAGAGACTGACAAGAGAAGGTTGTGGGGAAAGTGAGGAAGTAGGGTAAGAAGACAGGGTGTGAGAAAGAAGAAACAAACTCTGTCCAGGTGGGAAAACTCCTAATACAAAGTTTGGGTAGAAAAGGTTGAGGGGATAGCTGTAAAGATAATAAATATATAATTAAGTACTAACTAATAATAATAAAAATATAAACAATACTAAATAATAAAAGTAATACTAATAAGAATGATAATATATAATGGTAATAATAATAAAAATAAGTAAAATAGTGCGAGTGGAGGCGAGGGAGAAAGTACACCAATAACTTTCTCAGGTCCCATCATAGAGTTCACATCAACCCAGTAATGGGAGTTTCCCTAATTTGCACTCAGGCCAGGAGGATGGTAGCTCCTACAGGTACCAAGTGGAACAGGCTACGCAGGGCAGCTCTCTGCAGGTAATGTGCCAGGAAGCTGCGTGAGAGTATACTGGTGCTAAAGTTGGTGTATAGGAGTGAGAGTATCGGATGGAAGGATCTCAAATGAGAGAAGTGCAAATTGACAATATGAAAGGGATTTTTGTTGTGTGAAAGGTAGATAAAGGAATAAATGGGTGAGAAAAGTTTATGACATGAAAGGTGTGAATGAAGTTGTGACAGTGCATTCTGGGGTGGATTGGGCATGAAAGAATGGATAGAAATAGACTTGAAGAAAATATAGGAGTGAGTATCAAGGAGGGTAATGGGTTGGAAGAGCACATAAAAGGTGGGTTATGTGAATGAGTATCTGAAAGAGAAAAGGATGAAGGAGGAGTAAGTGTATGATAAATTTGCATGAAAGGGGTTTGTAAAGGTGTGTGCTTGAGGTCTTCAGGACAAAATGATAGGCACTGACCCCACTTTGTGAAATAGTGGTAGGTGTTGAAAAGTATATGAAAACACTATTGTGATCATAATAGATGCTACTAATATCTATAATAATAATTAATAATAGTAAGTGATAAAAATGGTTTTAATAAACTTTTAGATAAAATCATAAAATACTAAGGTATCATCCCATCACTATTAATAAAAAGAGGAAGGCAATACAAACAAATAAGTGTGCAACTGGTTTAGTAATTGTAATAGTCACTTTATGGAATGGCATATGTGATCTCATTTCAAAAGTGAAATATAATCCATCACTTCCTTACACATGGGAGCTAGATGTTTGGAAGACTTTGTGGAGGTTATTCATAATTGACAGAAATCCTGAAACGCTCTGCACAAACATCTGCCATGATAATGTACAATGTCTTTGACAACAGATTGAGAGGGGAGGATAGGAAGCCCTTTATTGATATTTTACTGATCCTGAGCTTCTTATATATAATGATCCTAGCATATGTTAGAGACCTGCATCGGTATGGGTAAGCCTGTGGGCAGACCGAATCATGTTTAGAAAAGAGAGTTGCCATCAAATCAGCCAAGCTTTACACAAGCTTGCCTGATTGGTCAGAGGTTCAAGCACAAACCACTGGCCAATCAGCGTCTGCCCCGCTCATTCCACAAGGTCATGCAAGTGGGTGAGGCAGCAAGGCAAAGCATACAAGGGTACAAGTTCATTACATTACAGTATTATTCAAAGCAAAGTTGGTTCTTAAGTGACTAGGTTAGGAATGTAGGATTGGAAGTTGCCAACTAATAATTTCTTTTCCGAATAAAATTTAAGTATGTATAGGCTACATAATTATAATGAAAAATCACAGCCCCAAATCATTTACATTTTATTTACTACATAAAATATTGAAACTTTGTTTGGACGCTAAGAATTTTTTTTAACATAGGTATTTGCTGGAACAAACTGCCAATTTTTTTTAGCTATGCTACTATCATGCTTGGCTTGCTTGCCTCTGGCAGTCTGGCCTACCCTTTTGTAAAATAATGTTTCAAGTCAAATTTGTTTGTGATAGTCTAACCATTTTGTGTAATTAGTGCATACTGTGCAACAAATATTTGTCAATTACCTTAAATTGCTTATTATTATTATCTTATCCTATGTTATACATTTTATTAAATTAAAATTGCCCCCAAAATGCAACATCCTATCCGCGAAGCAGTGATTAAGTCAAAACTCTGTTCAGGTGAATTAATTCTACAACCAGTTTCAAACAGAAAAAGTATGGGATAATTTTGACTTAGTTATTGATAACAACAGTAAAAAGGAACAAGGATTTGTTCAATGTAAAAAGTGCAGAAAAATCTGACATATAGTGGTTCTAAAGGAGGCACTTCCTATCTCTATTGTACCAAATGTGGCACAAGTACTTCCCAATCACAAAGCATAGTTTCATTTTTCCAAAAGAAAGTACAAGTGACAATGAAGACTAAACAAGAAATGCTAGATGCATGTGTCAACTTTTCTGCTAAAGACATAAGACCATTTGAAATTTTAATAGGCGCAGGCTTCCTAAATCTTACACAAAAGCTTAGTGCAGTTGGCACATCATATGGTAATATTAATGTAAATGAGGTTATTCCCCATCCTACCTCTCTTTCTAAGCATGTAGCTGAAACTGCAGGAACTGTAGGTCAAGAGATTTATCCAAAGATCAAAGAAATTATGAGTAATTCATGCTGTGCAGCTACAACAGACTTGTGGACAGATGATTATAAAAAGATTTTGTATATTTCAATGACTGTTCGTTATATTGATGATGATTGGACACTAGTGAATAAAGTTATGTTTACGGCCAGGTTTCACGAGGAGCGTAAAATTGGTGAAAACATAAAAAAAGAAAATAACAAGAAGATTTGAAGATGACTTAGTGCAGAAACTAAAACTAACTTTTGTAACAGACCAAGGCGCAAACATAGTTAAAGCATTGCAGAATTATAACAAGACTTAGTTGCTTATCTTACATTCTAAAAATATGCCCCAGAAATTCAAAACGTTATACTGCAGTAGAAAGTTCTTTGTCAATTTATTGAAACGAAATGGATTAGTAAGTAAATTGAGATAAAGTGTCCATCAAGAAGTAGAAACAAGATGGAATTTGAAGCTGGCTAAGCTAGAGTCGATTCTAGATCAATATAGCAACATCAAGGATTTGTTGGAAGAAAGAAACTTGAGCCACTTAGAGAGCATTTCAAAGGGGTCTTGAAGAGTTAATTGTTTTTTGAAGCCATTTAAAGAAGCCAGTGATGCACTAGAAAGTGAAAAATCTCCAACTCTACAGCTAGTATTGCTTTATCACTTAAAACTTCTTAAACATTTGAATGTTTCTGAAAATGACACAATAAATATAAAAGACCTTGAAAGAATGTGCAAAAGAATTTCTCCATGTTAAGTATAAAGTGTTGCCTATTCATAAAATTTCTCTATTTTTATGGCCTAAATTTCATCAGCCGCATACAGAAGTGCTAACAAGTATTTATGAGAAAATTCATGTTGACTTTAGGAAGAAGGAAAAAGTAACTGATGAGCCTGAGCCTGTTCATCTCCAAAAAGAGTTAAGACTTCAGAATTTGATGAATTAGAAGACAGGCAATGCCGTAATGAGAAATCCAAAAGTTCAGTTTCTTGTAAAGAACTTGATCAGTGCATGAGATACAAAATTGATGAGGTAGAGGAAAATGATGTTCTTCAGCTTTGCAAAATCACGCATCTATGTTCCCACTGCTTGCTACACTGGCTAGAAAATACTTAAATATTTCTGCATCCAGCAAAAGGAACTTTAGTACTTGCACAGATGAAAACTAATTTATAGGAAGAAAATATGGATGATCTTTGTTTCTGCATTGCAATTTGGAATTTTAAAACATCCATCAATTCAGTGAATACAAAATTAAATAACTTTACTATCTATTTAATTTGTATAGGTATATTTTTTAAAGAAGTAGATAAGTAATTATCAACAAAAACATTACTGTTCATGCACAGGATGTTTAGGATCCAAAACAAAATAAATCACAAGGTGTGGATACAGGGAATCCCAAGTCCCCAAGCATAAATAAAATTACAGGCTGGATACAGGAGGGTTCTCAATGTTAAAAAAATATGGGCTAGGTATGGTCAGGTTCTCAACGCTAAAAAAAATTTAATAAGGGCCGGGTACAGGCAGGTGCAGGCAGCAAAATATCGGCCCATGCAGGTTTCTAGTGTGTGTGTGTGTGTGTGTGTGTGTGTGTGTGTGTGTGTGTGTGTGTGTGTGTGTGTGTGTGTGTGTGTGTGTGTACATCTGATGCATTTTTAAAAAACTTTTGGGAAATGATTTTTTTTCTTGCACACTAATTTTGGATGTGTTCATGTAATAAAAACCTTTTTCTCTCACACACTTTCTTAATTTTGTGAGCGAAGTGAACAAGCACCGCAGGCCTAGCAAAAAATACTTGTAGTGTAGATTTTTTAGTCTTCAGAATGCTAAGAAGTGAGCAAAACTGATTGGTCTAACTTGTGTTGGCAAGAAGCAATGGATGAGCCAAATGTCAATAAAGGACCTCCTACCCTCTCATTATGATATTTATCTTGTACCAACCAGTTTTACTGCCATTTTATTCAAAGTCACACTGATTCTTGGATAAACTATACAAAACTTTCATGCTAGCTTTTTATGTTAATTATCACCCAATATTAACTAACCTGCTCAACTTCTCTTTTAAGATTATTAATATCAGAGTCTCTTTCTGAGAGGGCTTCTTGCGCATCATTGTTTAAGTTTAAAAGATGCTGATTATCACTAATAAGCCTTTCTATTTTACCATCTTTTTCATCTATCTGCTGTATTAAATCTTTCTGCAATAAAAAAATAGAAAAGTCAACAGGATATAAATTAAATGATATCAACTAAGATTAAATTATTACAGATACACAAGATGTCATAAACCTTTTTAACAGGGCAGTTGATCACTGATAAACTTTCGCACAAAGGCTGAGGGCATCAAAGATAAAAGCACTCTCTTTAACTCACTGCTTTATGCCCATTAAGAATAGCTTTTTATTTCCCATACTAATGACCTTTTAAGGCAAAGGAGTGTTTATATGCTGTATCATCTCAACCAGTCAGCGTTCATCCGTAGGCAGAAGACCATCAGCACCCCCTCTTGCAAAGGCATAGCCCCCCCTCCCCTCCATACTTACCTATTGTAGTAACTCATGTAATCAATCCATCTTTGACACTTTTCTAACGATTCATATACCAGCAGTCTCATTCACTTACAAGTCAATTTTTATCCAATCTTTCGCACTTTGGAACATTCGTGCCTACAACCTTATTTACATCTCTTCTCGAACTCCTTCCTTATTCTACCCTTCACACACCCACTGGCTGATATACCACTCAAATTACTCATTCACAATGCCCTCATTCTTGATCTCACTAACATTTACTAATATTGGGACCGATATACTTTGATGCAACTTTCATACACATTTCATATTCAACCTTCACTAAGATATATCATAAATTGACAATTTAAGATTTCTGTTAATTTGCATATATTTTTATTTCTAATGAGAAAACATAATGAATCCTTTGGGGATAAGCAAGTCAACCTGCATCATAAATAAGAGATGGCTATGGGCACTCAGTATTAAGGCATTGAGACCAGGCTGGCATGAAACCATCAAGATGTCAACTACAGCCTGTAGGACACCTGACACCATTATGGGATAAAAAAAGAACCAAGAAAAATGTCATGATATGACAGAAGCGTTCAGACCTTTTTTCAGTACCATTTGTTTGACTTTACTATGGTAAAGTGCGGAGGTACATACAGCAGTGAACCATTGAGTGTACAAAGGGCACTAAACATGGCCACCTTGGAAGGGTACAATACATTCAGCAAAAGTCCCTATCTGAGGCAGATCACCTTTGCCTATCAGCAAATCAAACTAGCTGATGCTCTCCTCTGATGAATCATGTTGCAATTAGCTAACATGCTGCCATCAGTGGAGCAAGTAACTAGAAAGCGTTTGAGGCCAGCGGGCTCAAGAGCACCAGGTAGTCTCTGAATGAAGAGCCATGATGTAATTGAGTCCTCGTTCAGCGCACTTGCCACTTTGCTCTTTGTCTTGCCTATTGTTTTTTTTTTTAGTAAAACTTATTAAAAAAACTAAGATAAAGCTACTTTTTATACTTTCTATAAAAATATTACCTAAAAACTCCCCACAAAACTTACAAATATTTTAATTATTATTCTACCTCACATTTAGCATTTTTAATTAATGCTGTAATATAAAAGTTATAAATACTTTTCACAATTTAATACTAGATCTTAGACTAATACCAGGCACAAAAGGGGTAAATACCTAAGATTAGTTTTGAGTCATAAATGCTTTACTTTGGTGGTTGGGGATATCTTGAGAGAAAAATAAATGAGAAAAAGATAACTATATGCAAATGATGGAGGCATTAGGGCAGTGGTTTTCAACCTGGGTGCTGTGAGAACCAACTAAGGGTGCCATGGGAGCGACCGAGCATCATTTTTAAAATACCTAAACAGCAAAAAAATATATATACATTTCAAACATTTATAAAAAATCTAACGCCAATTGAAAGTATTTTGAAACTAGCTTTTCTGCTTTTTGAAAAAATAAACAAAAACAAAGCAATGAAAAGCAGAAAGATTGAGAACAGTGAATGTCAACTATGCATCCAAATATTAAAGAATTATGTGATACTCATCAAACTCAAATTTCCCATAAAACTTTTGGTGTGCCACAGCTGCTTCTAGATAGCAATTAGGGCGCCAGTATCATAAAAGGTTGAAAACCACTGCATTAGGGTATTGATAATATTTTATATACATTAGAATGGAAAGATCTATTTTCTATATAATGAAGAGAGATCTCATCTTTCTGGACCTTTCTAACAAAGTAGCATTGTTTTTATCACTTGTGTTTTAGTATACAATACATCAGTAAAAGGTTGAAAAATAAGGACAAAAATTAACTATCATTATTCAAAGATTTCTTTAATATTTCCCATTTTTCTAATTTAGTAATCTGCATAGTTAGGGACACATAAAAAAGTGAAGATGTGAAAAGTATTTGCGCCACAACTTGGGGTAATAAGGACTGGGAGGGGACACAACTCTCCTGAATCTACTCATGTTCCACAATGAAGGGAGGCCCCATTTCAGACTGAGCATATATAGAAACCATAGTAAAACAACAAAGTCAATAGACCTAAGTCATGTACTCTCAATTATTCTGACTTATGACCTTCAAAACTTTCAAAAACTCATTGAAAGTAAAATGGTTACAATCCAACTGACTGACAGTTAACTTATCATGACTAAAAATAATAGGAATATAGATACTAATTCATGATGGTATATTTCCTATGGAAATTAGTTAGGAATTGCAAAACTAACATATGTTGAAATAAACTTGAACTCTGATCTTTATACTAATTATAGTTAACTATAATTTAGCAAGAGATAAGGGAAAGGTGTGGTGGAGCGAATGTGAGTGTGTTTGAAGGGCCATTCTCCCACCCCTTTTCCAATACCCTCTCCCTCCCTCTGTAAGAATGTGTGTGTGAATGAAAATGTTTTTGTCTCTTTGCTGAGAGTTTCTTTGATAAAAGTCAGTTTTATATAATTTATGCTGAAATAAAAAAGCCACTATAATTTTGTTAAAATTTCAACAGGATAATCCTTCAATTTGGAAAGAGTGTCGGAGATTGTAGGAATTGAATAACTTCATTGAATTTATCAAACATCCATAGTATTTCATTGGAGGAGGGCTTTTATATAGCTTCAATACGCAACTGGGTCGCAATATATTGTATGAGCTTGGAAGCCGAGGTCTTTCAAAAAAGACCTAGGCAACAATTGTAACACTCGAGTGGCAGCCGGCAGGACTTCCCCCCGGGGGTACCATATTAGGCCTTTTCTTTTTGTTTGGATCCAGTGTGCTTAATAGGCCTTTTTGTATCATTCATTTAGTTGTGTGTATATAATATTTTGTTTGGTAATAGGAGTTTGTTTTTTTTTGTACATATATATAAACCACAAGATCTGATATATTTACCTCATATTTTTTGTAAATGAAGGACGGTATATACAATCCATTTCATTTCTCACATACAAATTAGTGTAGGAAGAGGGTTGGATCGATTGGGATTAGAGTATAGATTTTTGGCCTGCTACAAAGTGTCTATAAACACCATTTCCCAGCTTCAAATTTAAGCATTTATGAAACTTACCTCAGATTGTTCTTCTTTTTTAAGTTGATTGTTCAATTTTATGATTTTATTTTCTTTATCTTTGAGAGTACTAAGTGCTTCTTCTAACTGTTGGTCTACTTCTTCAACTTGGCCTTTAAATTTCTTCTGTTTTTCATCAAGATCATGCACATTCCCTTGCAAAATCTGATTGGTTCTTTCATATTGTTCTTGCTTCTGCCCACTTGCAAAGATAAAACACAAGGTAAGAAAGGCTGAATATTTAATAACTCAATATAGTAGAAAAAAGAAAACCAATACAAATTTACTATGAACAGTGTGCATTGTTATGGTTTTTATTGAAGATTCACTACAATATATGGCAGGTACTGTATACTTGACTCAAATGAGCACTTCTGTCTGGCAAATAACCATACTACTATGGTTTAACAACTTCACTACCATGCGGGTGATATGCAAACGATTATCAATTTTTTCCCCGTAGTGTCATTTACAAAGGACTTTTCTGTGAGCTTGTGTTACACAGATATAATGACAAGTAAAATTCCATTGGAAAAATTTGGGGTCAGAACATAGCCATAATTTATTTCATATTCAGTAGTACATAGCCATTACTACTCTCAAAGGTATACCCACAAGGCCAAAGATGAGAGGGAGTGATCCAAGTGGGGAACCCGATAGACTTCTATAGTGCCCCCATTCATCTTTGTCTCCCCCCCACAGACGAAATTCTGAAGATATAAAAATTAAATTAATTCATTAAAAAAAGAAGAATAATACTTTATCATTAACCAAATTTGTCAAGTGGGGAATAACTGAAAGAACGCAAAGGGAGCTAGACGGACAACCAGATGAGTGTCAGTGTGTGTGAATGGTTGTGAGTGTAGCATGTTAGTGATAATGATGTTTGAGTGTTGCAGTGAATCTGTGATTGAAGATGCCTTCTCCTTTTCAACTCCTTAGTACCACTTAGTCAATCGATATCTGACCTTGAGAGTCATCAGCAAAAAGACAAGAAGCCAGGCTTTAACCCACCTTCCCAGGATTTAAAGAAAGACTGCCCTGAAGGGTAGGTCATTGAAAGCGCCTCCCAGTCTTCAACACAGGTGTTGGAACTCACATGTCCTAATTCCCTATGCATGGAATGCTCACAAAGTCTCAGAACACTAGGGAATTCCAAGAAGAAAGCAGCCCTGTCACCCTTTTCCTTTCCCTTTTCTCCCCCTTTTTTGCGCATTACCAGTACTATTCTTATATTGTCACTATTGGATCTAGTATATATTTTGTTTGTGACTAAATTCTATTTCTGCATTGGCTGATATCTATATATTGTGAGGCAATATATATATATATATATATATATATATATATATATATATATATATATATATATATATATATATATATATATATATATATATATATATATATATATATATATATATATATATATATATATACTTAAGTGTTTTGTTTGTGTACATACTACATATATTGCGATCGTTTGGGGTTTGCCATTATTTACCATTTTCTGTAGTCATAAATAGTTGTTTTTAGATTACCCACTTATTATCCTCCCTTCAAACACCCAGGCAGCTCTACTAGAGTAACAGGCAGTGTGTCAGCAGGAAATCTAGAGCCTGCCGCCAACATGTCTTCTCACATCTTTCTCTCAATTGTCATCACATTGCTACTGAGTGCCGGTGGTTCAGGGAGTCTGATTGTGAGCTCATCCAATCTGAGACTGCTTGCATGCTAGAAGTGATCATCAAGCCATCAGATTCACCCTGAAGGGCACAAGGGCATATTGTGAATAACAAGAAAAAAAAGGTTGGTCAATGACTACTCTCAAACTATCAATTACCTACCTTGATGCTTACCTACTGCCAAACCTTGACAATCTTGTCACCCATGCTTTGTGCTACAAGTACTTTAGCGTGAATAGTTATACCACTGCATCTCATTACACACGGAAAATAAAATCTATACTGCTTTTGAGGTCAACAGATGTATCCAGTTCAAGCACCTAAGCTTTGGACTCACAAATGGGGTGGCTTGTTTCCAAAAAATGATGGATCACTTTATCCACTCCAACCTGCTCAAAGCCACCTTTGCTTACTTGGATGATGTCACAATTGGTGGGTATACCTTAGAAGAGCACATGACTCTCATCTAACCTGTATCCTTGAAGTTGTATGCACCTACAACTTAACATTGAACAAAGAAAAATGGAAGGACTTCATCGACAGTGTTAACCTACTGGGGTATCAAGAGTGCCATAAGGAACTCTGACCAGACCCTACTCACTTGACCCCTATCTGTAACAAGCCAGTTCAATCTGATAGAAAGCTTTGTCAGGGCTGCTCATCCTCTCTGCATACTACTTGGCTACGCTTTATGACATTTGATATTCATCATAAGTTTGAAGTGACAGTTTAATTTGGCTGTGTTATATTTTCTATTAGTTTGAATAATATATTTGTGTTTAGTATTTGTTCTTTGTTAGGAAGATAAATGTTTTCTGTTGTTTGGTGCATTAAGTTGAGAGAAAGGTGGATGGCAAAGGGTGAGCATGAGCCTTATGATATTTGTGCTGGATATGGAATGGTAGGAGTGGGGACTGCTTGCAGTGTGTGTGCTGGAGTTAGAGGTGGGAAAAGTGCATGATTATGAAAGAATAGCTATGCTGTAGGAGTTAGTCACTGGGCTTAGGAGGGATCTCAGCATTAGACCCAAGGGGAATTCTGGAGATCATAAGGTTAGCCCATTTAAATTAGCTAGGAGTGGAGGTTGATAAAGGAAGGAAGGAATCAGGTAGCTAGTGAGGCATCTCCTGTTCTAGATGAAAGTACAGTCACTGCAATGGAAATTGATCGCCTGCCAAAAGGGCCAACTTTCGCAAGAAAAAACAGCAGCTTGGGATGATTCTTTTTCAGTTCAGCGGCTGTAATGAAGGGATTCTTCAACACCTCCCTCCGTAGCAGCAGATCAGTCATCGTGCAAGTCTTATTTTGTCCTCCAGTCCCAAGTTTCTGCTTGAGAAAAATGTTGGGTGGTAAACCTCAAGCCGCGGCAGCCACCCTTGTGATGGTCGTTTCTCCTCTTCCTGTCTGGTGACAGATCTCTTTTGTATACAAATTCTCTTCTCTCAAAGTGAGTATCCGTGCCTTCTCCACTTCAGAGAGGTGGTTATGCATCTCTAAAATCACACAAAAATAAGAGTCACCAACAAAACAAAAATAAAAAATAGCCTAACCAAGCTGAAAACTAGCGGCAAAGCAATACGTGCTACGCACCAGTTCAAAGGCAACTGAGCTGTAGAGAGCTCTCAGACATACGATGTTTGTAAACAAACCATTTCTATGCTCTGAAATGCAACCAAATTTGATTGCGCTTTTTTGTGTATTTGATGCCTCATTTCCCTGTCAGACAAGGCTAAATTGAGGACATAAAGGTAGACAAGAAGGATCTATTCACTGTTGAAGCTGATGCTGCTGAGTCGCCAATTGGAGCTACTCCCAACTAGAGTGGCCAGCCTGCCACATTCTTTTCTTGAACCCTGAGTTTGTCTGAAATAAGGTAGTGCAGAGAAGAAATAGAGGCTTATGCAATCATTGAATCCGTTAAACAATAGTAACACTTTCTTCTCAGACAGGACCTAACCCTAATCAAAGATCAGAGTTTAGTCTCCTACATGTTCAACAACCAGCAGCAGAACAAAATAAGAATGAGAAAAATGCTTATTTTTTGGAACTTATGCCTTTTCCAGATAGTACTTTGTTTAAACTACCATTTAGCACCATTATTACAGTTTGTAACTTTGTAGAACAATGCACACCAACCAGAAGTGACTCAGTGGCTGGTCATTCCCCAAAAGTCAGAGCTCCCAAATGGACAGCCAGAGAAGCAGAGCAACAGAGCCAATATCCTTAATCAGATGTACTGATCTTTGACTTAACAGCCAAGATCTGAGGATCTGTTGTGGATGACCCAGAGACAGGACCTGATACTTTTAGTTGACCCGGTGGCCAACAAAGGCAGTAAAGCCCAGCCACCACAAGCCATACAGCCTTATACACCCCCGAGAATGGCAACAGGGAGGTAGTCAACCCACTAGACACAGGGAATTGATTATTGGGGCAAAACTGATCTTCCCATTATTCATGCCCCAATGGCCAGGTCTCTTGCAACCTGCAGGCATTAAAGGCTATTGCTTATAGAAGTTGCAAAGTCTCACTTTTGACATGGCATGAGGTAGTTGGTCAGGTCATTAAGTCTAGACAGAGGGTTGAGAGGATAGTAGTAGAGAAAAGGGAATGCTGAGAGGGAGCAAGGAGGAAGCACACCAACAACTTTCCCAGGCCCTGTCAAAGAGTTCAATTCAACCCAGTGACTGGACATCTCTAATTTACATTGACAGGGTAAGAACAGTACCTCCTAGTACCAAGTGCAGGTAGACAAAAGGTTGAGAGGATAGTGAGAGAATAAAAATAAGAGGTAGCACTGAGAGTGAGTGAGAGGCAACAACTTTCCCAGGCCCTATCAGAGTTAATCAACCCAGTGATGGGGCTTCCTTAATTTTCACTCAGACAGAGAAGACATGCAACTCCTCTAGGTACCAAGTGTAAGTTTATTGGCGGGTAGAAAAGGCTGGGTCATCCCCACTCTTTGGGGAGAAAGAAAATAGAACTGTGTTGATAGGGTAGGAACCCATGGGACCCAATCAAAAGATTGGGAGATAGCCTGAGGGCCTCACTTAGGGATACTGTTTGGTCTGTAGGTGTATGAGGCATAGGCAAAGGCTTCTTCCAATTCTACTACTCTAGCAAGGAATAGTGCAACCTATGCAGATAGCATCATTGGATTGGGAGTAATTGTTAAGATTAGTGGTGAATGATTTTTCTTAACGATTTTTGCATTTTGGGGTCACATCATATTCTATTATATATCATTTTGAAATGAGGGGGGGGGGGGCTTTACCCCCATACCCCCCACTAATTTTAATAATTTAGTAGTATTCCCTAGTAGGAATCGCTAACAAAGTTGTGCACCATTAATCTTAACAATTACCCATTGGGGTGTCTTGGGGATGTTTAGGGCCCCATTATTATTCTTGGCTTACTTAAGATGCCGAACAAAATATCAATATTTGCTGATGATACTAAATTAGCAGCCAGTGTAAGAGAAATACAGGGAAATTTTACAATTCAAGAGTGATTTAAATAGACTAGTTCAATGGGTATATAAATAATAGATAACATTCAACCTGCAAAAATGCAGAGTTGTTCACATGGGCAACCATAATAGGAGATTTAGTTATGAAATTGAAGGTTACTGGTTGGACTCCACTTAAGATGAGAGGGACTTGGTAGTAAAAAATCACTCATTGAGGTTTAAGGATAGAGCCCCTCCCACATTTAATTGGTTTAGCATAGAAGTACCAGCTTGAAATAACAAAGAAATTGGGGATTTTTCATTGTTTTAGGATGAAAATTTTCAAGTAAATACTTGTGCTCATCTCATTCAAAATTAGCAGTGAAACTTCAGAAGACCTACGCTGTGTTTTTAGTATTAAAAACAGTACTAATCATGTTTTTAGGCATTGTAGTCATCATATATCATTTCAGTTTGATGCTGAAAGGACATATTTTTAAGATACTCCACTTTGATGAGGTCAAAATGAAAGTAAATACGAGGGGCGGTCAATAAGTTTTGCAAAACAGAGGAAGGGGGATGGCTGTTTGTGGGGGTGTTAGGACAAGTTATGACAAGTTAGGACCTGCAGCTGCACGCTCCTGCCTCGTCTATTTAAGAAGCAGTAGCTGATCGCAGATCATCAGTCACAAATCTTTCAACAATGGAGAAGGTTGAGCACCGCGCAGTGATCAAATTTTTAATCAAGGAAGGCAAGAATGCAAAAAGAGATCCATGAATGCATGGTTGCAGTGTACACTGACACCCCCTCCCCTTCCTATACAACCATTGCTCGCTGGAATAGGGAGTTCCGCCATGGTCATGAGTCCCTTGAAGATGACCCCCGTCCAGGACACCTGTCAGATGTGACCAACGAGAACAATGTGGCCCGTGTAGAGAGGATGGTCCTTGACAATCGACGGGTGAAGGTCAAAGAATCGAGCGAGAACTTGGAATATGACATGGAAGTGTTATCAACATCATCCACGACAATTTCACCATGACCAAGGTCTCTGCCCGTTGGGTCCCTAGAAACCTCACGCCCTATAGAGAAATGGCTACATTAAGCATCCTGGAGGATATGTACATTAAAGCCCCCCCCCCCTTTGTGGAGAAAGCCAGAGAAGCGAGCCCTATGAGGAGAAGCGTGGGAACGGTAGCCAGTGAATAACAGTAACTGCCTACCCTGTTTGATCTCCCCGCCGCTTTGGGCAGTTGGAGCTAACATCTGTTTTAAGGAGACCACATAAGGACCTTAAACGATGCTCTAACGATCCAATTACCTACGAGACCCATAAACGTGTGGTTATATATATAAAAAAAAAGCGGTGCTAGTCAAAAGGCACGCCAAGTAGTAGGGCGGTTGAGAGTCTCTCTAATTAGCAAGCCAACTTGGGCACCCCAGTGCCAACTTCTGCACTTTTCGCTCTCACCAGATGCGAACTCACCATTCACGCTCCCCTCTGTGGCCTGGTCCCTTCCCCCTTAGATAGGGCCATGATCCGCCTATAAATAAGCCCCCAAAAGAAAGAGAGAAAGAGAAGGATCAGAATTCAATAAGAGAGAAGAAGGTTCAGTTTGTGAAGATCGATCCTTCAGCCATACAAGACGATTTCCGTGAGAAACAATAGGATCAGATTGAGAAAATTGATCCCCCCTTCCCAGGCCGAATTAACATAAATAGTCAAGCTTGGTATCGGTGCCGTACTAAAGAATCCTTTACAGACTTAGAAGAAGTCTTACTGGAGAAAAGTAAACCCGCTCACACTCGAGTGACTCTCACATCTCAAGCTCTGTAAGAGTGAGAGGAGAAGAACCCAGCCCCAACGAGGCTCCGTTCTTTAATTACGGAAAAAATCTCACCGAATACCCCAAAAGCTTGGAGAACACTCTACATTGAAGAATCAGACACCAAGAGGCGTCAAGATCACTCCCATGAGGACTCTTGGAGCGAAGAGCACCGTAACTCTCGCCGTCTTCTTAATTTAACCAGAGGCAAGTTTTCAATAAGAAGAGACCTTTCCGCATCTCTCTCCCGCCATACCACCTCGACGAAATTCAATCATCGGCCACGACAATACTCCAAAGCAAGAGATAAGCCCTCCAGCGACATCCGGCAATCCCTGATCCCTCCTGTCATGTAAGTTAGAAAGAACCTTTATATTAATATTGTGACAGTATGAGTTTAGTACGTCTCACGTTTTAAGGGAAGTAGAAACCTTTTTTCGTGAACCTCGGTCATATTTGCTAGTAGCCGAGAGTATTTAATTTAATGTTTAACGCTAATCAAATAGGGTCACGATGAAAATAGTAATCGGCAATGGGTGTGTTTATGTGTAGCCTATTTGTTTATTTGTATCATCGTAGTCTTTGTGATAGGCCTAGATGCCAACCGGAATAGTTGAGTTTAGCATTAGGACAAGGATAGAAATGTGATAATTGTTTGTTTGTCATAGTTAAATGTTACATTTAAAATATGTTTATTTTGGGATAATTCCTGTGTGTTTCCTCTTATCCTTACATGTTGAAGTAGCTCTTCCTTAAGAACAAAACCACAAAATTAGCACTCTTAGATCAAAGCCTACTTCATCAAAGTACCTCACATAACACAAAGCATACCGCAACAAAAATGGTGTCAAGAGTGGAGTGATCAAAAAGTGGCATTCTGCTACACGCCCCATGATCGACTTCAATGTTGTCAAAGTTCACAAGGCCAGAGTTGCACAAGCTGCCCTGTGCAGGTGCGGATTCGAGGAGCTCAATCATCCCCCCTACAGTCCAGGTCTGGCCCCTAGTACTTTTTATTCCACCAGCTCAAGGCTGCACTGCGTGGACGCCGGTTTGGGGATGATGAAGATGTCCAGCTCATCATCCAGGAGTGGATTGAACAGCAGCCGGGAGATTTCTGGTTGTCGGGAATTCAAAGCCGCAGGGACAAGTGGCGCAAGTGCATTGAAGTCGAGGGTAGTTATATTGAAAAATAATAAAACACTTTTCCTCATATCTCGTATCCTTATATCCGAATTGCAAAACTTATTGACAGCCTCTTGTAAGTCGACCTTGCCTTCTCTTGATGTGTAAAGAATTCCTGATTTCAACCTAATGCTAGGCATTCAGGTCAAACTTCAGAAAGCCTACACCATATTTTAACTGTTATAAAAATACTAATGGTCATTTTAAGCATTCCAGTCATCATACATGTTTTCGGTTTGGCGTACAAAGTACAATTTTTAAGATACCACAAGTTGATGGGGTTAAAATTAACATTGAATATGTTAGCTTTGCCTTCTCTTAATGTGAAAATAAACCATTTTCACACACTAAGCAACATTTAATTCGCACTTAATTCACATATTGAGAACCCTGAATACAAGTATTTATAGAGTGCTACTTTCGATTTTGGCTCCAAAACCTGTGTCTAATGTTCTTAATAGTCATGTGTTTTTTGCGTATTTAAAGTTTTAATCTTTAATAAGACTTCTCATAATTCCTCAGTAAATTTAATAGACTTTTGTTGAAATTATAGCCTCATTTTGAAAGCAAAGCATTGTGACAAAGTTTGTTTTGTCTTCAGATTCAAACCTAATACTAGGCTTTCAAATTGTTACTACTACTAGGTGTTTTAGATAATGTTTCATTGCATAACTTGTTCCTGAGGTGTGAGTAGAGTGATCGGAGAAGGGGGTATGGAGGAGGAGGACCCCCCCACTCATAATGGCAACCCATAGGGCGGCTCGATAATGGCTTCCAGTAACCAAATGCATATATGAAAAATCTATAAATAAATATAAGTACATATAAACAGTACTAATGGTGTTTTTAGGCATTTTAATCATCATTTATGGCATCATTTTCATGCAGAAAGCAATAATTTTTAAGATAGATCACTCCAAATAGTCATACTCAGAGTGCTAGTATCTTAAAATAAGTGCTTTTCCCACCTAACCAAAGCTGTAAATGATGATGAGAATGCCTAAAAACACCATTAGTACTGTTTTTACTACAAAAAAACGTAGGTTTTCATAAGTTTCACTAGCTTTCAAATTGTTTGGGGACCTCAATTTAATTGTGCCCCCCACCCCTCCCCGTTATTTTTAATCACGTAGTAGAATTAACAATTTGAAAGCCTAGCTAGCATTAGGTTGAAATCAGTGTTGCCAATATTTGAAATTATGATTTCTTTTCACATCAAGAGAAGGCAAAGTGAGCTTATTTTAATTTCATTTTGAAACCATCAAGGTGGAGTATCTTAGATATATGTACTATCCGTGCCAAACCAAAACTATATATGATGACTACAATCCCTAAAAACACCATTAGTACTGTATTTAATACTAAAAACATGGCGTTCTTCTGAAGTTTTACCAAATTATCTTTAAATGGTTATAATCAAGTTTCAAAAATACATTTTTCTCTAAAATGTAGATATTGGGGTAATTGTCGAGTTTATGACTGGAAGAGATTTTTAGTTATTTGGGGGGGTTATTTTTCTAGCTACTTTTTTTTTGGTTTCTCTCACTTCATTGTTTTATCAATAAAGCTATTTTTCTTAGAAATGGGGGTTCACTTCACTACCCCTATACTCCCACCACTTGTTATTTTAATAAACTAATAGTTTGTCTACTAGTAAACACTTAAAAAATGGTATATTTACTTACTTTAGGCCAGTGGCCAGGTAAAGTTTAAAAACACCACCATCATGATTTGTTTGATAGAAATGTGAGCCAGCAAAAAAAATAAGTCATTTTGCAAGCAGACAATTTAAATTGTTAACCGTTCATGCTTGCCTCATGCAGCAACCAATGATTTATCACAACCATAAACAAACTATTCATTCTTAGTTCTGACTTACAGGTAAGGCACTCGCATTTAGCTTTGATTAGCTCATAGTTTACTAAAAATTTGATCATTTTAGCGATGTTGGCTAAAACCAAACCTAGACGGTGAACATTTAAGGAACAGAGAGCAAGCATGTGTCATTTTGAAGAAATGGTGAGAATCAGGATGGGTGTGAGTTTAAATATGAATGGCTTGGATGAAAAAGTAGTCTCGCTTTGAAAATTCCCAAAATTGAGAAAGTGTGTTTGTTGAATGTCACATTTATCATAATAAAAACAGTAATACCAAATGGATTTGGGTGGAACAAGAATAAAATTGATTGTTGCACAAAATAGTTTGTAAAAAAAAAAATTAAATAAATAATTACAGAGGGAAAACACAAAAAGGCCTTTTTATAGTCAAATTTAGGATTCAGAATTCATTAGCAACCAAAACAAGTGAGTTTGTTGAATAAACAAAGGAATATTAAATTTAAAGACTAAATAGTATCAGGCCTGGATTATTTAGGAGAGATAGATAATCAACTACATAAAAAACAGAAAATAAAAGAAAACCCTACTCTTTATTATTATTAAAATAAAAACTTTTTACAAATAAACGCTTCTGATTGGCCAATGATGGAGTTGAATACAGATCTGTGATTGGTCAGTGAGATCGGTGAAAAACAATAAAAGTAGCCCCCAAATCATCATCATTTTTGAAGGCTCTATACATGCTTGCATGTGTCTTCCTCTGTCTCCCTCTGGCAGCTACACCCCCCAACCTCCAAACTCCTAACACCCTTCACCAATTATTCTCTATCCTCTCCACATGACTGAACCACTTTAGTCTGCTTCTTCTCAGTGCCCCACTAATGCATTCTATCCCCAATCTATCCCTTAATTATTATTATTATTTGAGATAATGAACACAAAATTCTTGTGGGAAAAGCCTAGCAGTCATGAACTTAAAAACAAGCTCCCACAGAACAGTGTCCATATGTCAAGTAAGAAAGAATGAATGCTAGAAGAGAGAAATTGAAATGTGCAAATAAATAAATAAATAAGTTTAAAATTATTAAAATCAAATCAATATTAAAAGGCAGTAGCACCCACCCTTAATCTAGTATTGCAACCTCATTTGAAGATATTAAGATCTTCCTGCATAACTTCTGCAGGAAGATCATTCCACTGCTTTACCGTAATTGGCAAAAAGCAACGTTGAAACAATTCAAATTCAGAGATGCTCCGCACATCCATCTCAGTACACTTGAGCGTCTGGATGTCCTCTTCCTTCACAGCCCAAGTTTCACTGCTGTACAACATTGCACCTCGTATGCACGCAGTGTACTGATGTCCCTTAGCTCAGAGGATAAAACCCCTTAGCATCAAGAGAGGAAGCAGCTATCTGAACCTTTTCCAACCACTTCTAACCCTTGCCATGGAACTCGCCCCAGTACCTCCCCCTTCACTGATCATATCTCCCAGATAGCAGAACTCCTCTATGCATTCAAGCGGCACACCATCAAATACAATCCTCTCCTCTACACACAGTGCACTGAAACTCTCCATCATTCTGCAGCCTACCCCTGATACCACTACATCTTCTATGCACCCACAAACGACATCCATTAGGCAGGATAGTTATTCCCTACTCCTCTGTGACAGACTGCACATGGCCACATACCCTCAATGATGTCATTACCACCACGCACTCTTGAAATCATTATCTTTATTTTATCCAAATTCACTCTCAGCCACATGGAATTCATCCCTTCCCTCCACAACCTGAACTTCTGAAGTGCCATCTTCTCATTCTCAGCAATCAGCACTAGGTCATCAGCGTACAATAACTTGAATGGCAATCCTGTTCTAAAATTCTGTGACAGCACTTCCAGGACCATAACAAAGAGCAAGGGACTCAAAATGAATCCCTGATGCACACCAACCTTCACAGAAAAGTCATCTCTAATTCTCCATTTACCCTTACCTGGGTTTTCAAACCTTCATACATAGCCATGACCACCCTAACCAACCACTCATCAATCCCTAATTTTCTCATTGCCAACCTGACCACATCTCTTAGTACCCAATCAAAAGCCTTTTCCAGGTCAACAAAAATATAATACAACACTTTTTTCTAGCAATGTACTTCTCCCAGAGTTGTCTAACTATAAATATAGCATCTGTGGTTCCTTTTCCAGGCGGTTCCTTTTACAGGCATGAACCAAAACTGCATGTCATCAAAGTTCATCCTTTCACTAATCATTTCTTCTAGAACACACCCCATGATCGAAGAGCTTTATGCCTCTGTAGCTACCCTTTTCTAGCACATTACCTTTTGTATCAGTGTGTTGAAATTCAACTTTAATACCAATATCCTGTCATTAATTCTATTCACACCACGTACCAGTCTTTCCACTTCTCTGCTAATAGAACACCAACACTGCCATAACCTTTAGTATTTCCCATCTAAAACAGTTTATATCTCTATTCCTTTCCCACAATCATTCTCACTGATCCACCCCTCCATCTATGTTCTTGCACACAGCATACGTCCACATTTCTCTGTGATAGGGTCTCAACTACCTCCCCCTGTCTACCCTTCAAATTACCCACATTCCAACTAGCAATTCACAGCCTCATTTTTTGTTCTTGTTGATCTAGGTTTAAGTCTTTCTAGTTCAGGTACAATCATGATAGAATATAAGTGGAGGGAAGGACAGGTTACGAGCCCATCACATGCACACAGACAAAGCCAGGAAACTGAGCCCAATTCCCACAAGCATTAACCTGCAGATGTATCAGAGGCCTCAGAGCACCCCACCGGGACAACTACAGGGATCCCTGTCCATGCACACACATGGCACTGTAACTATCCCACCATTTTTCACCCACTGGAGCAGCCTCCTAGGGCCGGACCCCCAACTATTAGGCGGAAGTGGCATCCTGAAAAAGAATGTACCCTGTACCCTCTGACACACTCAAGTCTCAGGACCCCAGCTTCAAACATACAAATTATGACTAGAGGGCCCACTCACCATACCCCCCCCTTCCTCGAGCCACCAAATAGGTAGCAGTGGCAAACTTTCATGGGCTGCATACCCTTGCTGACACCCAGCCCAGGTATTGGCTGAGGGCCTAGCCTTTGTCTAAAAAGGCTGTACCCTACAAGGCAGCAGGAGGTTTTAAAATCAGAGTTTTCCTTCTCCTAAAAATGAAAATCCTACAAGGCAGCAGGAGGTTTTACGGTCAGTTTCCTTCTAGCCTTTTCCTAAAAAGTAAAATCCAAGCTTATGGGTTCCTACCCATAAGCTGTTTAGTGCCAAAAACATAATACTTCCTGGCAGCTCTCCCTAAAAAGGACCAACTCCTGGTGCCGTCAGGCCTAACAGCGATCATTATACTGACCTTTATGCCTATTTCATTATCCAGTCAGGATATGCCCTGGCCAAGGCAGGATGGTGAACTACTACTAATACTGAGTTACTAATCAAACCATGTAAAAGGCTAAATTCATTTTTTAGTAACCAGCAATACCCACTGGCTGCTACCACAAGTAAACTTTAAAAAAAGAGTCAAGTAAAAGGACTGGTAGAACAAAAAACAACATTTTCATTCAGTGGAGAAAAGGACGGCAGGTATAAATGAAAAGGAAGGTGGAGTTATAAATGAAAATCGTAGAAACCTAGAGAAGATATGAATATTGAAAAAAGATAGTCAGCAAATGATAATAAATTAATATTTAGTCATTTGGCCTTTGTTCTCAATGACTTTTCTGAGTCTTTCAGGCATGCTTTCACATAAGCATTTGAAATATTCAGGTTCCATTGCAACCCAAAGTAATTTTAGCTCCATCATAAGCTTGGGGACTGAGCTGGTATTTTCTTCTCAGAAAGTGTTTTTTATGTGGTTCCAGCAATTTTCTATGGGATTTAGATCAGGAGAGATCCCAGGCCAATCCAAAACAGTGATGTTATTGTCATTGAGCCACTTCATGACTTCTTTTGACCTGTGCTTAAAAAATTGCCACTTATATAAAGCAAACATGTTAAGTAAATGCTGTTCTAATAGTTTAATATAGCGCTCTCCATTAATTTTACACCATTTAGGAAGGAAGTACATGCCTGCTCTGCCCATGTTGCCACTATAGGCACCCCAAATCATTACTGAATCTGGGTGTTTTACTGTGTACTTTGGATGGTTTCTGTTGGATCCTAGTGGACACCTTACCCTATTAGAGGCCGATTGGATGCATTTAAATGTTGATTCATCTGAGAACATCACCAAATTCCAAATTTCTTTGGTCCAATCTTTATATTTATGAGCAAATTCAAGTCTTTTTTTTTC
Source organism: Ceratothoa steindachneri (assembly GCA_963969495.1). NCBI lineage: Eukaryota > Metazoa > Arthropoda > Malacostraca > Isopoda > Cymothoidae > Ceratothoa > Ceratothoa steindachneri. Next base: position 157,229,156 of record OZ018320.1, read on the forward strand.
ATTCACTCAGTAAGAAGGGGTTACTTCAATGCTCTCATGGATGGAAGTTTCAAGTCCTTGTTCAACCAGTGACGAATAATTTGTAATGATACATTTTATAATAATTCTAGGTGTAATCTTTTCAATTCGGTAGATAAAATTGTAAGATCATTTGCACTCTCTCTTTCTAATAGGTTATCAGTCGCCTAGGAAGTCTTTTTAGGCCTCCCCTTCATAAATTTATGGCTTGGAATGTACCCTGCAGGATTCCCTTTAGTGTGAGCAAAGAGCCTCATGATGGTTACCTTGGATCTCTTCAAACATAGACAAATCTCTTTAATTGGCACATTTACTTTTCTTAAAGCCAAAATGTGTGCCTATTCTTCACTAGACAAAATTTTCCAACCATAATGATGGGTATTTCAATTAAATATTATTCCAAATTATTGGTAAAAATTTTTTTAAAAGACATCCAATATCAAAGATTCGATGTTACCAAAACAATCTTAAATCTGTACTAACTTGAAACCTTTTAGAATTTATAGTTGCCAGATATTGCTACAATAAATTCACTGTGAAATAGGGGCAAATTATGATAAAGACTATGCTGTAAAGCTTAATATATTATAGTCTCAAGAATTCTTGCCATTTTATTTTTTTAGGTCTCAAGAGTTTTTGCCGGGACTGTATTTCTTTAAAACTAACAAATGGAATGTCTCTGACAAACAGGTTGAAAAATTTGTACAGAAAAGGGCAAGGTTGGTACAAGTAAAAATGCATTGAAACATAGCTCCCCTACTGTAATAATAATAAGCATATTTCTATGGTGCTCTTCAAGGCCACTGGACTTTACAGTAGGTCTTCAAGGCATGCTTGAAGATACTCAGGGTGAAGGAAGGGGCTATAGGAGTAAGGCAGATGTCCACACCCTAGGAGTCAAGAAAGCACAATCACATGCAGAGCGCATAGAAGGATACAAGGTACAAATAATAAATGGGTTGAGTCAAAATGAGAGATCTCAGGGCAGAAAAAAGGTAAGAGGGTGGTGCTCTTGAATGTAAAATTGACCTTGAATACAGTGTAAAAAAGGATGAGTAGCCAATGCAGAGGGGGAAGTAATGTAGAGGCCATTTTCCCTCTTTATCATTGGAATTTTTGCCATTTTACCTTTCAACTTGTCACCCCAGGGTTCTCTTCAACCGAATGTGGCAGCACTCACAAGGGATGTGATAGCATGTGGTCATTTCCAGATGTCTCATTAAGGCCTTATGTTAGCCTGGCTAGGGTTCCTCCCCCAGGCTAGCAGACACGAGGAACCCTGCTGACAACTTGACTAGATGACTCTCACAGAGATCCCACCCTCACAGCTGCACTTGGGTTGGGCATGCTGTAAAGAGGTATTGGGCTGTGTCTTGTGCCTGGTAGCAATGTTAGTGAGTCAGGTTCATGCAATATTTATATGCTTTGTTTGTGCTGGTGACTTCCCCCGACTGACCCATTTGTGAAATGGGAGAGATCTTTTCTCTGAAATGTTGTGTGCACAAAGACTATATGCATTGCTGTGTTGTGTATGTGGATAGCTTTGTGGATGATGGGGTCTGGTTTTGGTGTAGTAAATGTTATCTGGATGATGGTATGGGTCTTGCATGTAGTGGCATGGGTTCTTGGGTTTCCAGGACTATGGAAAAATATGTTCTCCATTGGTTGAGATAGTGTTTCAGTGACACAATCTTTGTTTCATGGTGGTGATTAATTGTGTGTTGCAAGTACAAGTTGTTACTAGGCAGCGCTTGGTAGAAGAAAACAAAGCAACACAAAGGAAGCGTGCTCCGGTATCGGTGGTAGGCCCGCCTCACCCTGGCACAGGAACATGCGACCTAAAACAAACAGTCAAATAAAGTGAAGGCCAGCCTCCTGCAAAAAGTGGTATAGTCTACAAGCCTGTGCAAACAACCAGTCCTGAGTACAAGGGACAAGTAATAGCAACCCCACTGGTACTGGGATAGGTAATGTGTATGGACATCACACAGAGTGGGACATTCAACAAGAATATGCCGAAAAGTATGGGGGACAACGTAGTCATCACAAAAAAGTACAGGCGAGCGCTCCATCAAATGATAGTGGATCCGGGAAGTGTATCCAATTTGGAGATGACAGAAAATAACCTGAGGTCTCCGTAGAATTGGGGGTAGGTTAATAGGAACAGTTGTTGTGCAATGGCACACATCTTCTTTGACAAACAGGCCAGAGAGCTGGCTGTATTCCTGGCATATAATTGGTGTGAGGAAGAGTGAAACGCTGGTTTGGTCGCCCAGTCCCCGTGGAATTCCTACATGTTCAGGAACCCAGCACAAGATAATCTTGACTTCCGCCCAGCTTGCTGAAATCGTTGCATCACAGAGATTCCTATGTCCTGAGACCACTCAAGGCACTTTGCGAGTCGCTATAAATCACAATCCAGTCTCCAAACGGGTATGTCACATTATCTCCCTGACCGAGCAGTGTATTGCAACCAGCTCGGCTGTGAAGACAGCTGCAGCCCCTGGCAGAGCCCTGCTGACTTCAAACAGGGGATATGGCATGAAAACCAACTCTCTTGGCACTTGGAGCCATTTTTTATGAACAGTCCTTATTTAGGCTCAGTGCACTGAAAGAAAGGAGAGGCTAAGCTGGGGCCAGTTGGGGTGTGGAGTCCCATCAGCATGGCAGCCAGAAAGACAAATCTCCGCGCCCTTTATGGGGAGCCATTCGTATACACTGGCATGCTTTCAGTGTGCTCCAAAAAGGCCAAACACAATACTCCTGCCACTATAAAAGCTTTGAGAGCAGAGATGTGGCAAAAACTAGTCAAAGGTGGTACCTTCCAGGGTGGCATCCTGGGTAAAACCAGGGGTGTCACCGGCCTGAGAGGTATAATGAGCTCTCGAAGGAATTTCCTAGCCTTAAACCAGAAGGGCTTAGGGTATGACTGGTGTCTCTTGGCAACATAGGCACTGCCAAGATCAGCTGCGAATGCAGTGAGAGCTGTTAGTAACTGATGGAGGCGCTGGGATCGCACACACTGGTGAATAAACTCCCCAGTATCGACAAGTAGGCTCTCGATGGGGGAAAGTCACTATGGTGGATCAAGCCTACCTTCTGCAATACACACTCCGCTATGAATGCATAAAACTTGCATCCATAGTAGAGCTTCAAACGAACAAAGGATCGATAAAAAAGTAAGGCAGTAGCCCTATCAGCACCCCAGATTCTGAACATTACATAACGAAGAATATCCATGACATGGGTACAAGAGACCCAAAGGCTGCGATGCGAATATGAGCACCCCAGATGAGGTGTCAGTAAAATACAAAACCAAGGAAACTGTGCAAGTCTACCACTTCCTGGCGAACCCCATTTAGAAACAAGTCTGGGTCAAGGTGGAGCCATGGATAGTGGCAGAAGTGCACTACCCGAGTCTTGCAACAGGAAAACAGAAGCCTGTGCGCTTCAGCATAGCTAAAAATTGCGGTAATACTTCAGATTAGGGGCGCACGGTAGGTGGCACTGTTAGTATAATAATAATAATAATAAGTCTTTTGTAATGCGCTCTTCAAGGCCTGAGGCCTTCCCAGAGCGCACGTTGTGCTGAGATGAGAATGGAAATTCAAGAGGGGGAAGAAGGCAATATCGAAAAGATGCATTTTCAGGAGACGCTTAAATGTGGTAAGAGAGGGAGAAGACCTGATTTTAGCAGGAAGAGCATTCCACAACTTAGGGGGCGCAGATTGAGAAGGAGCAGTCCCCCATCGAGCAGGGGGATGAATGAGGAATATTCAAAAGAGGTGCATGTGATGACCGAAGAGCCTGAGGGACATGGCGTGGTGAGAGGGCAGAAGAGAGGTAAGACGAGGCTTTGTTGTTTAGGGCCTTAAATGTGAAGAGAAGTATCTTGAAGTGAGTACGGGATCTGACAGGGAGCCAGTGCAGTTCATGCAAGGGTTTCGAGGGAGAAAAGCGAGGGCGACGGAGGAGAAGCTGGGTGGCATAGTTCTGTACAAGTTGAAGGGGGCGGAGAGAGGAGGATGGCAGATTCATAAGCAGTGAGTTACAGTAGTCAAGGTGTGAGGTGATGAAGGCATGAACAGCAGTCTCAAGACTTTGGCGATCAAAGTGAGAACGAATGCGAGAGAAGTTATGAAGGAAACATAGAGAGGATTTGCTGACATTGTGGATATGAGGCTTAAAGGAGAGATGCTTATCAAAAACAACACCCAGATTCCTGACGCAGTCAGAGAAAATGATAGTATTACCGGCCAGAGTAAGCGAGGGAAAGAGAGATTTAGATTTTTGACAAGAGCAGGGGTGCTGACAAGGAGGACCTCAGTTTTGGAGTGATTAAGCCTGAGGAAGTTGGTAGAGAGTCAGTCAGAAATGGAGAAGTAGGCAGCCAGGAGGTCAGTGATAGAGTAGGCAAGAGACGTGGGGGATGAGGAAACAAAAATTTGAGTGTCATCAGCATATAGGTGGAAGGATAGACCGAGATTACGGAGAAGGGAACTAAGAGGGAGAAGGTAGATACGAAATAGTAGAGGACCAAGGACAGAGCCTTGTGGCACTCCAAAGCGAATGAGGGTAGAGTCAGATGAAACGTCGTCAATCACAACGGATTGGGTACGAGATGAGAGGTAGGAGCGGAACCAGTCAAGCACGGTGCCTGATATGCCGAGGAAAGAGTGGAGACGATCAAGTAGGACGCTATAGTCAATAGTATTGAAGGCAGAGGAGAGGTCAAGTAGAACGAGGATGGAGACACAACCCCTGTCCGCGGCTCTTCGCAAGCAATCGGACACATTGAGAAGGGCAGTTTCTGTGGAGTGACCCGACTTGAAACCAGATTGATAGGTTTCATCAATGTTACAGGCCACCATGTGACTGTTGATGCGTGAAGCAACCACTCTCTCCAGAACCTTAGAGAGGAAAGGAAGTTACGAAATCAGGCGATAATTGGAAGGGTCAGTGGGGTTCAGTTGAGGCTTTTTAAGACAGTAGCTTCACATGTGACCAATCAGTGTTATAATTTTTTGTTGTTTGGATGATTTGTAGCATTGAGGCGGTATTATTTACTAAATATCTGCACCTCTGCTTGTTTATAGTTTTTTCTAAGTTAGGTAAGGTTTCTTGATGTCTTTTATTGTTTGTTTTTTTGTTTTCGTAATTTTTTGTTTCGCAGTGAACGATAACAGCTTCTTACTGGCAATGTCCTAGCTATAAATAGAACCCGCTTAGCATTTGTTTCTCTTCATTAAAGCTTTTCCGTGCTATAGTTGTGCTTCTTTGTTATTCGAATTCGGGTTTATTTTGCATGACCGCGAAAAACTTTTAGATTATTTAGAGGTGTATAAACTAATCAAGAAACCTATAAAAGTAAGTATTGTTTGTCATTAGGTTAGGTTTTATTGCCAGTAAAAAGCCGATGGGGAAAAAACAGTAAATTCAAGGGAATTGCTCATGGGGGAGACCACCCTGCGATGATCCTGTTTCAATCAATTGGGGGGGTCTGCAGAGTGCAGCCCCTAAGTATATACTCATATACAAAAAATATAACACTGTGATTGTTTACATCTGACGCTACCATCTGACATCATAAGACATATATTGTAGCCTATAAACAGCAGCACCTACCATGCGCCCCGAAACTGAAGTGAGTAAATATGTAGATTATCGGCGCGAATGATGGGACGTACTATTTCATCTGTGTTCCAAAATGTTTCACATTTTGTTTATAGACTATGCAGTACAATTTTGGTCACCATATTATAGGAAGGATATTGATTTGCTTGAGTCTGTGCCGAGAAGGATGACAAAGATGATTGGTGGGCTAAGGAACTTACCTTATGGCGAAAGGCTCAGAAAACTAAATCTACATACATTGGAAAGGAGAAGAGTAAGAGGGGAATTGATTGAAGTCTTCAAATGGGTAAAAGGATATAATAAAGGGGATCTGGGTAAAGTTCTTATACTTAGTGAACATGACAGGACACGTAGCAATGGGTTTAAGCTTGATAAGTATAGGTTTAGGAAGGAGATTGGGAGGAATTGGTTTACAAATTGTGTGGTAGATGAATGGAATAGGCTCACTAGACATATGATAGAAGCCTCCTCTCTGGGTAGTTTTAAGAATAGATTAGATAAATATATGGATGAAGCTGCTAGATGGGACTGACTTTTTTTTATGTACATATGTATATATTTTTCTTATGAGTGGGGAGATTATATTTTGCGGTTGCATGAATGGACATAATCCTCTGGATGCATTTTATGTATATTGTAGATTAGATCTGACGAACTCATGTTAAGGGTGACAATGTTGATGACTTTTCTCTGGTAAGAAATCTTTTGTGTGTTGACTGGAACAGGAGCTGCCAAGTGTAGGCCATGAATAGTCTTTTGCAGTCTCCTTCTTTTCTTATATTCTTAATAATGTTCTGATGTTTACAGAGGTAAATGCTTTGACTAAATCATGTTAGCGCCTTTAATCATTTTGCAAATTATAATAGGGGTGGGGGTGGGGTCAGGACTCAAACGGGCATGAATATTCTGACACGGGTGAACGATAATATTTACTCCCCAAAAAAGTTTGGTAACACTGAAATGTTACCAAAAATGCATTCGGCCATAAACTGAACAATTACCAATACAGGTTGTTTTTAGGTTTCGATAATGCAATTATAACTTGTAAAAGTGTATTTTTGTGCCGAATAAAAGGCAATATACAATACAGAAAGGCCTAGAGAATAGATTCAAAGTAATTTCTCTGTATAAACAATGGAGACATTAATCTACCTATATTGTCATTATGAGCAGTTTAATCAACTCTGATGGGTAAATATGTAGATTATCGGTGCGAACGATAGGACGTACTATTTCGTCCGTGTTCCCAAATGTTTCACATTTTTGGAGTACATTTAAGTTGTTGGCTCATGTGGGGGTAAACACAATGGGGGGACTACACTACAATAATCCTGAGTTTCATTAAATTTGGGGGGGGAGGGGGGGCACAGCCCCCCCCCCCAGTATATAATCTTAATTGTTTATAGAATAATAATTTGAAAAGGACTCAAACACGCATGAATATTCCGACACGAGTGAACGATAATATTTACACCCAAATTTTTTTTCCGGCCGGGCTGCTAATCTACATATTTACCCTCTGATAGGCCCTTGTGGCTTTTGTAATCTGTTGAATTGTCATGATAATGAAATCCTATGGATGTAGATTATACCATGGTGGTAGCTTTCTGGGATTTTTATTTTAACTTGGATGACTTTGATAAGCCTTAGACACTTTTCTTGGTAAATATGTAGATTATCGGCACGAACGATGGGACGTACTATTTCGTCCGTGTTCCAAAATGTTTCACGTTTTGGGAGTACATTTAAGTTGACGGCTCGTGTGGGGGTAAACACAATGGGGGGACTACACTATGATGATCCTGAGTTTCATTAAATTGGTGGGGGGTTTGGGGGGCACAGCCCCCCAGTATATAATTTTAATTGTTTATAGAATAATAATTCGAAAAGGACTTAAACGCGCATGAATATTCCGACACAAGTGAACGATAATATTTACACACAATTTTTTTTTCGCCCGGGCCGCTAATCTACATATTTACCCTTTTCTTAACCTTTATTTTACTATGTAATACATGGCAGATGTCAGCATATAAAACTATGCATAGCACAAGAAACCAAATGCTTACCTCATTTTAAGCTCTGATTGTAGTTTATGAATTTCTTTGGAAAGATCATCATTTTCAGATGAAAGCAGCCAACATTTATATGTTAACAAGAAAATAACAAATGCCAGTCCTATTAAGATAAAGTTTGGGGTGCGCCCATTCATCCTCCTCATAATTTACTCTAACTTATATTCTAAGGTAAAAAGTTTCTTAAATAATATCGCCTCTCGGGCCAGCGTAATTCAAATACATAGGTCATGAAATTTTCATTGACGTATACAATTTGGTTTCAAGGAACTTCGGAGTGCCACAAATATCATTATGTTCGAAAGAGTCGGATCGACTTAATTTACACAAAATATACTATAAATTAAATTGGCCAAAGTGGTAGTTCTGAAGGACACTTTTTAATTAATATAATATTAAGTTTTTGTCAAATTTAATAAAGGAAAAAGAAATGTTGTGTTTATCTGATTTTTTTTTTAATCGGTATACTTATCTGGCACTTCGAACAAAGTAAATAAAAACGAAATTAAAGGCATATTTAAAAGTTCCGATCACTTGGTTGAATGCATTTGCTAAACACATTTTATATTTTGCCTTCATTAGTATATGTGCTTTTTTGCGAACTTGTACCGTGATATATTTATTAGAACGTAGGGCTCAAGAATTAAGTATTTATATGGTTTTCAGTTACATTTTTTTATCCTTATAATTTGCTACTATTTAGAGTGTTTTCTATTTATCTATTAGCTCCCTTGGTAAATATGTAGATTAGCAACTCGAACGATTGGATGTACTATTTCGTCCGTGTTCCAAAATGATTCATGTTTTTGGAGTACATTTAAGGGGACGGCTCGTGTGGGGGTAAACACAATGGGAAAACCACACCACGATGAGCCTGAGTTTCATTAAATTGGGGGGTCTGGGGGGGCACAGCCCCCCAGTATATAATCCTAATTGTTTATAGACTAATATGCTAACGTTTACAGAGGTGAATGATTTAACCAAATCATGTCAGCGCCTTTAATCGTTTTGCGAATTATAACGGGGGTGTGGGTGGGGTCTGACGTCAGACGACTCAAACGTGTATGAATATTCCGGTAGGAGTGAACGAAAATATTTACCAAAAAAAAACACTTTCTCGGTCGAGTCGCTAATCTACATATTTACCGCTTCCTTAATCTATCCTGCTCTTCAATTTTCTTTTCTACTGGGTGAAGATACTGTTATAATTATATATAAATGTAGTTTTAAGTTCAATGCTAATTTGTGATTTACTGGATAAGATATCAATTAAAGTATAAAGGTATGAATAAAGTTCATGGATTTATGAAGAATAGAAAGGAGATCATGAGGTTCCTCAACTAATTGGAGCTGTAGGTTTATAAAAGTTTACGGTTTTGTAAAATGAATTAACGATAATAGTTTTGTATATACCCTCATTCTTAAGTATAATGTATTCGAGGATAAAAGGGAATTTCTGCATGATGCTTGCGAATCAGCAGACTCTGACTTCTTTTTGTAAAAGAAAAGAAACCTGTTATATCTGAACAGAACTTGGTCAAATTGTGAAACATATACCGTTGTTTACAAAAATAGATAACTGATATGAGTAAAGATGTTAAATTTGAACAATTACTACAAGATCTATGAAGCCATGATGTGTACGAATTGTGTTTGTAAATTACGAATGTTGAAAATGTCCCAAGATAAAAAAATGAAAATAATATAACATCAGTGTGGTGGTCATAATAAAGCGTAAATACCTTTCTCTAGGCTTTATTCAACTAACAAAACATCAATACAGCCTGAAAATAAAAGAGAAACAATATAAATAAACATACCCATTCTAATCAGGTTAACAAGCACAATTAGTTATAAGTAAACAAAATAATGTAGTGTAACCCATTAGGCAAATATACATATAAGGTTAAATGAAGCTTAGATCAGCACATTTTCACCCCCCTTGAAGAATCATTGTTCTTTATAGGGACGAGGCTTGTGGCGTTCCCGCGTAGATCGGCGCAGTTGTTCCGGGCCAGCATGTGCAGGGGTGGAAGGTTCATCCCTACGTTGTAGATTAGCTGGAGCTCTAGATACCCGGGCCGGGAGATAATCCACCTTCATATCTCCTTCCTTGATGAATATACTCTGATCACCTGCAGCATTGGAAGAATTCAATTCATATGAATCGATATTAGGTACCAGAAGAATCTCCACCAACCCAGTCTCTGTAGAAGGATTGACGTTGAGATCCTCTTGCCTCTCATATAATGATATGTTACCAATCAGAGCAGGGGCATGCACTGATATTGTTGATTCGCGTCCATCGGCAAATCTTACATGAGTGTATTGTGGGTTTGTCTCTAACAACTGAACCTCATCAATGAGGGGTTCATATTTATTGGCGCGAACGTAACGTCGTAGTAAGACGAGTCCAGGAACAGATAACCAAGTTGGCAACGAATTGCAACTGGGAGATCAACGCTGGTACGAGAAGAGCCTCTCATGTGGCGTAGCATTGGTGGCTGTGCAGAGCAGAGATCTAATAGAATGAAGGGCGTCAGGCAGCACTTTCCCATTGACATTTTGAAGGTTCTTGGATGCCAGAGCAAGGGTTATGTGCTTCCAGATTATAGCATTATACTACTCACACTGCCCATTCCCTCGAGGATTATAAGGTGTCGTTCGACTAGTGGCGATGCCTAGATTGTGCAAGAATTCACGTAGATCCTTGGCCATAAACGAGGATCCGTGATCAGAATGCAGGTAGGAAGGCATACCAAATATCGCAAAAATCTGATTTAGACAATGGATTATAGTACTAGTAGTCATGTTCTGAAAGGCAAATGCAACCGGAAAACGAGAATACTCATCCACCACCGTGAGCATATAGCGGTTTCTGGAATTCGAAGGTAGAGGCCCTTCGAAGTCCAAAGTAAGACGTTCAAGGGGCTGTGTGGTCTTGATAAGGGGAGTTTGGTGCAGTTTGTAGAACCAAGGCTTCAATCAGGCACAGTTGGGGCATTCAGAGCACACCCTCCTCACATCTTCCATGGAATAAGGAAGATTTCTCACTCTGATAAAATGAGCAAGTCTTGTTGCACCAGGATGGCAAAGTCGAGCGTGGAGCTCAGATAGTTTCTCGTTATTGACAGTAGCTCCACAGTGAGCACTTGAGAGAGTGTCTGCAGGAATGTTGTATTTACCAGGACGGTACACGATGTTATAATTGTAGTACCCCAACTCCACCCTCCATCGTTGAATTGTATCATTCTTGATTTTTCCAATCTGATTCGTTCGGAACATAAAGCTGTTGGTCTGTAACTAAGGTGAAACGTCGTCCTGTCAAGTAATAAGACCATCTCTTTACAGATTCCACAATTGCATATGCCTCCTTTTCTACTGCAGAGTGTTTGCGTTCAGTAGGTGTGAGGGTGTGAGAGAAAAGGGCAACTGGAGGGCCTGCCTGATTCAGAGTAGCAGCAATGGCTGTATCGGAGGCATCAGTCTCAACTACCAAAGGAATAGTTGAATACATCGAGTGCACAACAGCCTTCCCAATCTCTCCTTTGAGATCATCGATAGCTTTCAGGGGCTCTGGACTCAGAGGAAAAGTGACAATGGCAACAAGAGGTCTGATCTTGTCAGAGAATCGGGAAACCCAGTGGAATAATAGGAAAACATACCAATAACACGGCGTAAGGAAGTACAGTCTTTAGGGATCGGTAATTCCTTTAATAGACGTAAACGTTCAGAATCTGTTTTGAGATAGCCGTGGGTTGTTGTGCTACCAAGAAAATCTATTGATTTTTTGAAATGACAGACTTAGTCTCGTTGAAGGTAAGGTTGTGGAACCGGGCAGCCTCTTGAAATTTCGCCAAGTTCTCAAGTGCACAATATTGTCCACATAAACATAAGTTCTATGCAGGTCGTGTTGCTTGATAATGTTGTCAATAGTCCTTTGCAAGCAAGCAATGCCGCTCATAACCCCGAATGGCACTCTGTGAAATTGATATAGCTTGCCAATCGCTTCAAAAGCATTATATTATCTGGTGATAAGTACTTTTCAGATCCAGTGACTATAGTACTTGTAATGAGACAGTTCCGTGACAAGGTCGTCTATTCTTGGAAGAGGGTACGCATCCAAACGAGTGAATCTATTAATGGTCTGTCCATAATCAACAACTAATCTTTTTCGGTGTCGCTCATTCGACACGACAAGAACTTGCGCCCTCCATGGAGATGTGCTCTCCTCAATAACACCATCATGTAACATCTTGTTAATTTCAGACCTTATAAACTTCTTATCATCAACCCGCAAACTGCGAGATTTTGTTGCAACGGGTTTACAATGAAGAGCAAGACTTGAAAAGAGACGAGGTGTATCCACCAAAGCAGACAGTACACTGTAAGTGGCAAGGTTGGAGATATTTAGATCTTTCTTGGATCCGCCAAAGTCCACAGTAACACTAGAGGGCTGGCTCATAAAGTCTTGACCAAGAATGACATCACAACACAAGTCTGGCAGCGCAGAGAGCCTTGTATTGTAGTAGCACTCACCCTTCAAATTGATGTCAACTGTTCAGCGTCCCATCACAGGAGACGAATGATGAAGAGGCCACATATACGCCTCCAGTCGCTGGAACAGCGTTCAACTTGTGTTTCTTGGCATAGCTATGTGAAATGAAAGATTCAGAGCTCCCTGCGTCGATAAGAGCAATCACTTCATTATTACCAACCAAAACATACCAAGTAGTTTGCTGCAGTAGTCCCGGGGAAGAAGCAGAGATTAAGACTAGTGTAGAAGACTGAGTGGATGCAGAAGTAGAAAATGTAGTAGACCGGCACACTTTAGCAAAGTGCCCCTGCTTATTACACTTATGACAGGTGATGTTTCTTGCAGGGCACTGTTCACAGTTGTGACGGGGACCACCACAGAAATAGCATCGGAACTTTAAATTGGCAGCAGCACAGGTCCCATCATTGGTGCAAGCTGGCTCGGATGTCGCAGCAGAACTTACACAAGAAACAGTATAACGAGAATACGACTCTGAGGTTTACTGAGCAACATCGAGTGCCCTGGCTTGATTAACAGCCGTACTTAGGTCCAAAGTTTTGTTTTAAAGCAATCGTTGCCTGATCGTATGAGAGAGCAAGCCATTGATGAAAGAATCCCGTATGTAATCATCCCGATTATGGGAAGCAGTAGCAGACTTAAAGTTACAATCCTTGCTGAGCACCTGAAGCTCTTGTAGATACTTATCTATTTTCTCCCCTTCATGCTGCCTACGAGTAGCCAATAAATGTGTCGTGAACACTTCATCTCGGGGCTTGACATGGAAGTCTTTGAAAAAATATAGAGCTGAATCATTGGAAGTACACTCTGCAATGTAACCATATACGGATGGGGAGACAAAATTGATCAATGTAACCAGCTTGTTAGGATTAAGGCTTGCGAAGGATTCCAGGGATGCAGAGAAAGTACGATTCCAGTTATTCCATTCTCGTGCAGCAGTAGGCGAGTTGGGGATACATCCAAGCATTCAAGTCTCAGGAATTTATCCATTTTTAGATCAAACGCAGCTTGTTTTTATTTTTATGATGCTATGGGAGGGCTACCACTATTTATTTAAAGCACCAGTACAGCCTTTGGATCGGCACTGGCGGGATTGTTAGTTGAATAAATTGTGGTGATCATAATAAAGCGTCAATACCTTTCTCTAGGCTTTATTCAACTAACAAAACATCAATACAGTCTGATAATAAAAAAGAAACAATATAAGTAAACATACTTATTCTAATCAGGTTAACAAACACAATAAGTTATAAGTAAACAAAATAATGTAGTGTAACCCATTAGGCAATTATACATATAAAGTTACATGAAGCTTATATCACCTCAATCTGAAGACATATTCAAGTTCACTCGGTCTGAATAAACTACGAAAACGAGAAGCTGAAAACTTATTTATCCCAATCATAGGAAAGCTTGCTCGTCGCTTTACCCACCCCAAGAAGAAATTAAAGTCAGAAACTTCCTGCTAGCTGAAACTTAGAGCTTTCTGCTGGTGATGTTAATTCAACTGTTGACCTGGCATCGGAATTGAACTTCATCTTAATTCAACAACTCTTCACATGGGGTTTAGCATGATCAAAGGGGAAGGGGCGATATTTACTAGAAAAATCTAATTTAGATATCACAATAACTTCCTGTATTTTTTATAAGAAGCGGAACGAAAAAAGATAACTTTCTATAAAACAAGGTCTGCTGACCAAAAAGCCGCATGCTCTCACTTATTCTGATTTATGACCTTACGACCTTCCAAACTTTCAATAATTCCCGTACTAACCTTGGCAATTCTATCTTTCGAAAGAGAATGTAAAACAACATAAGGGTTTCAAATTTCACTAGAATCAGCCGAATAGTTATTATGTTATTATCAAAATAAAATAATTTCTGGAATACCTTGGGAGGACTTTATCAGTTATATTATTCGAAAGAGAATGTGAAACAATATAAGGTTTCAAATTTCGTTAGAATCGGCCGAATAGATATGATGCTATTGTCAAAATAAAAATAATTCTAGGGCTAACCTTGGGAGGACCTTGGTAATCATGTCATTCGAAAGGGAATGTAAAACAACATTTTGGGTTTGAAATTTCGTTAGAATCGGCCGAATAATTTTAATGTTATTGCCAAAAAAAAGCAATACGGGAACCGACCGACCGTTGACCGACCTAGTGAGATGTAGAGTCGTCCGTGACTAGCCTCGCACGCGACTAAAAACACACGCACGAATTGAAACTGCGAAGATCATGTGAAATGAAGCAAGACGAGATAAAAAGAATCAATTTATTTATTGGAAACAAGAGGAAGAAATATATAAGCTTTGAATTATTGATGTACTATAAAATATAGAATTTAGTCTGTTAAATAATTATCAACTTGGGAAATTGTATATAAACATAAAGGCTAAATGAAATAATTTCAATTAACTATCACCTGTCCTTAGGAGTACGTATAAAAATGAGACGCTAAATTAGAAATGGATAGAGAAAATATCACGACACGTGATGTAAATTCACTAGAGGAGAATATTTATTATTTAAGACAGAGAGATTATATAAAGAGAAAGATTTATGCGATAATATAATTTGAATATATGTATATGTACACGTGGAAAATGGCAAATATGTGCACGGGAAATTAATAAGATGACAATGAAAAAATTAATATTTATTATGAAATTAAACTAGGATATGGTGTAACTATATAAGAGAGAATATAAAATAAATAGAATAGGACCATGAATATGGTAATATAAATGGAGAACTAGAAAAAGTGGAAATAAAATTAAGTTAACACTAAGATTTGGTAGAAACAAATAATACTTTAAGCAATTTACAGTTTGTTTTTTTTTTAACCAGCCTGTTCACACGATAGTTGAGGACACATGAAATTAGTTTAAACGAACAGATTACCGGTCATTTTTGCTTTTTTTAAGATCATATAAAGCTTGCGCTCCGATTGGCTGAAATCAAATCTGCGATGTGATGTCTTACTGGAATTCGATTCCTTATAAGTACATTTCAACCCTTTATAAAAATTTGCTAATTAAATTTCGACGAGTATGTGCGTGATTTCAGAAACTTTGTTTAGAATGTATCTTCAAAGATGTAATCGCAGGGACCTACTGAAACGAGTATATCTGACACACTTTCATCACTGAACTCTATTCGCCTTAAATAAGGACTGAAATTCTTGAAAACAAAACGCTTGCCGTATCTTCAGCAGTATATCTATATATAGAAAAGGTGTAAGAAGGACAATGAAAACAAAACAAAAAAAGGGAGAGTGCGGTGAGTTGGGAACAACAACATCGCACCGTCGGGATCAGTGTAGGCGGCCCAGTTAAGTCTCGATTCTTGAGTCCCCCTAAAGACTCAGCCAAGGAGAGTTTATAAGCTGCCTACTTTCGATTTCGCCAGGCTACACAGCGCCCTTCATTCAAGGGGCGTGTTTTTAAATAAAGCCGAACGCCACTTGGAAACGTATTTTTTCGTCACTCGGGATTATTTTTGTAGTTTACATCAATTAACCTTAGTTATTGCATTGCTTGCTCAGATCCGGTCATTCGATCACTGTCCATTCGGATGTTTTGCTAGGGCGAAGAAATCAATATATGGGAATAGTGTTTTTTTTAGAGCACTTATCCATACGGATTCACTTACATCAAATGTTATATCTTTGGTTCAAGGTGTGAACCCATTATAAGATGTCATAAAACTTAAAAGTGCTCATCTTTGAGGTGTCTTTGAGTGTCTTATTCTATCCTACAATGTCGTTCTTACAGTACGACACTACCAGGATAAGGTTGTTACAGTACGACACTCCTAGGATGTGGTTCTTGCACTTGTAGCGTATGATAAGAGACTCATTCAAGCGAAGCTTTTAATCCACTCGCCTGCACTTCTCGTACACTACACACTACAAACATTTCAAAGTTATCTTTGTTAAGTACATTTCAAAGTTATCTTTGTTAAGTACATTTCAAAGATAGGAAAAATTCGAGACGTCACGAGACCAATTGGTGCGGTTAATGTATAGCAAAATTTGACAACGACATTACTTCAGGTCCTGAGGGCCGGGAATTGTCCTCGCCACGTAGACGACTTTCAAGGAACCCATATAATTGCTCCTAAAAATCATAGGAGCTGTACAGTGTTATTAGGTCTTTACAGGCGGGGAAGTATGTACTGATAGAGTCAGGGAAATACAAGAGTACAGGTGGGGGAGGGGGGAGAAACAGATGCAGGGGTGATAGAGTGGAAAGTATACAGGCTAAAAGAGCTGCTTCAGAGATATGAGGGCTGAGTTGTCATTATACCAATGCTCGTAGTCTTAGAAATAAGAAGGATGAATTATTTAGTTATGTTATTGATGAAGATATACATATAATATGTACAATAGAGTCATAGGTTACTGATAATAATTTTAAAGACAATGTGAGTGAATTTGAACTACAGGGTTAGATATGTAAATTAGTCAAAGGAGAGATAGGACTGGTGGTCAGTTGATTATTTATATCAGATTTTTCGTTTTAACTTGGGAATAGGGAAAGGTAGAACATCAACAAACATAATGAAAACTCCAAATTTTCCTTGGGGCGATTATGATAAACTACGCAACCTGCTAAATCAGGTCAGGTGGGATATAGAATTCACTGGAAAGAATACTTGTGATATGTGAGAAACTTTTAAGACTATATTAAACATAGTCCAGGAGCAGTGAATGCCAAGGAAGACCATTAAGAAGAAATGTACGAAGCCATTGTGACGGAATCAGGAGATAGCTTAGAATATTTCTGAGAAAAAAGGGCATACCAGAGATTACGGGGAGAAAGTACTTTTGACCATCTCAATCATTATAAGTTGACCAGGAATGAGCCAAATAAGATTATTCGAAACGGCAAAAGGGCGGCAAAAAGTTATTTAGATTAAAATAATAATAACGATCCATACATACATTGGCTAACTGTATGTATGTTGCTTGGTCGTAAATAGGCTCAGGTATGTCTCTTAATTGGAGAATGTTTAGGTAACTGAGGTAATGAAGCTTCCCGTAGAAATGTAGGTTTCAAGTAGTTATTTACCTTGTATTCAAGTATATCATGCCTGGCTTGGTCGAATTTTTACTTCACGTCCCTCGAGACCACATTGAGCTTGCTGTCTAATGCCTTTGCTTGTGCAATCTTTTCGGTCAGTAGAGCTAAGGCCGTTTCTGTTCACCTCCATTTTACTGAAATTGAACTGCTTATGATTAAAGGGGTCGTTGTCCTCCATGAATTCTATCGGGCGGTGGCAAATGATTTTCTCCATTACCCTCCCTAGGAAAGTTATGAGGGAAATCGGTCTAAAGTTGGCGTCCTGGTTTAGTGCCTTCCTTTGTTTAGGTAGAACAAATTGGAGGGGGGCTTTTGTAAATAGCCGATGTGTCACGCTGCATTTATTGTGTTGGCGGGTACTTTTAGTGGGTCATTCCCGGTATCTAGTTCTTCTTCTGTGTAGGTGACTGAATGTAAGGGATTATGTAAGTGTTAGGTTGGTATTCAGTTCGTCCATGATATTCGTTTCAAATTCACGGTCGTACTCCTGGTTATCTGATGAGGAAAAAGTGGATTTTTTTTAATGATTATTTTTCTTCAGTAAGAGTATCCGGATAGTTTAATTGATGATAATTCTAGATCAAGCAAAGTGATGTTGAATATCATTAATGTAGATAGGGAAATAATTAAAGGGCTTATATTGGAGTTAAATACTAGTAAGGCATTTGGTCGAGACAACGTTCATTCTAGGTTAATCAAATAAGGTGTTCATAGTATTGCAGTAGCTGTTGAGAAGATATATACTAGATCATTGGAGTTTGGAGAAATACTTAATGATGGAAAAATTAACGAATGTCGTACCAATTTTTAAGAAGGGAAGTAAAGAGGACCCAAATAACATTGTAGATCCAGGTTGGGCTGGCGGCTGAAATCCACCCACCTCTCCAAATTTCAGACCCGTTTGGGTTTACATTTCTTTTTTTTATGCCATACTTGTATTCTGTTATTCAGAAATAGTTATGTAATAATATAGAATATATATAGAAAACAGTTTTTTAAATCGTTGCGATTGATTGTACATTACAGGTAAAGCTAAAAAATAATTATTAAATTTAATTTATACCTTAACTGACGTCCCCAAACTACAATTCATAATTTTCGGATGTGTGGAAAAGATTCGAATTTGATGGAGGTAATGTTCAGTCCAGTGGGATATACTGTTATTTATTATCAATGCAGTGTACGATAACCAATTTTAATGTTTTATGCCCTTTTCTCAGACTACTCAGAGGGAGGAAATCAAGTTACCCCCCCCCCATTTTTTTAATCTTGGATTCGCCATTGCTTTAGACCAGTAAACTTAAAATCTATAGTTTGTAAAGTTATTGAGAAGATAGTTAAGATGGTAATTTCTCACTTTCTAGAAAGTGGTAAGTCATTAAATGGTGTTCAGCATGGGTTTAACAAATTCACTGGATTTTATGGATTGTGTAACTAAACAATTAGATAAGGGAGAGAATGTTGATGTTATGTAGGGTTCTGACTAGTGCATAAATGATTTAGTTGCCTTAGATAGCGATGCAATAGTCAGTACATGCATAAATTTGTTATTTGAGTCGACTGATCGTACGGCAATCTTCAAGAGGATTGGATCTCAAACTACCCAAGGAATGGAATGATTCGATATGAACAAAAAATAAGATATATTATAATTTAACAAGATAGTATGAATTTGGGGTTAATTTTCGTAAATTAATTTTAATACACAACAGATAACTAAGGAATTCAATTTATATGGTATACATAGGATATGAAAGATAATAAATGGATGAGATTGAAATATATTGCAATATAATTATGCGAATACAAGTGCTGAAATGGTGGCTCGGTGGGTGTTAGACGAATAGAGAGGAGGGTACTTTGAGAAGGTGAGTACGAATCTGAAAGTGTGAGTAGTGTTTCGCGGTCGACAAGCTTTCTGGGTCGAGAATCGACCAAAAGTTCGTGAGCCTAAAGAAAATCGAGGCCCAATATTGGACAATCTACCTTGGTCTTGACGAAGGTCCATCGAAAAACTCGATGGACACCGAGTGAGATTTGAAGGTTTCGCCTTCCATAAGTCCTAATGTTGGTCGAATGTGATTCCTTCAGAACCAAAGCAGAGGGAGCAGAAGCTTTGTCGGCTTTAGAAATTGGTATGACACTGCATTCAGCACCAGTGTATACCAGGAATGAGGAACCAGAAAGTGGGTAAAAAATGCGAAAAGGAGGACCTACCTGAGGAAATAAGGTGTAGGGAGGGGATGTTGACCCGTTTATTCCTTGCCGTTTCAGTTTAAAGAATGTGATTGAAGAGTTGAGGCTGGATTTGAAGGATTGTAAGAATTTGGAGAAGGTGGTTGAGTTGGTTGATGTGAGAAAACTGCAGGGTTGAAGTTAAAAGGAGGTACTGGTTCCAAATATGTGCATGGTTGCAAAAATTTTGCAGCTTGTACACCATATTTGTTATGATACCAGCACCACTGAGTTGGTTGAGAGGGAAAAGGAAACCTTATGCTTCGAGATACTACTTAGTGCTGTATAGATAGAGGGGAGTAGGTAAAGGGGCAAAGAAAAAATAATAGCGTAGGCGAGTTGCGAACAGCTTCCCGCGTCGCTTGGCCATTGTTAGCCAGCGGCGAATCCACTCGGCCATCCTCAGTCTCAGAAAAGACTCATTCAAACGAAGCTTTTAAGCCACTCGCCTGCACTTCTCGTACGCTATACAACCCCCCTCTAAAAGCGGAGCGTATCTTTGAAGAAATGAAGAGAGCCCGTTTTGAAATGTTATTCAAGGGTTATCGCTCCCCGTCCCGGGTCTGGGGACCATTGTAGATACAAGGGAGTAGGAAAGTGGGCAAATAAAAAATAATAGCGTAGGCGAGTTGCAAACAGCTTCCCGCGTCACTGGACCACTGTTAGCGACCGGCGAATCCACTCGGCCATCCTGAGTCTCAAAAGAGACTCATTCAAACGAAGCTTTTAAGCCGTTCGCCTGCACTTCTCGTACTCTATACGCAGTATGTAAAGAAAGAAGCATACAAGGCTGTGTACAGTGTACAGCGTTGTGCCCGTACCTTTGATGATACCAGCATAGACCCTGATGGAGTGGAAGGTTATAAGAATAGGTGGAAAAATGAGGTTAAAAATATTATCTGCCTCTCACATTTTGCAGTGAAATGCCCTCGTTGGTTTCTCGTATGGGAACCAGAGAGGGACCTGCGTCTCCGATCGCCAAACCCGTGTCCGTGCTCGCTCTGTGATTCCTGCTGCAGCTTTAGCCGCTAGATGTCGGCTTCCATCCTCCGTATTGAAGCTTCAAGGTCCCTCGATAGAGAAGATGGAACCCTTGAACGCTCCAACCGGTTGTCTGAGGAGCTAGCCGTTCCCCCAACCTGAGAAATTGAAAGATTATTGTTAGATGGGCCGTGAGTTTGGCCGTTACCACAATTCACATAAGGACTCCTGTATAATTTGTCTGCGGCTATAGCAATATCCTCAATGCTTGTGGGGCTAGAGCCTAGGATCAGTTGCCTGATTCCCTCTAGGACTCATTTCATGAAAATCTCAGCGAGGAAAGGACTAAAAAGTTCGGGCTGAGCAATTTCTACACTCATAAGGTCCTCAGATGCGTAAGGAAAGAAGTAGGACTCTTATCTGCCATTTCTTGAGTATTCAGGAGCTCTCACAGCGTCGTCTATTTGGGACCTGCCGTATTTGCTGAGGAAAGCCTCCTTCAGGCGGTCTAGAACGCCAGCCTGTTCCCCGTTATTTTGAACTTTGAACTTCCCTGAATTGTACAGGGTGGGGCAGAAAGGTGCCTCGATTTCAAAGGTTAATAAAAAACAAACATATGAAGATACAAGAAAAAACTTCGTATCTCTATTGAGTATATTAAATGCCATTTATTTTCTGTTTCAGCTAGTACCCACCATGACCTGGAGTGGAGAGCATCGTACATTTGTTTTGGAAGAGTTTCTTAAGAACAGTGAGTCCGTCGTAATGACGCAACGTTCCTTCCGAAGACACTTTGTGCTTTGTCGTCATGATCCCGTACCAGATGGAATAACAATTCGTCGGTAGGTTTCTAACTTTAGACAAACATCATCGGCTTTAAAAAAGAAAAGTCCTAGCCGTCCTAGGACCGCTACAGGAAAATACATTTTTGCAGTTGTTACAGCTTCAATACAGCAATTTTCCAGACATTCTGCACGAAAACACGCATCTGACTTACACTTTTCCGTTCAAAGTGTTTGCAGAATCTTACACAGGTCCCTCCACATGCATCCCTACAAGATAATGGTTGTACAGGAGCTAAGCGAGCGGGGTTATGGAACCCGCACAACTTTGCGTCGGGGCATTCTCCAGACCATCCTCCCAACAGCTGTTCTGATCTGCAGTGATGAAGCGCACTTCCATTTATCGGGAACGGTTAATAAACAGAACTTACGATACTGATCAGTCAATAACCCTCGTGAACTCCACGAACGACCACTCCACAGTGCGAAGGTTACTGTCTGGTGTGCCATGGGTGATTTCGGCGTGTGGGGTACTTATTTTTTCGAAGAAGAAGCTGTTACATTAAATTTTACATCGGACCGTTATTGTGAACTCTTCGAAAGGTTTCTCCACCCTAAAGTCGACCAGTTACTTGCCACTCATAATCCGGATGATGTATGGTTCCAACAAGATGGTGCCACATCGCATACGTATTGACGTTCACTCGGAGTCCTCCGTGACATGTTTCCGAGTCATCTTGCTTCTCTGTGAGGCGATATTGTGTGGTCCCCACGTTCCCTGGATTTAGCCTCTTATGATTTTTTTCCTATGGGGGGCACCTCAAATCACGAGTGTATCAACACTGATCAGCAACTGTAGAAAATCTAAACGCAGCAAAATAATTCAGGAAATTAATGCAATTCCACGAGACAAGCAAGGTTCAAAGGGCTATGGTAAACTTTTGAGAGAGACTTCAAAACTCTATTGACCTTGGCAGTTGTCCCTTAAGTGATACAATTTTCAAAACCACTTGAATCACAATGGTATTTAATGAACTTATTATAAATACAAAGTTTATTCTCGTATAATCATGTGTTTGATTTTTATTAACCTTTAAAGTCGGGGCAACCTTTCTGGCCCACCCTGTATAAAGATACTTATGGGCAAACGCTGAATTATTATTGCAAGTTTCTCTTCTTCGGTGATGCTGTGAGGTTTGAGGAGGAGGGACGAGACTTCCAACCATGCAATTGGGTTTGCAGGATCATATACGTGAAGCGAGAGGCACGCATGTGCCTGTGCGTGGACAAGGGATTCGAGGCAGTCGGTTAGTTATGATGATCGGGTTGGCCGCTAAAAGATGTCCTTATTTGTTTTGTTGTTCCTTCATAGTCACTATGTTTTATGTGTACTTCTGCTGGTTGAATGAATGTGTTGATGAGAGTGAAGTAGCTGTGGTTGTGTGCACGTGTGTGGAAATTATTCACGAGCACAGGAATGTGAAGAAATTAAAAATAATTATCAGAAATAAAGGAAATTGTCCACTCGTTGTATATAGGAGATAGTATCAAATTATTATGATATGAATTTTACAATTGGAAGAAGGATGCTGAAGATAACACGCAATATTTAAAATGACTACGCAAATCAAAATGCTGTTCTAACGAGGATAGCAGGGAAATGACGCGTGGAGTTCGAAAATTATTTTAACGTTCGAAGTTATTTATTGATAAACGGGAGATTATTACATTTTGGGCACCATTTTACTGTAATGGTTATTAGTGTGATGATTTTAGTTAATAAGTCAGCCTAGATAGCTATTTGAAAACCATAATTTGGTTGAATTGGATAGAATAGTCGTCTGCTAATATTTAGGCCTAACGACTGACGTGAACTAAATTTGGAAAAACTTCGATGGCTAGGGTTATAAAAAAACGGACGATAACAAAATATATATTTATAAAATCAACGAATGCACAATGAAAAAAAATAAATTAGGAATTAACAAGTGAGTGGTAATTACAATTATACGAATGAATGAGATAATTAAATTGGGAATTGTTAAGGAATACAACGTAAATTTAATTGAAATGTGGATTACAGGATGAGATTATAGGATGGTATTACAAGTATAATTGACTTGGAAAAAGGATGAGAAGTGTAGAATTATGGTAGATTTATGAGGAAGGCAGTGAAATATAACGTAAAGCAATGAAATGTATGGAGTGAAATGTAAGGTGAAGTGAGATAAGGTAACTATTATGGACTGTGAATTGGGATCTGCAATGAGATAAGTAACCAGAATTAAGACCTACTCTCGTATGGCAGTTTGCAGAGAATAAGTGTGATGGGATTTATAACTGACCTTTATGCTGAGAATCACGAGAGACGAGTGAGAAATATTTGCGTTCAATGTGGAAGAGCTGAAAGCGTGTTAGTTTGTGTGTTTGACTAAAGTAAGTGTTGCCAAAAAGTATGTATCTTAGTCACGATTTTAGGATGTCAATTATATATTACAAAAGATATATTGAAAATACATATACAACATATTTGAGAGTTTACAGAAGATTTAATAGAAATTGTAGAATTAAATGGGAAAATAAATGGATATTTTTACATTGAATTAAATTAGGTAATGGTAATATTTAAATTGATTCAATGGAATATTGATACATGTAATATTTTATAGGAATGCCAGAGGGCATTGCTATATCCACACATAAATAGAATTCTAGTTCACCAAACGTAGGGATTTTGCTTCCTTGCGCATCGGTCAATCTAACACGAGATTTGGTGATATGATACTTAACTGGTACCAAGTTTGCAATTTATTCACAAAAGCTTGTTTTACTAAGGAACTTGCCGCTCCGGTATCTAACATAGCGGTAGCAGGCAATTACCTTACTCGTCCTCTTACTACTAGTTCTTGTAAGGGGTTTATTGGTACTAGCCTAATGGGAAGGGATTTACTTAATACTGAGGATGTACTTCGTCTGGCGGACGTCCTCTCCCCCCAAAAGGTTCCGTATAGTAGGGGCTCTCAACCTCCGGGTAAAGCTCAGGATAAAGCTCAAGTTCGACTCCACGTGAATGTTACACGTGTTTTCACCGTGGCAGAATTCGCATAAAACACGTGCCACATACAAGTATATTTGTCGGGAATAGAGGGTCGTGTATTGCACGTGTTGATTTAGATGGGATTCTTTCAGTATTCAAAACCCGTTAATACTTAGCAGCATTTATTCATATGTATGATAATTACTACACGGTACTCCATGTATGTTTAAATACTATACTATAAACTATAAAGTATACAGATATATGAGTTGGCTACTGCAAAATATTTGCCTGCTGTGTAAATATAAACAAAACAAGCCGATCGTCTTTTATCTATAGAACCAGGAACATAATCAATCACCTGAGCTAATCACCAAGAATAAGTCCACCAACTTCATCACAATCTTATGTTCCAATCACTTACTATAATCATACCCCCCCCCCCCCCAAGTAAATAACCTGAGAATTGAAAATGAATGTATGTTTTCTAGACTAACATATTAAAGCTCGTGGACTTCACATGAAGCTTTTCACTAGTTTCATGCACGCGTTTTTGCACATCAATTTCACATGAATTACACGTCCGTTTATTCATGTGAATTAGACATCTAAAAATCCACGTAAATAAGATGTGAATTTCTGGTGAAATCACGTGTTCACGAGTTTTCACTAGATTACCACATAGAAATGACATGGAAATCTTCACATGTGCCCCCTTGGATTCTATATTGCAAATCCATGATTTGACACAATCCTATGAATTCAGTTTGTGGGAGGGTTTTGATGGATGCGGATAACCTTTGATAGTAGGTGTTTGCATCTCTTGTCATCCGTGAAATTATGTTATGTTTAGTCTAGTTTAACGTCACAAAATTAAAAAGTCGTTAAACATTTCAACATTATCTTTGCTAAATACATTTTAAAGATGGGAAAAATTCGAGAAGTCTCTAGACAAAATGAAGTTGTTAATCTAAAGCAAAATTTGAAAACCATTTTAAAAAGGTGATGTCAATATTTTCTCTAAAAAGTTAGAATTCAATAATTTCAAAGCATAATTTTCATTATTAGTCTTGCAGAGTTTATCTGCGTTTCTAATCTAAGACTCCGTCAATTTAAGCTTAACTGATAACTTGGTCTGAAACTTGCTGATCTTCTTCACCCTCTGTTGAATTCGAGTTCTTTCGTTATTTCGTGGAATTGATATAACCGATTTTTTGTGGGGGGAATGTCATAGATTTTTAAATTTGGCGGAGCTAAATTGAAACTTATTAATATTTTTCACCAATCGGCCACATTAGCACCAGGCAATTTGTACCCCTCATCAATGTCTTCCCAACATGTATCGCACTAGTGACTTCTTCGGCATCTTATTCGCGCGACAACATGACGTAAGCCATATCAGAAATCAGAATATTCACACATTACACGCGACCTCACCTGCTCATAAGATAAATACACCCTACCCATTATAGCCCTCTTTGCAGCTCAAGCTATTGTATAAAGGCACCCATTACACTCCTTGGCTCACCTGACGAAGTTAACTTAGACTGAATATACTCATTCTTTGCTATTGGCTGACGATAGATAAGCCACGTACCTTGGGGGAATTGGCCGAGAGTGCTAAGGGCTGCATTGCAATTGTTACATCAACTGGGGAAGCCTCCCCTTTAGTCTTCCCCCAAATCTTTAATTAACGTATCTACTCACAGGCCAAGGACTCGACGGAGTTTTTCAACAACTGGCCATGCTGTAACAATGTGGTGGTCCTCCCCATCATCGAGGAGGAGCCCCCTGATGGAAGGAGACTTTAAAAGAGCTCCATGACTTTAAATTGGGATAAGGGGGACACACGAGAGCATCAGCAAGACCAGGCTAGATTTCGCGGGAGGTAGGAATCGTGCCCTTCGAAATATAATTAACTACCGAGGGCATTCCACAACAGGAATTGAGGCTAAGCATTCCGGTTCATTTTATTCTTCTGGCTATATTCACCCTCCTCATTACCAATCTTAAATCTGGATCTGTGCTGGTACTTGGGACCTACCATATTTATTGAGGAAAGCCTCCTTCAGGCGGTCTAAAACACCAGCCTGTTCCTCGTTAATTAGCACTTCCCTGAACTGAATAAAGGTATTTATGGGCAACCGCTGGATTATTGCTGCTATTTTCTCCTCCTCGGTGATGATCTGTTTAAGGAGGAGGGATGAGACTCCCAACCACGCAATTGGGATTGCAGGATCATACACGGGAAGAGAGAGGTACGCATGTGGTTGTCTATGCGCGGAGTGTATGTTTGATGCAGACGGTTGGTCATGATGAGGTTGGGCGCTAACTGATGTCCTTAGTTGGTGTGTTTGGTTTATCATAGTCACTGTTTTCTGTATACTTGTGCTAGTTGAATGAAGATGTTGACGTGAGAAGTAGCTGTGGCTGTGTGCAAGTGTGTATGTGTGTGTATGTAAATTAGTCACAAGCACAGGAATATAAAGAAATGAAAAATAATTGAGAAATAAAGGAAATTATCCACTCGTTGAATATAGGGGATAATATAAAATTAAAATGACATCAATTATGATAAGTGGAAGAATGATGTTAAAGATAACACGCGATATAAAAAAAAAAATGAACACGTGAATCAAAAATGCTCAAGCGTGGCTTTGGGACAAATTTACGCGTGGAGTCAAGAATTAGTTTAACGTTTAAACTTATTTATTGATTGACGGGAGATTATTAAACTTTGGGCACCACTTTATAGTATATGTCATTCATGTGTTATATTTTCTGTTAATAAATCAGCCTAAATAGCGTTTCGAAAACCATAACCATAAATTTGTTTGATCGAATTTGTCGGATGATAGTTTTTAGGCTTAAGGCGACAGCGAAATAAATTTTGAAATAATGAACTGGGTTTTAAGAGAAACAATTAAACAAATATAAATATATTAATAGAATCAACGAATGTACAATGAGATAAGTAGATTAGGTATACAATGTAAGATACTGTAAAAGATGATTTACAGTAAAAAGATATGAAGAGAATTGAAGTATGTGAAATAAATATGGTGGAATAATATAGTGGAATAATATGGTGAATAATATAGTAACTATGATAGCCTGTGAATTAGGGGTTGCAATGAGAAGTAAATATAATTAGGACCTACTCTCGTATGGGCGTTTGCAAAGAATGTGAAAGTGGAATTAACTAAGTATGATTTGTTTGGAGGTAAATGACTAATTGTAGAAGGAATGATTACCGACCATTATACGAAGAAAGCTGCGAGTCGACTGGGGCAGAATAGTGTGCTATTTGGTCGGGCCGAAAGCGTGTGTTTGTTTGTTTGTGTGTGAAATTTTACGAGATGTTGTTTGGAACAGTATTACGTTAAATGAGTTGACAAGTAAAATTAACGAATTAATTAATTATTAAGTTGTACATAAAATGATTTAATTTATAAAAGTTAGGTAAAATAGTTAGAAGATTAAATTGACAAAGTTAAAGTAAAATAATTGAATGATTAAATTAACGAAGTTAAAGGAATGCATAATATGAATTTTACATATTGATATATATATATATATATATATATATATATATATATATATATATATATATATATATATATATATATATATATAAGTTTCCCAGGAGGTTTTTATTATAGGAATGCCCAGAGGCATTGCTATACCGACTTATTATACATACTATGCAGTATGCTCTCGTGGTTTTCTATATTTTTTTTATATATAGTAATATCATATATAATAATAATATAAAAAAAAACCAGGAAAATGAATAATTATTTTGTCTGTCTTCTGTGCCTAAGTGCAAAAACTTAATTATCACTAAGTTTTACATCCCCGCGGGGACCGTAGCACGTGCTACATGTGCTACTAGGTTAAACCGGCACTGCATATAAGGTATATTAGATCGCAACGATTACCTCGTCCCCCCCGTCCCTGTTTTTTTATGTATTCTATATTATTGCTTAAATCTTTCTGAATAGCAGAATACAAGTATGGCTTAAAAATTAAATATAAACATAAACCATCGGAAATTGAGAGATCTTCAGCTCCCTAGACATCCCCCCCACCTTTATCAGCGCCTGGTCATTATATTTCCGGCTGTAGCGACGCCCGAATTGCAAGGTGAAGTATGCTCAATGAGGAACCTCACAAATGATCACCCTGTTGGCCCTCTGAAATCTTGAAATTGGGCACACATATTAACTACTTAAATAATATGCCATGTAGTAGCAATTACATAACGTAGAATAAAGTGAAATACTTATATATAATGTTAAATCACAATCGTACATGTATTAAGCGAATAGTTGGAATTTTCCCACGCGAATGTATAAACATACACACGCGAGGAAACAGCTTCGAGCTGAAAGGTATTGATACAAGATAACGACGCAGGCAAAACGGAATCGGGTTTGACCAGTATAGTATATGGTTATTAATGGGATTTATTTTTGGTTAATAAATCAGCCTAAATAGCGTTTCGAAAACCATTACCATAAATTTGTTTTATGGAAGTTATTCGTCTGCTAGTTTTTAGCCCTAAAACCAAAGCGAAATAAATTTGAACTTCTGAACTAGGTTTTAAGAAAACAATTAAACAAATATAAATATATTCATAGAATTAACGAATGCACAATAAGATAAGTTGGATTAAGTAAAATATGATTTAAAGTAACAAGATGTGAAGTGAAATGAAGTAAGTGAAATAAATATGAAATAATATGGTGACTACGATGGACTATTAATTGGGGCTGCAATATGAGAAGTAAATAGAATTAGGACCTACTCTCGTATGGTCGTTTGCAGAGAATTGTGAGAGGATGTGAAATTAAACTAAGTATGATTTGTTTTGAGGTAAATGACTAATTGTAGAAGGAATGTTTACCGACCTTTATGCGAAGAATAGCGAGAGTCGAATGGGAATTCTAAGAATAGTGTTCCATTTGGTTGAGCTGAAAGCGTGTGTTTGTTTGTGTGTGTGAAATTTTAAGAGATGTTGTTTGAATCAATAGTACGTTAAATGAATTCAGTTTTTCGTCACAGGATATTTGAATTGTAAAAGGTTATGGCTAAATTTATTGAATTGACAATTTAAGTAAATTGAATTAATTATTAAGTTGTAGATAAAATATGATTTAATTTACAAAAGTTAAGTAAAATAATTGAACGATTTAATTGCCAAAGTTAAATAAAAGAATTGCATGATATGAATTTTATACATAAGTGATATATATATATATATATATATATATATATATATATATATATATATATATATATATATATATATATATATATATATATATATATATATATATATATATATATATATAAGTTTCCCAGGAGGACTTTATTATAGGAATGCCCTAGATGGCATTGCTATACCAGCTAAAGTTGATGTGGACCTACGAAACGACAAAATAAACTTTGCTATCACCTTGCTATCGATGCCAGCCCGAATGCATCCAAATGTTTCTATGTTGAAGCACGCACACACCATTTGACTCCGCCCTGCAGTCTCAACAAAGGAATAAACGAACATACTTTGACCTATGAGGCTCCGTCTTGCGCTCTGATTAAAGAGAGCTAAGTCACGCACCCTTAATGGAGGTTCGTATAAATAAGACAGGCAGATAATTCCCAGGAGGAGTAACATTACTATTATTAATAGGCTCCCTTTATCCCTCTTTATTCCTGATTCACATTAATCTTATTAGTGCCACGAGTTCGCTCTCGTCCTTAGCCCCAACTATCTAACATAGAGGGAAACTTACAACAAAGCTGCGTAAGACTCGACTATCTTGCCTGCCCAAATTAAGGTAGACCTAAGCCAAGAATTAAGCCTACAAAACACCATTTTCGTCTCGAGTTCTTTCTTTAGCCCAGTGATAACCAAATTACCTTTCGAACCCAGCCTATAAAGGGATTCCCCGTAAGAACTTTGGAAGTCAGAAGAAACTCCATGGTGAGAGCTCAAACGCCTTCGTCCGACACCCCTTTAGAGTTACTCCAGGGTCACACCAAAGTTATTCCTCCTCTAAACTGGTACTCACCCAGCATCTCATAAAATAAGCGACTCATTATAAACTTAGTGACCCCTATAAACTGGTAACCCTCATGAATACCCTCCATACGTCAACGTCTCGTTGTGCTTTTCTAGTTCACATAGTGTCAACTTCTACATCTGTTCACTTTGGACTCTGAGCGATTACACGGCTTTAAATTCGTACTATCCCGGATAGATCCCCTGTCGTATGTCTATCTTATTTCATCTCTTTTCTTCTCGCTGTTTCAACGACCGTGCCTTCTGTGGCGGTCACCAGTTGAGCGCCCTGAAAAAAATCCTTTTCGATGTTCTTTCTTCTCGATCTAGCTCGAGCTTTCAATCATATCCATGTTCATCCCAAGGACGTCGAAAATACTACGATCACCAATCCTTTTGGCTCCTTCGAGATGCTTCGTATGCCTTATGGCCTTCGTAACAATGCTTATACCCTCAACGGTTCATGGACCAGATTTTACGCTCCTTCTAAATACTTAGAAGGAGCGGGAGCTTACCTTGTTCTCAATGTGACGCGACGAAGGAAATCATAGAATTTCCCACACGTTTTAGGTTAGGCAAGCACCAGAATGGGAAAACAATCATGTTATTCTATAATGAGTGACGCAAGCTCAACATTACTGAGCATACCTTTGTTCATCGTGAAAGAAATCCCGCTTTCAGTACATCAGCCTAAAGTTTTGATTCCTTTAAACCTTCTCAGATTAAAAAAAAAGACCAAACTTTTTCATACTTCAAAAATTACATGTATCCCACTTTACTTCGTTATATAATATTACGATAAAATATGTATTTAACCGAAATAATCCTTAGCGCTTCGCGCATGTTTTTTGAAGATGTGGAATGTGTAGAGATTGCAAACTTCTGGCTTATAAACTCTGCTTGATTGATTCCTTTGATGGGATTCAGTTGAGTCGACCTTGCGGCTCGTACATTGATCCCAACGACGCGGGGAATGTATTCGCAACTCACTACACGCTCCGTTTGCTCTTTATTTTCATCGCACTTCCTCACACACCACTTATCTACAACAGTGCCCCCAAACATAAAATTGGGCAGTGCGTTACGTCTTGGATAACATATCCAAGCTAGGGTCGGCTTTATTTCAATACGCTCTACTTCTATGAAGCGGGGGCGGGAGGGGTCTTGAAGGGGCCCCACTGTGGCCAAATTTGTTTATTTTATTAATGAAAATATAAAATTTTCGAATACATATTTTCTGTAAGTATTCGGCAGCATTGGGACTGCTGAGAATAGAATTTGTCTTGCCTGGCACTACTTGTAAATGTATGATATATTGTTATGGGGGCCCCACAATGTTAATTGAGGAGGGGGGGGAGCACTAGACATTGCAACGGCTCTGGGAAGGGGGATGTGTAGCGTGTCGAGATTGCTTATGCTCTGCTTGACTGATTCTTTCGGGGGACTCATGATGGCCGAGTCGAGTAAGCCGCGCGTACACAGGTTCAAAGGACGCGGGGAAAATATTAGCAATACGCCGCGCTGCCCGTTTTATCTTTATTTTTCATTCGTCCTAAACCCCTCTATCGCCAGATGACATATGTTTATCGTATTTATAGTCTGGGTACAATGTCTCTGGGCAATTCACTTTGAATAATGTCGATTTATTCTCCTCCATTCTTAACCATAGTTTGATTTTTTTCCAACATTCATTGGGACATCTTCTCTCAAGTTAATGGCTGCATTTTAAAGAAGCAGTCTCTGATAACCGTTTCTGTAAGTAAAGTTTTAAAATTTTGCCATTTTACCCTAGAGTGTGTTGACGTACCGCGTTAATGCTGAACTTCGAGGAGGCCTTACTGTCACTTTACGCCGTACAAAAAAAAAAGAAATAATAAATAATACTGACAGTTGCGTGATTTAAAAAGATAACGACCGAGTGGCACCTCTTATACCTACCAACCCAACTGTTTACACAGATGAATTATTGCCAGCTAAGCAAATTTGAGATTTCGCGTGAGCTTTCATTCTGTCGACGTGTTTACTTTACGTTCGAAGTAAATTAGACTCTTCAAATTTGCCAATTGACGTTTCGGTCGCACCTTTTCCTGTGTATAGCGATTTATTTCATAATCTTATATCATCCAAATCTCGGTTACAGATAAGTGCAACCTTATTTTATATTCATTAGCTTATATTTAGTTAAACATCCCGCTTCACCAATGACAAATGGGTTGTAGATAGAGGGGAATAGAAAAAGGGGCAAAGAAAAAAATCGGTAAATATGTAGATTATCGGCGCGAACGATGGGACGTACTATCTCGTCCGTGTTCCAAAATGTTTCACGTTTTTGGAGTACATTTAAGTTGACGGCTCGTGTGGGGGTAAACACAATGGGGGGACTACACTACGATGATCCTGAGTTTCATTAAATTGGGGGGGGGGTCTGGGGGGCACAGCCCCCAGTATATAATCCTAATTGTTTATAGAATAATAATTCAAAAAGGACTCAAACGTGCATGAATATTCCGACACGAGTGAACGATAATATTTACACATAAATTATTTTTGGGGCAGGGCCGCTAATCTACATATTTACCAAAAAATCCACTCTGCTTTCCTAAGTCGCAAAAAAAAGACATTCAAACAAGCTTTTAAGCCACTCGCCTGCACTTCTCGTACACTATAGGGGTGTCAGGTGTAGTATGGTACAGTTGGCAACTGACGGATTGCGTTCCATCCTTGCCCCAAATATCTAGAAGGAACGGCTATATTTATCCCACTCATTTTCACTTCTATCTTTACCTTTTTACAGTACTCTGTTTATAAACTTTCTACTATATGTGCGTTAGTTTGCATGTTTTAAAAAAAATAATAACCACTCCTTTGCTGGACTAGGGGTCACCACTTAAAAATAAAAAAAAACAGTGGTGCAGGTTGGATGTTAGAAAATATCTTTTCACCAATAGAGTGGTAGATTGCTGGAATAGTTTGCCATCTGATACGGTAGGCAGTCCAAACTTGAATGTTTTAAAATGCAGCTTAGATGATTATATAGGGATGGAGGGTTAACTTTGGGGGGTATCTGACTCATTCCTGTGGATGCAGTTTTTTATTATTGTATATTATGATTGATTTTGATGAGCCTTGATGATGATGCTTTTTTGTTTTTGACATTTCTGTGGATAGTTCTAATTGTATATTTTAGATGCATGATCTGGCATAATCCTCTGGATTGTTTAAATTGTATATTGTAGATGTATGATCTGACACAATCTTATGGATGCATTTTGAGGGTGTGTTTTGACAGATGCTAATAATCTTTGATAGGCCCTTGGGTATCACGGTGGAGAGTTGGGACTTTCCATGGCTAATGTGTGCCTGAGCAGCAACATTGGTAGATAGGAGGACTGAAACCATCAAACTTTAGACTTTTTTAAATTGCTTTCCCTACCAGAAATGGCCGGATAAGAATATGAAGTTGGCTTACAAACACAGTGGAATGGCCTGGCATCCAAATCCTCGGATGGGGTATAGCCAGAAAAGCTATGGTCAAAGGATTTTTATTGATAAAAAAAGACGGGTATAGATAAAAATCAGGGGTTGTAGTCCAAGCCTGCACCATGAGCAACTCGGACCTCATTCTATATACTATTTGCATTGCCCTGCTGAACAGCAATACTTAGTCTCTTTAGTATCTGGACCATTTTAGCCCTAAATATTTTTTCCCCTACTTACTGAAATGAGATTTATTTTTTCCTAAGACTTTCATAATATAATTTGGATTACAAAAGCCATTATGGCCTATCAAAGGCCATCCAAGTCAGAATATCCAATACTCAAATGCACTCCCTATAGTCAAAACCCTCTAAGCTTGTTTATTGTCCTGACCTAGATAAGGGGGCCTATATGCCTTAGCATAAGACCTGGGCATTTAATTTTAAATTAGAATTGCAATTAAATTACAATAATTTTGGAGATTGTGAAGTCAACAAACGTGGCGGATGGTAAAGGAAACAACTAAAATAGAAGAGGTGTTGGGGGGACCAGGCAAAAGGATAAAGTGACAAATAACCTACCTGTAGTACAAGAAAAGAAGAGGAAACATAGCGACTTATGTTCGGGGTGTGGAGAAATGGTAAAAGATAACAGCAAGTCCGTCGGATGTGAGGTATGTGAGCTATGGTTCCATATAGAATGTGAGAGCATACCAGAAGCAGTATACAACTTTATAAGTGATGAAAAAACAGGAAAGCAATTTCTTTGGCTATGCAACTCATGCAAAAATTGGTACAACAAAATGTTTAAAACCATCCAGCAACTAGGAGAGCAACAATTGGAGCTGGAATTGAAACAGAAAGTGATGGAAGTTGAGATAACAGAGTTAAGGGAAAATGCAGATCGGGAAAAGAAAGAAAGAAAAGATATAGAAATAAGATTGGGTAGCTTAAAGGCTAAATGCATGGATTTATAGAATACTTATAGTGGAGACCAACAACAAGGCAAAGGCACTACTTCTACTGTAAGTGTTGACAGTCATACTGACATAACCTCGGAAATGAATAACATGAGAGAGTTAGTTATGAGTGACTTAAGGGAGGACAAGCAGAGAAAGCTCAATATTATTGTTTATAGAGCTAAGGAAAGTGTCTCAACCAACTTGAAAGAATTTAGAGGCCATGATAAAGCTTTTATTCAAGAATTATGTCAGGGTCCACTGGAAATGGATGATTTCATTGCAGACAATATCACTAGATGTTTCCGACTTGGCAAAAGGGAGGAGGGAAGAGTGCGACTCTGCTTGTCTCAGTGGATTCGGTCTTAACCAAAAATAAGGTCCTCAATAATGTAACAGGGCTAAAACATGCAGAAGAGAAATTTAGGAGAGTGAGCATTGATATTGATTACACTCCTGACCAGAGGGCCCGGATAAAACAGCTGAAGGATCAAGCCAATGAAATGGAACAGAATGACCAGTTGGGAAATTTCCAATACAGAGTAAGAGGCCCCCCAGGACAAAAGAAAATAGTAAAAATCAAAATAAATATGTAGCATCTAGTGGATTAACCTCTACTGTAAAAAGTCATGTAAATAGAGCAGTTAGAATTAAAAAGTTGATGCACAAATTCAATGTATTATACACCAATGCAGATTCATTACCTAATAAAATGCATGAGTTGAAGATTAAAATTCAGTTACACAAGCCAAAAGTAATAGCAGTGACGGAAGTTAAACCTAAAAATCCTGGGAGAACAATGTTAAAATCTGAACTAGAAATTGATGGTTATTATTTATTTACAAACTTGGAAAAAGAAAATGGAAGGGGTGCTGCTTTGTATATTGATGCAAGTGATATGGAAATTAACACTAATTTTGAAGAGAGTATATGGTGCAGCTTAAAACTTACAGGTAATGATTGTCTGCTACTGGGATGTATTTATAGAAGTCCCAATAGCAGTGAGGAAAATAATTCAGCCTTATGTACAGTATTAAGACAAGTGGCAGAGTCAAGGGAATATACCCACATTATGATAGTAGGTGACTTCAATTACCCTGAAATAGATTGGACAAATTGGCACTCATCAGAACATCCCAATCATAGAGCAAACAGATTTATTTTGGCAATGCATGACTCATTCTTATTCCAGCATGTCACTCAGTTTACAAGGTATAGAATACATGAGCAACCAAGTCTATTGGATTTAATAATTACAAACGAAGAATGTATGGTCACTAACATAGATTATGATTCACCATTGGGTATGAGTGATCATGTGTGTTTAATATATGATATGAATCTTTATACTAATATGCAGAAAAGTGAAATGAAAAGATACAACTATTTTAAAGGTAACTACGAACAAATGGCATGGAAGCTCGGGGAAATAGACTGGACAAATTGTATGATGAACATGGATGTGCATGAGGCATGGAGCTTTTTCAGCAATCACTTGAGGGAGCAGATGGATGAGAACATTCCTGTAGTGAAGGCCAAGAAACATGGTAGATCTTACATAAATCACAGGGTGGAGAAAATAAGAAAATGTAAGTTTACTAAATGGAAGCATTTTAGACTCACACATGATAGTGAAGATGAAAGGTTATATAAGGCTGAAGTGAATGCACTCAGAAACTTAACAAGAAATTTAAGAAAAGACTTTGAAAAGAAACTGGCTAGTGAGATTAAGCATAACCCCAAAGCATTTTGGAAATATGCTAATAGTAAACTCCAGACAAGATCTAGGATTGGTGACTTGGACTGTGGCAATGGTAACACAGCAAGAAATGATATTGATAAAGCAGCAACATTAAATGACTTCTTTTGTAGTGTTTTTACTGAGGAAGATCAAAGAAATATACCACAGTTAGAAAACAAATATGTTGGCAGTAACCCATTAGATCATGTGGTAATTAGTGAAGAAAAAGTGAGAAAGAAACTAATAAAACTGAGAAAAAACAAATCAACTGGACCAGATGGTTTTCAACCAAAAATGCTTAGTGAAATAGCACCTAGTATTAGCCTACCATTAAATATTATTTACAATAAATCTCAAGAAACTGGTGAAATTCCACAAGACTGGAAAGATGCCAATATCACCCCAATCTATAAAAAAGGAAGTCGACGGCAGCCTGGAAATTATAGGCCAATAAGTCTAACAGCAGTTGTATGTAAGATTTTGGAGACAATAATAAGAGATGATATTGTCAAACACATGATTGATAATGGTCTTTTTGCTGATCAGCAACATGGTTTTGTCCCGGATAGATCATGTACGACTCAGCTACTCTTATGTTTGGAGGAATGGTCACTGTTTGTGGAGCATGGAAAGAGCTTTGATGTTGTGTATTTGGACTTCCAGAAGGCTTTTGACTCAGTGCCTCATAAAAGACTTTTAAGTAAACTGAAAGCTTATGGGATATGAGGAAAAACTTATTATTGGATAGAAAGCTTCTTGACAGGCCAAAGACAATGGGTAGTCATGAATGAAGACAGATTTGACTGGAAAGCAGTGAAAAGCGGTATATCACAGGGAAGTGTTCTGGGACCAATTTTGTTTGTGTTGTTTATCAATGATCTACCTGATGCTGTATCAAGTACAGTTAAAATATTTGCCGATGACACGAAGATTTACAAGGAAGTAAACATCACAAGATCATCGGGACTTGGAGGGAGATTTAAGGAAGCTAGGTGAATGGTCTAATCTGTGGCAGTTTAGGTTTAATGCAAAAAAATGTAAAGTGATGCATTTTGGTTTCCACAATCAAGACTATGTATATACCATGAATGGGGAAATACTGGATCAAGTTAAAGAAGAGAAAGATCTAGGGGTAATCATTGACTCTGAATTGAAATTCCATGCACAAGTGTCCGCTGCAGTTAAAAGGGCAAACCAGATGTTGGGAATTGTGAAAAGCACATTTGTAACATTTACCAGAGATACCTTGCCACTGTTAATAAATGCATTAGTTCGTCCCCATCTGGAATATGGCAACATCATTTGGTACCCACGATTCATCGCCGATGATATGAAGGTGGAATCCGTACAAAGAAGAGCTTCAAAATTGGTTCCGGAATTGAGTGATCAAGAATATAGCAAAAGACTGCGTCAGCTTGGACTCTTTTCTATGAACTATAGACGCTGTAGAGGTGATATGATTCAAGTTTACAAGCTTCTAAATGGATTGGAGAGAATTGACCCTGACCTTTTCTTCATACCTCAGGAATATTCAGCAACGTGAGGTCATTCCAATAAACTATTTAAATGCCATTGCCAGAAGATGGTGAGGAAAAATGTATTTGGCCAGAGGATTGTCAATGACTGGTGGAATTCTCTGCCAGATCAAGTGATCACAGCCACAAGTCTCCAGTCCTTTAAGAACAAGTTGGATAAACACTGGGAAGCCAACTGGTATAGCTATACGTAGCCAGCATCATAGAAATTTTCATAACAATGATCGGGCGACTACAGGATTAATTACCTCATGAGCCCGTACCATGATAATGATGATGATGATTAAAAGTTTAGTAAATGTGATGATTAGGACCAGATTTGCTTTCAAAGAAAGTACTAATGATGTTTTTAGATTACTGTATACAAAGTCCAGAAGAGACCTTAGGCCTGTGGCTCCAGTTCACCAAATAATTCTCCAATACTATTGACACTTTGTTGGTGTCTACTGGGAGTGGTGATTATTTTTTTTTTGTAATTAAATTTTTTGGCTTTGATGTCTCTAATATTGATCTAGTTCTGCCTCAAATCCTTCCACAGTCTTAGTCCCAATTACCCATTTAGGTAAGTCATTCCACAGTTTTACAACCCAAAATGGAAATGCATACTTCCTCAAATCTTTGCGCTGTACTGTGGGGTGGAGTTACAAGAGAGCATATACCTCATCCCAAGTCACTTCGGCTATTGCCTTGTGACTATGAGAAGATTTTTTCAAGGGAAGTAGTGATAAATTCTATTAATATAGGGCTTATAATGCAGTTAAATACTAGTAAGGCAACTGGCCCTGACAACATTCATTCTAGGATACTAAAAGAAGGTTTAGAAAGTATTGCAGTAGCTCTTGAGAAGATATTTATTAGATCACTAGAGTCTGGAGAAATACCAAATGATTGGAAATTGGCAAATGTAGTGCCAATTTTTAAAAAGGGAAGCAAAGAGGACCCAAATAACTTTAGACTGACCGGTAAGCTTAACTTATATAGTCTGTAAAATTCTTGAGAAATGGTTAAGAAGGGAATTTCTGATCATCTAGAGAGTAGCAGGTTAATTAATGATGCTCAGCATGGTTTTAGGAAAGGTAGATCGTGTTTAACTAATTTACTGGATTTTATGGATTATGTAACTAAAGAATTAGATAGGGGTGAGAAAGTTGATTTGATCTACTTAGATTTCAGCAAAGCTTTTGATAAGGTTCCACATGGGAAGGTTTTAAATTGGATAACTGAATGGCTGAAAAATTAAAAACAGAGAGTTGTACTGAATGGAGTGAGGTCAGTGTGGAGGAATGTTATTAGTGGCGTATCTCAGGGATCAGTTTTAGGCCCTTTATTATTTATAATCTATGTAAATGATCTTGGGCAAGGTGTAAATAGCAAAGTGTCAATTTTTGCTGATGACACTAAATTGGCAGCTGTAGTCAAAGAGATTGAGGGTAGCTTTAAAGTGCAGGGTGACTTAAATAAGTTGTTAGCTCGGGCTCAAAAGTGGCAGATGACTTTTAACCTTAATAAATGCAAAGTTATTAACATGGGGAGAGATAATAGGGAATTTAGCTATGAGATGGATGGGTATTGGCTTAATTCAGTTGAAGATGAAAAGCAGTGTATTGAGGCAAAAAATAGATCAAATAGGGTGCTAGGTTACATTTAAAGAAATGTTAGCTATAAGAGTAAGGAGGTCATCCTTAAACTATACAACTCTTATGTCAGGCCACATTT
Organism: Ceratothoa steindachneri; assembly: GCA_963969495.1. Taxonomy (NCBI): domain Eukaryota; kingdom Metazoa; phylum Arthropoda; class Malacostraca; order Isopoda; family Cymothoidae; genus Ceratothoa; species Ceratothoa steindachneri. The sequence continues at coordinate 157,269,056 of OZ018320.1, forward strand.
AGAGTACTGTATACAGGCATGGTCACCACATTTTAGACATGATATAAACTTATTAGAGTCAGTACAATTGAGGGCAACAAAAATAATACCATCCCTGAAGCACCTTGAATATGAAGATAGACTGAGGGTATTAAATAGGTTTTCATTTGAAAGAAGGTGTGTGAGGGGAGATATGATTGAGCTTTTTAAAATCTTTTCTGGGATGGATAAATTGGATTTCAGCAAGTTATTCGAGTTAGAAGTTAGTAATAGAACTAGAGGCCACCACTTAAAGATTAAAAAACAGAGGTGCAGACTGGATGTTAGAAAATATTTTTTCACTAACAGAGTGGTGGATTATTGGAATAATTTGCCACCTGAGACTGTAGACAGCCCAAACTTGAATGTTTTCAAGTGCAGATTGGATGATTATATGGGGATGGAGGGTTAATTTCTTACGTTTTGGTATGTGGATATGTTTCTTGACTCATTCCTGTGGATGCAGTTTTTTTTTTTTTTGTATATTTTGGGGGACTTTGGTTTTGTTTTTGACAGACTCCTATGGAGGCTTTAAATTATATATTGTAGATGCATGGTTGGACATTCCTATGGATTGTTAAATTGTATATTGTAGATGCATGACCTATCCCCCAATGCCGCGGCGGCTTCAGGTTGCTTTCTGTCATCGCCAAATTGGACACACTCGTGTGACGCATCTTTATTTGATGGAGCGCTCGCCTGCGCCCTATTGCAACGACTGCGTCATCCCCCGGACTGTTCGGCACATTCTTGTCGAATGTCCCAGTCTGGGTGATCTTCGCGCACAATACCTGTCCCAGTACCGGGATGGGTGGGGTCGCTACCGCCTGTCCCTTGTACTCGGGACAGATTCGTGCACATTGACTTGTGAACTTGTTGACTTTTGGGGGGAGGCCGGGCTTCTCCCCTTTATTTAAGGTTCTTTTTTTGTTATTGTTTTGTTTGTAGGTTGCACTCTCCTGCACCGGGGTGAGGGGGACCTCCCCCCGCTGCCGGAGATTGCTTCCTGATTGTTAAGTTTTTCCAATTTATATCGATTGTTAAGTTTTCATATTTTTATTTTAAAGTAGCCTAGTTCTAGGCTGTCGTGTTTTTTGGTGACTTATGCCCAAGTGGGTAGTTGCTAGATGGGCTCTATAAAAAAAAAAAAAAAAATGTAGATGCATGATCTGACAAAATCCTATGGATGCATTATGTGGGTGGGATTTGATGGATACGGATGACCTTTGATAGGCCCTTGTGGCTTTTGTCATCCGTGAAATTATGTTATGTTATATTATGTTAAGACAACAGGTTACCAGAATGACCAGGGAGTAAATAATAATGAACAAGCCAGAGCAAATGAGTCATGTTTAGGCATTGATGAATCATTCATCAGAGGTGAATGACTGGAGGTATAGAGAAAACAACATAGTGATATATGGTGTACCAGACTACATCACAAGTGAATAGTGAGAAGATAGAACATGACAGGAACTTTGTAAAAAATCTGATGTGAACATGTGAAGTGCCTGAGGAATCAGAGGATTATAATGATCATTATGTGTTTAGGTTAGGCAAAACTTCAAATGGCAAGCTTAGGCTGATACTAATGAGGCAGTCAAATAGTAATGTAAAGAAAACCATATTTAGGAATATAAAAAAATTGCAGAACTATGCAGCTTACAACAAGAAATATCGCTATGGAATAACGCAAAAAAATTGACTACTACAGGGCACATAGTAGTAGGACCACAAGATCCAACAGAGAAAAGGGGACTCTAGAACTGCTGAACTGGTACACACTAGTAACTGAGGAAGAGAATCAAGGATCACAAATTGTAGCAAGGTGAGGAGAAACATAGGAACAAGAGCCAAGATTGGATCCCAGCACCCTGGGAGAATATCAAATCCAATAAAAAAGTCACAGGATAATTACAAGAATGTAAGTAGTGTAAATAACAAGGATATATTAATGTAAGTAGTGTAAATAACAAGGATATATTAATTATGTTCAATAATGTAGATACATTTAGTTTGGATAAAAGACTAAAGTTAAATTTAAGTTGGGGGAAATGAAAAAATACACCACATATTATTGCTCTACAGGAGGTGAAGCCAAAAAACAAATATGAAAGGACCACAACAGAAATTCTTAAATGTCTGAGATTATAGAACAAAACTTCTATAATGAAACTGGAAGAGTGATAATTATCTATATAAAAAAAGGAATAAGATTTCACATATTGGAACTAAAGACTTCATATTGTGAATACTAACATAACATAACATAATTTCACCGATGACAAAAGCCACAAGGCCTATCAAAGGTCATCTGCATCTGTCAAAACTCACCCACAAAATAAATACATAGGATTGTCTCAAATCATGTATTGAGGTTGCATGCTGCAAGGAAAAAGTACTAATCACCTTGATTTACAGAAGTCCCAATAGTAATATGGATAATAACAATTTGTTTCAATTGATGCAGGAAATAAGTGATATGAAAGTGCAATATAAATTATTCCTAGGGGATTTTAACTTTCCATATATTAATTGGAGTAACTGTACAACTGATACTAGTGCAACAGATATCAGCACACTATTCATTGAGAAAGTGAGAGACTATTTTCTCACCTAGCATATTAACGAGATAACCAGGGTAAGAGGTGAGGATATAGGCAATACCTGTGATCTACTTCTTAGTAACGAAGAATCGATAGTAGAAGGGATTAAAGTAGATCATCCACTTGGTAAAAGTGACCATGCATGCATTTACGTCAAAATAAAAGCACAGGAATTGGAAGATAAAAGTAAAAGGCAGGTCTATATGTATGAAAAGGCAAACTATCAACTAATGAAAATGTAGCTCAATATTAACTGGATACAATACCTGCCAGGAAATGGATACAGATCAAAAGTGGAAGAAATTCATTAACAAGTTACAGGAATTCATAGAGGAGGGTGTACCCAAGAAATACCTTGTCGGCGAAAAAGGATGAGAAAAAGAACAAATGAAATATTACCAATGAACAGAAATCTATGGTCAAAAATCAAGAGGAAGCAACATCTGTGGGAAAGGATTAAGAAGAAGAGGCAAGATAACATAATAGACAGGGATATTGAAGAGGAGTACAGAAGAATCAATAACCAGGTGAAGATACAAACAAGAATGGCAGTGAAATTTAAGAAGAGGAACATAGCAAGACATTAAAGAAAATCCTGAAATATTTTGGAAGTATATCACATCAAAGACGAGATCTAAATCCTGTATTGGAGAACTATATACAGATGAAGATAAAAGTGAAAAAAATTTGCACAGGTATTTATTACTGAACCAGAAGGAATGTCACCATTAGCTGTCACAAGAGAGGTACCAAGATGTAATCACATAGAAATTACACATGATAAAATAAGGAGGGTACTACAAAAATTAAAAAATAAATAAATCACCTGGACCAGATTGGATACACCCTAGAATAATAAAGGAGCTAACGGAAGAACTGTTGGAGCCCTTAAGGATAATATACAGTAGTTCACTACAGGAAGGCAAGGTACCTGATGACTGAAAAATTGGCAACATCACCGCTATTTTCAAGAAGGGAGACAAATGTGATCCAGATAACTACAGACCAGTCAGCCTGACTACTGTCTTCAGCAAAGTAATGGAATCCCTGCTCAGAGAGAAAATAATCTCACCTATGAAGGAGAATAAATTATTCAGTAAAAACCAGTTTGGATTCATTAGTGGGGAGATCAACAGTACTATAATTGATTAAGGTGCTCGATGAATGGACATAGGCGATAGATGAGGGGCTGGCTGTGGATGTGGTCTACCTGGATTTTATTAAGGCTTTCGACAGAGTACCCTATGAACGTCTGCTCAAAAAAAGTGTCAAGCTATAAGATCAGTGGCATGCTACTGAAGTGGATACAGAGTTTCTTGATGGAATGAAGACAAAGGGTAATGGTAAATGGGGAAACAGCTTGGAGGAATGTAATAAGTGGGGTACCACAATGCTCTGTGTTGGGTCCCTTGCTCTTTGTCATATTCATCAATAACCTACGAGAAACAGTCAGTCATGAAAGTGGTTTTCTTGTATGCAGATGATACCTAGATTTTTAGTAAGATACACAGCTTGGAAGACTGTAACAAGATGCAAAAGGACCTTGATGAGTTTAAGAAATGGACAGAAAAGTGGTTATTAAGTTTTTACCCAGATAAAAGCAAGCATATGAGAATTGGGAGGACTACAGTTGAGGAAAAGACATACTGTATGCATGCTGACATCACTAGAACTGAAGCAGAAAAGGATATTGGAGGGGTCATAGATGAAAAACTGGCATTTTCTGAGCATCTTTCTCAAAAGATAACGGAAATAGAATTGTGGGGATCATAAGAAGAACATTCATTCATCTGTAACTAGCTGTTTTTAAACCATTATTTACAGCTTTGGTAAGGCCTCATCTTGAATATGCCAATTGGGTATGGTGTCCCCGCCTTGTAAAAGACATTGAGGCAACAGAAAATGTTCAGCGTAGAGCCACAAAACTGGTACCTTGCCTGAGAGGCCTGTCCTATGAAGAGAGATTACATAGGCTTAAGCTGCCCACACTGGCATACAGGAGATGCAGAGGTGACCTAATTGAAATGTATAAGATCATCACTGGCAAATATGACTGTGAATGCAGCTAGGGTCTCTTTGAATTGAGGGAAGGCAATTTTAAGAAAATTTACAAATCAAGAACTCGCTTAGATATACGAAAATTTTCATTTACTTTCTGTGTGAAGACACAAGTCATCTAAAGCGTCTTCCAGGGAATCTTCTGTGAGTATCTGTGAGTAATCTTGCTAGAGATTTGTACAGTTTCAGGGTGTTGCCTTGACTAATGTTGTCCTCTCATCTGAAATATTCCTTCCATGCAGTTTTCATTGTGGATACCTCTCAGAATCTTGAAATCTTCAATTAAGTCTCTTCTTGATCTATATGATAATGATAGTAAATTCATCTTTCTTAAGCGTTGCTCATAGGACATGTCTTTAAGTTCTGGTAGTCCTTTCAACATTTTCAATGGCTTCTATATCCTTTATTAAATATGGGTTCCAGATCTAGTTTGCGTATTCCAGATGTGGTCACACCAATGCTGTGTAAAGTCCTTTAAATATTTCTGGGTCTAGATGCATAAATGCTTGCCTGATGATGCCTATCAACAATCTTGTTGCTTTATTAACTTTCTCTGATAGATGCTGTGAAAAAGTTAACCTGTTGTCTATAATAACTCCAATGTCCTTTTCTGCATCAGTCTTCTCTATTCGTGCTTCTAGATAATATCCATCTACATCCACATCAGATCTACCAATTCTCATAAATTTACTTTTTTAGGATGAAAGTAAAGCATCCATTTATTAGTCTATTGTTTAATATGATTTATATCTTCCTATAATTTATTACAGTTCCACATTTTCTATCCTCCTAAATACCTTGGTGTCATAAGCATATAGACCCTGTAAGGGACACAGTGATTTGCTCTCCTGGCCCCCATGTTGACGGGACTCAGCACCCCATCTGGCCCCATCTTGGCATCCTTTTTCTCCTTCTGCTAACCCCTACTATGTCTTCTGTACCAATTCTCTTCCCCGTAAGCGGTGCGGTGATTTGCCTTCCTGGCTGCCGTGCTGACGGGACTCAGCGCCCTGTCCGGTCACAGCTTAGCCTCTTCTCCTTTTCTTACTTTTGCTTCTGTATGGGTCGACGGATGCGCCCACTGGACCGTGCCTTAGAGGAGGTTTGGTTGCCTGGGTCATCATTTTGTTTCTGGGAGGTCTTAGCACCGCAGTCCAGAGAATCTCCATTATGTGGCTCCGCTGTTTTTAAAATGACAGTGGGAGTCGGGGGGGGGGGGGAATACCCCATCTGGGCTGTATGGGCACTCTTTGGACTCACGATGATGATTTGGAGTATGCCCTCAGCTCTAGGGGCAGCCCAAAATAAAATATATACTTATATGGGTAAATTTAACAAACATAACTCCGAGACACCTGAGGCCTCTGGTCATCGTGCCTTGGAACCTGATGGTAGATGCTTTGATCCTTTTGGGTCAGAAGTTGACCCTGAGTTGGATTATCACCAATTTTTAGTATTTTAGTCTTGAAAGCGAATGATAGTCCTGTTAGTAAGGCTGACATCTTCGACGTCTACGAGGATTATGTTGAGAAATGTGGCAAACCTTCTAAAATGTGGCCACATAATGATGGAGCATTGATAGTCGAGGCAAAATCAAGTGAGCAGCATCAGCGGATTAAGACCCTACAGTCTTTAGCTTCTGTAGACATGTCCTCTGCTTCGCACCCAACATTTAACACCAGTAAAGGTGTTATCCAATTACAATGTTGACAGGCTGGTATCAAAACTTACCAATCAGAAGGTTGTAAGTGTCCACCACATTTCCAGGTTTGGGAATGGCACTAGGTTACCTACTGCCACCATAATCCTAACCTTCAACAGTTTGGAACCGCCCAAGTACGTTAAGGCTGGCTATCTTAACATCCCAGTCAAGCCTTACATTGAAAACCCATGATGCTGCTTCCATTGCCAATGCTTTGGCCATCTAAGCAAGTTTTGTAAACAGGCAAGGTTGTGTGTGAATTGTGGATCGGATTATCATGGGATGCCCTGTTCTCAACAGCTGTGCTGCCCTAACTGTGTTGGAGAACACCCTGCAACATCACAGCATTGCACTTTCTCTATGAGAGGGAAGTCATTGCCATTAGAAACAAGAACAGGGTCCGTTTTAAAGAGGCCAGAAGAAGAGTAAAGGAGATATATGTCCAACCTGGTGTGAGCTTTTCTGATGCTCTGCGTTCTACCGGGCCAAAGAAAGGAAGAAGCCAGAGACCTCCTACTGGTTCTCCTGTGCCTGACACCAGGTAAAAAGTCCTCCCCATCATAAATGTACATCTCCTTGTGATGAACACTCTTGGTCAGCACCTAACAGTGCTTCTGAGGTTACCAACAAGAAGAGGAACCTTCCATCCTCTCTTGGCTCCCCAAGGGTGGTTAAGCACCTTGCTACCACTCCAGAACATGTGGATGTTGATCATGTTGGTCCTCAGGTGGTATCCATTCCACCTCTGGACATTCACCATGCCCCTAAAGGACCAAGCTCTTCTTCAGCTCCAAAGCCAGTTATCACTCCAGCCCCCCTTGTTGATACTGTTTTGGAATTCCTTCGATCCCTGAATGAGAAGGAACCAACCTTTGCTCCTTTCCAGGAGCCAGCTGTTGTGGAGGTTGCACCCTCAAAAACTGACTCCACATTCTTCTCTATCAGCATCAAATTCACAACTTTTGCCGATGTCCTCACCACCACCATTGCCTCTACCATCCCAACCAATACCACTAGCTGTGTCAACATAGTCTGTTCCCTCAACACCTGAACTGACCCCTGGAGTTGCTTCCATCTCTGCTTCTCCAGTGAAGACAGTTCTCTCTTACAGCCACTTATCAAAATCTGATGCACCTCCTCTTAAAGAAAAACCAAAGGCAAAACTCAAGCTCCCATTGCCTCCTTTGTCATACTCCAAGCCTAAGGCTAGTATGACACGAAATACTTCTGCTGGTAGTTGAAATCCAAAATCTCCTACTCCTAAAGGTAGGAAGAAATCTACCATTATGCTTAAACGGTAACAATGTTTCCAATTATTCATTGGAACCTCCAAGGTCTCTTCCCTAAATGGGAAGAGTTTAAGCTCCTGCTTAAGGATTACAATCCGGATTGTATTGCTATACAGGAGACTTGCTTGGGTACTCGCAGAGTACCCAACATTTCAGGTTTTGTGGGATATTATAAGAACCCTGGAGAACCAATTCATGGTTCTGCTGTCTTTGTTAACAACAGGGTTCCCCACAGGCAGCTCTCTCTTAACACAGACCTGCAGGTGGTTGCTGTCCGTCTGATTTCCAGTTGCCATTATTCGGTCTGTTCGCTGTATCTTCCTCCTGGTGAGGAAAGAGATACAGCTGTTTTAGCTACAAAGTTAGCTAATTTAATTTCACAGCTGTTTTAGCTACAAAGTTAGCTAATTTAATTTCTCAACTCCCTCCTCCCTTTTTATTGATTGATAACTTTAATGCTCGACACCCCCTTTGGGGGGACCATGATAACAACCCTAGAGGAAATATGATTGAGAGATTTCTGGGCACTAATGATGTCTGCTTTCTTAACGATGGCAGCCACACGTCATTTCCTATCCAGACAAACAACTTTACATGTGTGGACTTGTCTCTCTGTTCACCAAACTGTAGAGCTGATTTTGACTGGGCAGTGGATCCTGACTTGCGAGGCAGTGATCACTTCCCCATTGTAATAACACCATGTACAGGTAGTCCTCCTCCACCACCTAGCAAAAGATGGAATACAAAAAAAGCAAACTGGTCTAAGTTCAGGCACCTCTCAAGCCATGATGGGTCCTTCCCTCATGAAGATATTGAAGTGGCTATTGATGATCTTCTAGCCCACGTCAATCATGCAGCTAATTCCTCCATCCCGCTCTCTGGTTCAAGTCGCCAGATAGCCCCTTAAAAAAAAAAATCTCTGGCTCAACTGCTTGTGAACCACAATTGCCCTGGTGGTCTGCTGAATGCTCGAGAGTTGTCACTGAATGTAAACAGGCTTGCCGACATTACCATTGGTGCCCCACGATGGTAAAGAAACTTGCTTGTAACTGAGCAAGGGCAGCACAGCAACGCACCCTTTGATGAGCTAGAAAGACCTCATTGGATGGTTACATCGCATCAATATGTTGGCAGACCCCTGTAGACAAAGTCTGGAAGAGAGTCACAAAGCTATTGGGAGGAAAATCCAATGGCTTTACAGCTCCCAACATTGTTCAGGCTGGAGAACTGTTGGGAGACTTGTCAAATATTTCCGATGTTTTGGCTGGATTGTTTGCTAATATCTCAAGCCCAGACAACTATTCCATCCAATTCCAGCGCTTTAGGCTCAAACAGGAGCAACATCCTATCAACTTTATGGAGCCTAACATGGATAATGAGCCTTATAACTGGCTCTTTTCTATCCATGAGCTCCATAATGCACTGAAGCACTGTGGATCCACTGCACCCGGATCAGATGGCATTTCCTATGATATGATTAGGAATATGCATCCATCCCTCCTCTCACATTTGCTGGACATCTATAACTTCATCTGGATTAGGGGCTGCTTCCCTTCTATGTGGAGGGAGGCTGTGGTTTTACCTCTCCGAAAACCAGGAAAGGATGGGACGGAACCCACCCATTACCGCCCCATTGCCCTTACTAGTTGTCCATGTAAATTGTTTGAGATGATGATAAATACAAGACTTGTCTGGTTTTTGGAGACAAACCATCTTATATCTCCCTCTCAATCAGGGTTCAGAAAAAAACAGAGTACCATCGACCTGCTTGTTAGAATGGAGTCATATAAGAGATGCTTTTTCAAAGAGTTTTCTTTGATATTGAGAAAGCATATGATACCACTTGGTGGCGTGGTATCCTTAAGCAACTCCATGATTGGGGCCTGCAGGGCTTTCTTCCCAGGTTTGTTGAGCAATTCCTCATGTGGTGCACACTACATGTAAAAGTTGGAAATGCCCTATTAGAGCCTGTAGAGCAAGTTGAGGGTGTGCCACAGGAAAGTGTCCTCAGTGTCACCCCCTTCTCTGTGGCCATCAATAGCATTATCGCAAATCTCCCAGATGAGATTTCCTCAACTCTATATGTGGATGACTTAGTGCTTATCTATTGATCGCATAGACTTACATTTGTCATATGTAAACTACAGCGGGTTATAAATACCGTAGCTGATAATGCTTCTTCCAAGGGCTTCTGCTTTTCTGCAATATAGACCAAGGCTGTCTACTTTTACAATCATAGATCAGTGACATGGGACCCTCCCTATTTGTCACTCTATGGTGTCCCTGTCACCTTTGAGCCCCATTTCAGATTTCTAGGGGTGATCTTTGATTTGAGGCTTTCTTGGAGTCCTCATTTGGACACTTTTAAAAGGTCTTGTCTAAAGAGAATGGACATAATGAAATTACTGTCACACACTTCTTGGGGAAGTGATCGACATACCCTGTGGCTTCTGTATTCAGCATTGGTCCAGTCAAAGCTGGACTATGGGTCACAGGTGTACTCCTCTGCCTCACTGTCTATCCTCGAAAAATTACTGTGGGTAATCAGGGTGTGCGCCTGGCTTCTGGAGCCTTAAAGTCCTTCCCTGTGTGGAGTCTCTATGCAGAGAACGGGGCTCTTCCTCTTTACAGGCTCAAGTCTAACCTCAAATATCTTTTTAGACTTGAGCAATTACCATCGTTGTCAGTATATGAGTGCACGTTCAATTTGTAAACAGTGGCCTCATATGATAGATTTCCATCCCTGGCTCGCCCCTTTGCTCTGCGGATGGCCGAACACACAGGACATCTAAGGGAGTCTTCTGTTATTCCATTTTCATTACTAAAGATTCCCCCATGGCTCATACCACCTGTAGTGGTATGCAAGGGGCTTACTGGTAGGCCCAAGGATCAGTTCTTGCCTGTAGCCTTGAGAACCATGTATGATCAACACTCCTCCCACCATCAGCCTAGCACCTTTGTGTTCTCCGACAGGTCCAAGTCATCAGACGGAGTTAGAGCTGCTGCTGTCTTCCCATCTCAGACCGCATTGGTTCGCCTACCAAGTGCAGCTTCTGTTTTCACAGCAGAACTTGTTGCCATTCTTGCTGCACTCTTTGTTATTGCTCCTATGCCATCTGGTTGTCTTATGATTTTCTCTGACTCCCTTAGTTCTCTGGAAGCACTGAGTGCTTTTGGTCCTAGCCATCCGCTGGTTTCCAAGATCCAGCGGTGGCTTTTTTATCTTTCTCCTATTCATAAGATTTCTTTTTGCTGGGTGCCCAGTCACATGGGCATCCCAGGTAATGAAAGGGTGGATGCTGCGGCCAAGGAGGCGGCATCATTAGGGACACCCCCACCAGCCCCAGTCCCCCTTCATGATGTCTATCCCCTCATCACCGAATATGTAGTCGGCTTATGGGAGAAGATGTGGGATGAGCTTCATCCCACCAAGCTCTATTCCATGAAACCTTCAGTCCTCTAATGGCCACGTACCATGAGACCACGTAGACTGGAGGTTATTTTATGCCGACTAAGGATAGGTCATTGCTGCCTTGCTCATGGGCACTTGATGAATGGGCAGCCCCCACCTTTGTGCATCCTGTGCGGGGTGCAGCTGTCCATTCTTCACATCTTTGCTGAGTGTCCCCTTTTGAGAAATCTTGGGAGGAGGGTCTTCCCTTTCATTTATTACTGGGCAGATGGCCCCCCAACAGGTTCTGCGGGACATCTTGTCTGAGACTCGCGTCTCTTTTAGTGTGAATAGAATTTTAAAATTTTTAGAAGAATCTAATCTTTCAGCCAAAATTTAATATATTGTTTCATGATTTTATATTCTCTTCTTGTATCTATTGTTGATCCATCTATAGTCTATGTTTTTATCCTTTGCCGAGTTCTCAATAGTTGATTTTTATATCCTTTTACACCCCTTAATAGTTTTAAATTCCTGTACTTCCATTCTATTGATCTTAATTTCATAGCTATATTTTTGTATATTCCCCAGATGTCTATATTTTTATTAAGAACACTCATGCAAATTACCCGTCCTTGAATTTGGCTGCAGGCTAGTCTGTTTGGGCTTTGCAGCATTTATTTTTGGCACTATTCATTCATTCATTCATCAGCATATAGATATATTTCACTATTGTTCATAACCATACTGGGAAGGTCACTTATAAACAGGACAAACAACAGCAGCCCCAGCACAGAGCCCTGAGGAACAACACTGGTTATATTTTTCCACTCTGATACAAATCCATTTACTATGACCAGCTGTCTTCTGCAACTTAAAAACTCTTAATCCACTTCAGATATTTTTCTTGAATACCATAATTAGACACTTTTTATAATAGATGCCTGTGAGGGACACGATCAAATACCTTGATGAAATCACAATATACAATGTCTACTGCTGCACCCAAGTGTAAATTATCTGTCCACTTGTCTAGTACTTTAATTAACTGAAGCACTGTTGACCTACCCTATATAAAGCCAAATTGCTTTGTATTAAATAATTGATTGCCCTTCATATGCCGTATAATATCTTCTCTTATCAGCTAATCCATTATCTTGCAGAATACACTTGTTAAGCTAACTGGCCTATAGGTCCAGGCTCCTCCTTATCTCCCTCCTTCCTGTATAATGCTGTGACATGGGCTATTCTCCACTCATCGAGGATGTCTTTCCTCACTGAATGATGCTTCAAAGAGGCTTTTTAATGGCTCAAGTAACTCCTCTGCCACTGCCTTCATTATTGTAGGGTGTATTTGGTCAGGTACAGGGATGTTTCTTTTTAATTTATTTATAACCTTCTGTATCTTGTCCTTGTATATTGTTAGAAATTAGGGTTACTGTATTTGAATAGGAATAGTTTTTATTCAAATAACTTTAAATTAAATACAATAATAAACTGTTTAAAAATTGGGAAAATGTTAAACTTCAGAGCAAGGAAATATAGTCCTTTATAATCAACAATCATTTGGTAGTATGGCTCTGATAGTGAGGTTTGTTTATTTCAATTAAATACTTAAATAAATAAATTAAGTTTCATTAATGCTATTTAGTAAAATAACTATTAGCGTTAATGCTAAATAATTAATAAAATATAAATAATAATAATTTTCTGACATAAATAATCACTTGTTACAATGTAATGACAAGTGGCTAGAACAGCTCTATTCGTGTCTGTGTGGTAGATTTCAAAATCAAAGAGGGACCGCGGGAAATATTTTTCTGTATGTTCTGAGCTGGTGTCAGCGCAAGACACAAATATTACTAGGCAAATATAAAGTAAAATTTCGGAAGTAAACCAAGACTTCACAACCCAGCTGCAACTAAATATGGATCCCCAAAAGTTTAAGTATCTTTGCTCATTGTTTTTTGTTAGAAGTAGTACGAAGATAACTATAAACTTGTGTATAAATAAAAACTTTGGGGTTACTCCGCAAGTGATAAGTAAATAGCAGGTGGGTACAAATTTATGGTTACACAAATTCGTAATATAATCCAGATTTAGATTTAAATAATTGGGCATAATAATGATATGTTAGGCATTTCAAGCATTTAGTCAGTGAAACCGTACAGTAGGCTAATGTTATCTGATGCCAGAAATAACAACTCCTCTAGGTTAAGGGTTGGGTTACCGATCTGGGAGGATTAGTGTGCGTCTTTAAGTGAATGCAGTTGCTTGTGGCTGTCTATCTTTTAGGTGACTTGTCCCTTTTATAAACTCTTTCCATTTTTGTGTTTGTTTATTGTTTTATCTTTTATACTGTGCCCTCCCCCTGCTGCTGGCGCGTGTCATTTGTTTATTGCCCCAGCCACCCTTGTTTTTAGAATGAGTGGTGTATGCCATAATTTAAGTGCGTTGTACCGTTTTTTTCTAATCCTTTGCTTTTCCCCCATTTTTATTGAGTGTCTCCCACGCCTCTTGTGACTTTATTTGGGCGACCCCGTTTTAACAGTGCTGCCATTAAGAATCAATTAGGATTGGGCAGCTGCCACCTGGTTTTTCCCTTAAACTTAAACTTTTAGGTCACTTGCGTCATTTAGGTGAGTGTGCTTGTTTGCTTATTGAGTCAAATCGCACAAGTTACATCAGCGGGGTTATGTGCTGATGCTCTCAGTTCTGTATCTCCTTAAAAAAATGGTACTTAAAATAGCCCACTGCATAAATAACTTGAGGGAGTGTTAATTTGTAGATATTTGTAGACTGTAAATATAATTTTAGTAAATAGCTATTATAAATATACTATATAATTAATTAAGGTAAACATGGCTCATGGCAAGTCTGTTAAGGGTTCTCCTTCTTTTGAGGAGGAGGTGGTGGTTGACCCTAAGGTCATGATAAGTAGCTTGCGGAGAATGCAAGGGGCTCATAAAAGAAAGGTCAGTATTTATTTAAAGAAACTGAAGGAGCTTTATGATGGAACTAAATTAACCTCTTTCCTTTGTAAAACTCAAATTAAAGAAATTGAAAAAGAAATTACTCAGGTTAAAAATTATGAAAAAATTAATGGAGTATTTGAGTAAATCAAATAAGTAGTAGTGTTGAAAGATATTATAATGCTGAGTTAGATGATCAAGCAGAATATATAATTACAACTAGTATAGAGTTAGATTGGTATGAGGAATATATAAATAAAGCAAGTGGAGCTTCTGGCAATATATCTGCAGAAAAAGTTTTAGATATGATGTCTAGAATAAATATGTCTGACGGAAAACCCCCTCCTCTGGAGGAGGTTTCGGGGCTACATGCGCAATATATAGCCTTTAAGGCTACTTAGCCTCTGCACCCTAATTGTTGGCACATTACCTGCTCGTGGTGCCCCTGCTTATGCAGAAATTGTGTCCAACGACTGAGTGCCTGGCGGTATAACCTGGCTGGGCAGGTGGAGCTCATAGTCTTGGTTGACATTCCACCTAGAAGAGGGACAGAAGAGGCACCCTGTAGAGAGCGCGGCGATTTGCCTTCTTGGCCGCCGTGCTGACGGGCATCAGCGCCCCGTCCGGCCCCAGCCTAGCCACTTCTCCCCTTTAGGCTAACAACCCTTTAGCCTTATCTGGCAATTTCTTTCCCAACTCTACTACTCCCTCTCTTCAAAGTCTTTGTTCCGATGGGATTGGACTTCTCTAACTCGCGTTCGAGCCTGTGCTAGTTCCAGGTGGCGAGAGGTCTGATTCTCGGGAGTCTGTCCTGGCTTGATCCCCCCAGCAATACCTGCGGAATATTGGCGGCTTCCAAACCATCCCCTCCCCCCCCTTTTTTTTGGCCACCAAGAAGGGGTAAAACTTCACAGTTGGCGTTCGGTTCGCGGGACCGGGCCGTGGCCGGGGTGGACTAGGAAAGGGTTAAGACCCACCAGGTAAATCCTGCATGGTCCACCAGGCTTACCCTGAGGTGACCTGGCGGTGAAGTCCATGGCCACCTCTGTAAGTGGCCCCGCGCCTGCGCCTACACGCCGACTGCATCGTTTAGAACCGGCCCGTTGTCTGCGCCAATGGGCATTCGCGAGGTTAATGAAAACCAAGCAATAGGCCTTTCTCTAGAGTCTCCGGTCCGCTCGTTTAGTGGATCTGGCAAGACGGTACTTTCGCGGGCGGTAGATTCCTATTCATGTTCGAACGAATTCTTTAACAAATCCCTCTTAAAAAACCCAATGAAACCAGCAAAGAATGTCTTAAGCTGCACATCCCCTCCTCTTTCCCCACCCCCCTTACTTTCCAGTCTATCGAAAAAAATGGATACAAACCTACTAACTCGAGGAAAGAAAAGAACACAAGACATGGATAAAATTGGTGGGAGAACTTTAACCACAAGATCGCCCCCCAAAACAACTGCACAGATAGAAGAAAATTGCATAGAAATGAGCAAGGTCTCAGGAAATCGAAATTCACCACCGCAAAAACGAACAAAGTCAGTAAGAAATCCGCCGGAAGTTTCAAACTCCCAGCAAGCAGCAGGTCCAGGACAATCCACCAAAATGCTACCTGAACTGCTCTCACTGCAGGTACTCCCAGGACAATTTGTTGATCGATCTTTCAGAAGATTTTACCTAATAAAACCAGAAAGCCAACAAACAAACCTAATGAAGACATGCATTAAAGATTTACAAAAACTATTTCAACTTCCCAGATCACAATTTCCACCTCTCTCGCCTCAATCAGATGGTAGTATACTAGTCGAAGTTAAAACAAAAGAGCAAGCGGAAAAAACCTTATTATTAAAAGAACTGGCAGGAGATAAGGTAATAGTAACACCACATCCCTCCTTTAACATGCGTAAAGGCGTAAGAATAGAACCAGACTTCGCCCAATACTCAGAAGCGGAATTAATTGAAGAATTAAGCGAGTACTCTTTCACTCAAGTACACAGAGTACATAAAACTATCAACAACAGCAAGATACCAACGAACACTTACTTCATATCATTTGAACTAGATATCCTACCAAAATATATATATTTAGGATGGTGCCGCTTCACGGTTAAAGAATTTAAACCTAGCCCCAGAAGATGCTACTACTGCCAAACTTTTGGGCACTCTACAAACACCTGCCGTCGGAAGAATCGGGGCTTTGCGCCCACCTGCGTGAACTGCGCAAATGCACTACACCCTGAACAAATCGAAAATTGCCCAACGAAATGTGTAAACTGTGGAGAGCCCCACCCAGCATCAAGCAAAAAATGTAATGTCTACAAATTTGAAGAAGTAGCATCCATACGTGAAAAAGAAAGACTAAACTTTAGAGATGCCAGAGAAAAGGCACAGACCTCTATAGGAACCAGAGGAAACTCTTAGGCCTCTGTAGTTGAAATGAGCAGAGTGACCAGACCCCCATACCACGGGGTTAAAGCAAGAACTCAACCGCCCCTTCCCAAGGAGCCTGCACCACAGGCCCCGAATATTAAACTCCCCAACCCCATGCATATGGTCGACAATCATCCATCAACCCCCGCCTCCCCCCAAAGCAGTTGCCGCATCGCGAGGCACCTGCACCCGATACCTCGATGCTAAACACCATCCCTAGCAGAGAGGTAAACCTAAAATTGCAACCACAGCAAATCCCTAAGCACATCGACCCCCACCCCGAACAAATGGACACTCAGGTTATACCAGAGATCGTCTGCCCACAACCTCGGTCACCCCGTGACAGGTTTTGCCACCACCAATCAAAATGCTTACCACTGACACCATCTACGAAGAGAAGGTAGAAGAGGAAAAAGAGACCCAAGACCCACGTGCAACAGACCTCATCCCCACCAAACAAATTGAAGCTCAAACCATACCTCCAACGAGCCACCTCCCTCACCCACCAACAGAAGCCAAAAAAAAGATAATCCGTCCTCCTATTATTGACGGAACACCAACACCGCCTCTAACAGTAGATACCCAAGACACAAAGAAGAAAAATGGTGACAAAGAAGAACCAAAACCTCAAAGACCAGTCCTCACCAGACTCCAGTGGCCACAGGGCCCTAATAAACCAATGTGCACCATGACCTCCGCAAAAACCAAATTGCTCACTTCTCGAACCAAACCAAAAGAATAATGAAAATAATCCAGTGGAATATCCGCGGAATCAGAGCCAACTGGGAAGAATTAAGGCTTCTTGTTGCGGACGAGATGCCAGGAAACCATGTTGGGAATACATCCACCACGAAAGCTACCGAATTACAGTTGCATAACCACCTCAATACCAAATGATGGCAGCACATCCGGCGGCTGTGCCATATATATCCATCAAAATGTCCCCACATTACCCATCAGATTAAATTCACCTTTGGAAACAATCGCCGTGACCATGTACATCAAGAAACGATACACGATCGCAAATGTCTACCTCCCACCCACAGGGCCCCTTCCAGTCACCGCCTTACGAGACTTGATCTCGCAACTACCAACTCCATTCATTCTAATGGGCGACTTTACCAGTTGTCATATTGAGTGGGGCGACAGAATATGCAACGTCAGAGGAAACGAGCTATCAAAGCTAATAGAAAACCAGCAACTTGTAATCATGAACCAGGACGAAGGTACTAGATTTAACATACAAACAGGTACCCTATCAGCATTAGATCTGGCCCTCTGCTCACCCGACATCACAGCAGACTTTGAATGGAGAATCTTGGATGACCTAAAAGGAAGCGACCATTACCCGATCATCCTTTCCTCAGACGAGGGTTTACCCACCTCGGGTATCCCACGATGGAGACTGGACCAAGCAAACTGGATAAAATTCAACAAAATCACTGATATCCAAGTTGATGACATCCCGGAGACGGAGGAAGCGCTGGAAATCTTTACATCCATTATATATCAAGCAGGTAAAACATCCATTGCAACCAGCTCAGGACAACCCAGTCAGAGATCTACCCCATGGTGGAGCCCAGAATGTTCTGCCGCACTTAAAGAACAAAGGAAAGCCTACCGAACATAAAAAACAATGGCCAAATCCGATGACTAAAATGGAATTTAATAAAAAGAGAGCTAAATATAGATACATACTTAAGCAAAGCCGCCAGAAATCATGGAGAGCTTATGTCTCCACGATAAACTCTAAAACCCCCATCCACCGCACATGGAGCAAAATCCGAGGGATGCTAGGTAAACCCAGCCGAGACCCTACCCCCATACTTCGGATAAATGGAAACACTATCTTAAACCCAATCGATGTAGCAGACACGCTAGTGACTCACTTCACCAAAATATCAAGTAGAGCGAACACAACCCCCGAGTTCGCCCAATACCGGTTGGAGAAGGAGTGCTCACCTCTAAACTTCGCATCAAAAGAGTACAAATCTTACAACGAAGAATTCAGCAAAAAAGAGTTCGATACAGCTCGTGCATCATGTAGAGACACTGCTCCAGGCCCAGACAATATACCTTATGCAATGCTATGCCACCTAGGGAAAGGGGGTAAACGCTTCCTCTTAGATATATTCAATAAAATATGGATGGAAAATGCCTTCCCAGACACCTGGAGAAGGGCTACAGTTCTAGCTTTCCGGAAACCAGGAAAAGACCCAACCAGTCCCCAAAACTACCGCCCAATCGCTCTAACCTCCTGCATATGTAAGCTCATGGAAAAAATAGTGAATGTATGTTTAACATGGTTCCTTGAAACAAAATCCAGCATATCCCCATCGCAGTGCAGATTCCGAAAATTTCACTTGACCATGGATGCCCTTATCCGTCTGGAATCGGCGATATGTAACGCATTCGCCAGGAAACAGCACTTAGTAGCCGTTTTCTTCGACCTCAACAAGGCATATGATACATCATGGCGTTATGCCATATTAAAAGCCCTCCATAACCTCGGATTACGCGGACAACTACCAATTTTCATCCAAAATTTCCTAACCAACCGCACATTCTCTGTAAGATTAGGTAGCGCGAAATCCAAATCATTTATACAAGAAGAAGGCGTTCCACAAGGCAGCATCTTAAGCGTACCACTGTTTGCTATAGGAATTAATGATATCTCACAAAACCTCCATCAAGGCATTATAGCCAACCTTTATGTAGATGACTTGTCTATCTCCCTAGCAGGTTCTGAAATGGCAACAATAGAACATCGCCTCCAGATCGCCATCAACAACATCACAAGATGGTCTACTACCCACGGCTACCAATTCTCAGCTGAGAAGACCAAAGTGGTCCACTTCTGCCGTCGTAGAAGATGTATTAGGGAACCTGACCTATACCTATACCAAAAGAGGATTGCAATCGTTGAGAGCTATAAATTCCTAGGACTAACATTTGACAGAAGGTTGACATGGGAACCACATATAAGAAGCATTAAAAACTCTTGTAAGAAAGAAATGAACGTCCTACGTACAGTATCACGCCACGACTGGGGTGCTGATCGCGAAACACTTCTGACTCTCTACCGCTCTTTAGTGCGACCCAAACTGGACTACGGATGCGAGATCTACTCCTCTACTTCCAAGAGGCGCCTTGCACTCATCAACACTGTGGCGAATGAATGTCTCCGCATGGCTACCGGAGCCTTCCGATCATCACCCATACCGAGCCTACAATGCGATACCGGGGAGACACCACTAGACCTCCGTAGGATGGAACTCTCTCTACGCCTCTTTAGCCACATTCAGCGACTCCCAACATCGCCGACTTCGACCGCCACCATGAATGACCAAATGGATAATATTTTTACAACACGCCTAACTCTCCCACGGCCATTTGGAAGTAGAGTGCGACTATGGATGGAGGAAATCGGAGTAACGATGAACCCCATCCATCCACTTGCTTTCCCAGATATTCCATTTTGGAAATCAACTTTAAAGACATGCCATGGTAACAATAAAACAATCAACAACTACTCCCCTGGGAGAGAAAATTCAATTCCTTACTCACGCAGCAACACACATGGGTATACATATATACACCGACGGATTAAAATTCATAGACGGAACAGGATTTTTGGTGATATCAAATAACTACACATTCTCTGAAAAACTACCCCAAACATTATCAATCTTCCTGCCGAGTGCTATGCCTTAAAACATGCAGTACATTGGGCATACAATAACCCAACATCAGATCAATTCACAATCTTCACCGACTCCTTCAGCAGCCTACAAACATTAGAATGAATGACAGACATCCATCCAATTCTGTTAGAAATAAGAAACTACGTATATAGAGCAGCGCGCGAAAGAAAGAAAATTTCCTTTTGCTGGGTCCCAGCACACGTAGGGGTAGCTGGAAATGAGGAAGCTGATAGAGCGGCAAAAAATGCCACCCTTCGTCCAATCAGGCCCAATGATATTCCAATACCATATGAGGACTACATCATTTCAATAAAGGCCGCCATTCGGGAAAACTGGATGGCCAGATGGGCAGATTTATACAGACAAAATAAGATGCGACACATTTTCCAAAAGTTATCGCCATGGAAGCCTCGAGAACTTACCCGCCGGCAAGAGGTATCCGTATGCAGATTACGCATCGGACATTCACTACTCACACACAGATACCTAATGGAGAAAGGCTATCCCCCCTACTGTGAAGATTGCATTCTACCCCTCACAATTGCACATCTCATTGCGGAATGCCCAACCTATGGAGAACTACGACGAAGATACATACCCATCGATGGTGGGGGTACCCTCAATATCCTAAGATTTGCACTAACGGCTGAAAATATCCGCCCTGGCAGCGGAATCATCCGCTACCTCGAGGAGACTGGACTATTAGAGAAACTATAGATTCATCTCCAGTACACGATCTAAGTTTTAATGAATTTTAATTATTTTAACACATCATACCATTTATTCATCTAGTACTTCAATCATCACTGCATAATCACAACCTCATGATATCAGACACAACTTTTATAACTCGTGTTTAAAACTTTTACTACAAAACAAATTACGGTGCAATCACCTCGCAGTGAGCACCAAGGGACTTGTAAATAATCCATCCATCCATCCATCCATCCCTCCTCTGGAATGTGGCATTTTTACAGGAAAAGAAAAGGACAAATTTGCCTTTAATACCTTTTTAAGTCAATTTAATAATGTTATTGGGTCCAGAAAATATTTATCTGATTCTGCTAAACAAATTTATTTGGATGGGTACTTAAGGGACTATGCCTTGAAGGTGGTTAAACATCTAACTATTTCTGATAGTAATTACCTCTTGGCAATTCAGATGCTGAAACAAGAATTTCTTAATGTAAATTATATCATTGATGAAACTTTCAAGAATATTTTAAATACAGCACTTAATCTACAATTTGACCCTGAATATACATCTGTAAAAATTTATCTTAATGAAAAAATCTTATTTATATGAATTAAAAGCACATAAGGTTGATTTATTGGAAAAAGGGACATCTGGATACAAATTTGTGAACCACATAGTATTTAATAAATTCCCTATACCCGTAAAGAGAGAGTTGGTTCACAAATTGACTACTAATTATCCTACTATAACTGATATTTTATCTAACTATATTGAAGTAATTAAAACTTTAAGTAAAATAGTTTCAACAAAGAGAAAGGCCTTTAGTAAAACTTTTAGCAAACCTAGAACTAGTAGTCCATCATTTAAACATAAAGAAAATAAAGAAGGTAAAAGTATGATTCAAAATAAATTTTAAATCTGTGAATACTAAAGTAAATAAATTAATTTGTAAGTTATGTACAGCTGAAGGCCATATTTTAGGAAAATGTGTTAATTTAAACATTTTTAATTGTAAATTGGCCAGGCTCAGAGAACTTTCACTGTGCATTAGATGTGCTGGGTCAGGGCATGATAAAAATGACTGTTATGGAAAACAAAATAAATTGAGATTTGAGTGTCGGTTATGCAAGAAGAAAGAACACACAACACCTTTGTTCCCTTCTTTGAGTGAAGCAAAATCAACTCTTAAAACTAATGTAAGCTTATATTTTGCTCAAAGAAGTTTTTATGCTTCTCACATTCTTTCAACTATGACTGCATTTAAAAAATGGTAATAAGGCTTAGGAAAGTGAGATGTCTGATTGGCACTGGCAGTCAGAGGTCTTACATTTCTGAAGCTTCAGCTAAAGATCTTTGCCAGGATGTGGAAGAGTTGTATGGGTTAGAATGTGATGTATGCACATATATAGGTTGAGAAAATAAGGGGTTTAAACAAATGTCCACTGGGATAAGGATCAATAACAAGTTAGTTTTTATACCCTTATTAGTGGATAAATCTTTAAATATAAACTTTGAGGTACCAGGCATGAATCAGATAATAAATAAGTTTAAAAGTAATAACATGGCTTTATTGGATGAGACCTTTTGTGATAACAGAAACCATGAAAATATAACAGTGGATATGTTTTTGGGAATAGATATAATTCAATTTTTACCATCAGTTCAACTAAAATCTTGGTGGATCTTGTTTAGTAGTAAATAATAGAGTAGCTCCTGTCAGTAATGTGTTCAACTTTTTGGATAAGGCACAAAGTAAATCAGTTATGTCCTCCATAGTTAAAGAAAAGGATGAAAATTTGAATAATAAAACTAAAAACTATGATCAACTTAGTAATGGATCCTTTTAAATCTTACTTCAATCCTTTGGAACATATATTGGAAGACAGTGAGGTAGATAATGGACTTGCACACCTTTTTAGTCTTGAATCCATGAGATGAGAAAGAGTTGGTTTCCTTTGATAAAAAACAAATTGCTAAATTTAGAGAGGGGATCTTGTTTAAGGATGGATTTTATAATGTAGAATTGCCTTGGTATTCCGATAAAATTGACCTAGTCCCATCAAATCATTTTGTTGCACTTAAGGTTTTAGATAGAACAGTAGAGCATCTTAGTAGAAAGGGACTCATAGACAGATATTAAGAAGTTTTTGATAAACAACTTGAAGATGGCATAATTGAGGAAATTAAAATAAATCCTTCTGACTATCATAAACACATTTGGATTTCCCATAGACCAGTTGTAAAATTGGAGGAACAAGTGACTACCAAATTAAGACTGGTTTTCAATTGTTCTTTAAAAACTAATAAGAAAATTGCCTTCACTTAATGAAGCTGCTTATCCTGGAATAGATTTGATGGGTTCAATATTAAAATTACTTTTTTACTTCAGGACAAATAAGTTGGTAATATTGAGAGATATTAAACAAGCTTTCTTGATGATTAAATTAAAGAATGAAGTTGACAAAAATAGGTTTTGTTTCTTCTGGAAATGGGGAAAAAAAATTGTACCTTATTGCTATAAAACAATAGTATTTGGTTATATTTATCTCCTTTTATATTAAATTTTGTTATGAAACATCATGCCAAAAGTTTTCCTGATGATAAGTGTAAAGAGATATTATCTAATAATTTTTATGTAGACAATTTATTAATAACTGGTAATAATGTAAATGAAATGCAAACTTTATATAATCAAGCCTATGATAGGATGAAAGGAGGAGGATTTGTTTTAAGATCCTGGAATTCCAATTCAGCTGAATTGAGAGATCAAATGGCATCTGATAATAGACTTATTGAGCATTCATGTGAAGAAGTTAAGGTATTGGGATATAGGCTTAATGTAAACAAGGATTCCTTTAGTCTAGCGCCTTGTAAAATAAACTCAGAAGCAGACACAAAAAGAAAGGTATTGTCTCAGACTTAAAAAATATTTGATCCTTTGAACTTAGTCCTTCCTGTGACAATAAGAGGAAAGGTTTTAATGAGAAAAATATGGAAATTATACATTATGTTCTGTTGTGTCTTTTGCTTGTTTCTTCTTCCTATTGTTAGCAGTATGTTTTATTTAGAAGCAGTGTTCTTGGTTTTTGTATTTTGATTCTTTTTATTTTTAATGATAGTCTTAGTATTAAGAGGATGTCCTTATTTTGTTGTATGGGTGTTTTCTAGATGGGCTTAGTAGTTGTGTTAGTGTTATTTTCAGTTTGTTTATCTTGTTTAGATTGTATTATTATGATGTGTAATCTAGCTATTCCGTGCGCATCATTCCATTGTGTCATGTTTCTTTTTATTTTTCTACCACCCCGTAAGGGGCGCGGCGATTTGCCATCCTGGCCGCCGTGCTGACGGGATCCAGCACCCTGTAAGGGGCACGGCGATTTGCCATCCTGGCCGCCGTGCTGATGGGATCCAGCACCCCGTCCGGCCCCAGCTTAGCCTCTCTTCCTTCCTTCAAAACACTTGTTTCCTCTCTTTTCACACAACCTCTCCCACAACTTTCTCTGGTCAGCCTCTAATTTCACAGGGTAGATGCTGACCTTCCTTTCAGCCAACTGTCCCGCATCAGGGCTGAGGGGGTGGGGGACAATGTTCCCTAACCCCTGAGCTCCGGTCTGGGGTGGCTGGTTTTTAACAACCTGCTTCATCCCCACCCATACCTTCCTCACATCCCTTTTCCTCTCCTCTTCACAATCTATATATTTTACGCCGTGTCTAAGGTGGAGCCGCCATGCCGATGGACTGTTAGGCCACCAGGCGGGAGGGGTGGTCTTAAATGGCGGCGCCTGGCTCTGCCGGGCTTGTAAGCACCTCTCGCAGTGCGGGCTACTGCGAGAGGTGATGCGCGATTGCGTCCCGTGTCAAAAAGCGGGTCACCATGCCCAATGATGAGTTTAAAAAAAAACCCCAACCCCCAACTTCCCCAATAACATCGACGGAGCCACCCTCGGGCAGCTCCAGCAAAAAAATGGAGGTCCCCCCCCCCTTTGCTTGCTCAGGGGACCCTCCATATATCTCTAACCGGAGAGGAGGCTTACTCCCCTCCTTCGCTTACGGGTGTAGGGGACTCCCCCTCACCCCCTTCTCTGGAGGTGCTTTCGGGCGCCTCCCTTTTACCAGCGGCAGTCCCCTCTGTTCTTTCCAAGGGGACTGCCAAGAAAGCCAGCAGGCAGCCCTTAGCCAGCCGCTCCACATCGAAGCGGCTCGGTAGGGCAAACCCCCTTAGGGGGGAGAGGGAAGCCAGGCCCCTTCGGTCGCTTCCCTCAAAAGACCTGCTGGCAAGAATACTGAACCTTGCTGGGGTCAAGGCCCATGCCTCCCCAAAGAAGACTAGTGACGATACTGCCAACGGGACCTGCGATGTCTTGGGGGGGGGGGATGGCCAACTGGAGGCCCCCCCTAAGATAGACATGGTCCTTGAGGAAACCCAGCCTCAGATGGTAGGGCCTTCCATGGGGGGGAATCTGGGCTCGGCGCCAAGCACCGAACCCGAATCCGCCCCGATGCAAGGTCCTCCTCAAACGGCTGTGGTTTCCGAAGCAGTACAAGGAGGGGAGGGATCTCCGCCGACCGGTGCCCCCACGACTACCAGGACCTTCTCCATTTCAGAGAATGACCTGGCTGAGGCCGGTCCATCTGGCCTGGGGGCTTCTTCCGGCGGAGGTGAGAAGCGGGTTCATTCCCTGCCCTCCTCTCCGAAAAAGAAAAAGAAAAAGACTAAAAAGACAAAAAAGACTCGGGGCTCCTCTCCATCCGCGGGGGCTACGGGGACGGATGGGTCTGCTGCCACTCTGGCAAGCGACCAAGCCAAGATCGGCACATCCGCCCCCTCTGCCACCCCAGTTGCGGAGCCCCTGACAAAGAAGACTAATACCAAGAGTGCACAGGGCGGAGCCTCGATGACATCGGGGCCCCTGATTCAGAGGTTACCTGGCGTTTTCAAGCCCGCTGGCTTCAAACGCTTCCTCGTTATTCGCTCCACTGATGGCACCATGTTGTCCAAGGGCAACATGATCCATCAGAGGAGAGGATTAGCTAGTGCAATTGGTAGAGAGCCGAAGGTAACCCGTTTCTCGGACGGGAGCCTTCTGGCGAATGCGGCGAATCCCGCCGAGGCGGCCAAGATTAGTGCTCTTCGGACACTTCATGGCACCCCGGTGAGTGTGACGCCGCACTCTACCATGAACTTTGTGAAAGGAGTAGTTTATGCGAGGGAACTCGTTGATTACTCCATAGAAGACATCACCCTAGAGCTGGCCGACCATGGGGCGGTCAAGGTCGAGCGTGTGATGAGAAAACAGGGAGGGGCCTCGAGACCCACCCCTACACTCTTCGTCACGTTCGACTGTGACAAGCTCCCTGAGTCGGTGCGTGCCGGTTGGTACCGCTACCGCGTGAAGGCATTCGTGCCACTGCCGCGGCGTTGCTATTACTGTCACCGCTTCGGCCATACGAATCGCTCATGTAGACGTGCAAAGTCGGGGTCACCCGAAGTCTGTGTAAATTGCTCCAAGGTCGCACACGATAAGTCCAAATCGTGTGTGGCCAAGTGTGTCAATTGCGGAGAGCCGCACCCTGCTTCTTCGAAGCAATGTGGTGCATATCTCCTGGAGAAAGAAATCCTGGCCGTTCAGGCCCAGGATCGACTCTCATTCCGCGAGGCTAAGGACTTGGTCCTGGCGCGTTGGCTCTGCCTGGGACCTCATATGCCTCAATAGTTAGAAAAGCACCCTCTGCTCCTGGCCCATCCAGGCCAACGAGCACGGTTGTTTCCGCGCCCATTCGGAGCCCTTCTGCGGGCTCTACTACACCCGGGCGCTCCCCTGGTAGAGCTGGCGGCAAAAAGGGTTCACACCCAGCCCCGGCTAAAACCAGGGCTCCCCCCTCTTCCCCCAGCGTGACCGTTTCCCGTAAGGCGAAACGGCCACGCGCCTCCACAGAGTCGTTAGACTCACAGGAGGCAACACCCCTGAAGATGGTCGCTAGGCCATCTTCTGGGGTTCCTAAAGCTGTTCCCCGAAAGGAGGACAGCAACAAAGGAGCTTCGGCCCCTTCGCCCACGCCCCGAGGTGGAGCGAGTGGCTCGGAGACGGTGGTTCCTCGAAAAGAGGGCCCCCCGCCTCCCAAGCCGCAACGCCCGCTAAAGGTTTCGAGGCGGAGGGAGGAAAAGACTCGCATGGCGAGCCCAACCTCCCCCAATAAGTCCTCGAAGGCGACAGCGCCTCCAGCGCTTTGTCCGGCTAACAGCGCCCGGGGTTCTGCCCCCGGGAAGCGTACGGCCATTCCCGTGAGGGTCTTCAGTTCGGGGAGGGCCCCCGCGTCTCCTCCGAGCTAGGCCTGGAGGGCATATTCCTTCAATGGAATTGCCGTGGACTCCGGGCCAACTGGGAGGAGCTGCGGAGGCTCGTCTCGTCCCGCTCCCCGTTAGCTATTTTTTTGCAGGAGACCATGCTAGGCGGTGCCCCCTGCCCGCCCTCCCGGGGTATAAGGGTCTTGCGACCCCACCACCGCGGGATGGCCGGGCTGGGAGGTGCGCCGTTTACACCCGGCATGATGTCTCCGTTCTTCCTTTCTCTTTAGATACCTCCTTTCAGGCAGTGGCTGTGCAGCTGCACCTGGATAGGAGGTATACTATCATTTCTGCGTACATTCCACCGTCAGCTGACTTCGACGCGGGGGACTTCCGCCGCGTCGTGGCACGGTTGCCGAGGCCCTATCTCTTGCTTGGAGATCTGAACGGCAGGCATCCTCTCTGGGGAGATTACTCCATAAATCCCAGGGGACAAGTCCTTGCCGATCTGATCGAAGAGCTTGAGATGTGAGTTACAGAAGTGGGTAGATGTTGAGGAGAGATGACTTCAGAGATCTGATTATCAGAAATTTTCTGAAGCCACTATCAACTCCGGAGAAAGTGTTCGGCTGTTTGCCTATCAGCTAAGGAAGTTGGCCGAAAAATGTCACCCAGGTACAGATGTTGAGAAATTACCAATTCTGTATAACATCTTTGGAGTGACAAATGGTCCAGCAACTTTTCAAAGAGCTATGACCATTGCTTTGTCTGGTATTCCAACTTCCTGTGCAATAGTTTACCTAGATGTAAGTATTTATATACCTACTCTTTGATAATTAATTATGTCATATCCAGATACAAAGTGTGGCATAACAATTTATAATAAAAATCAAACTCTTGTTTAATAATTAAAGACATTAAAGGAACCCCAGTGAAGGGATGCGTATGCTGGAGCTGTCTGGACTGAAATTCCGTATACTGGATCCTTTTATGCTGTAACTTCGTGTATTGGAACTTCGTATCCAGGAGCTTATTGATGTCTGTCCCTCTTATTCCAAGTTGCCACTACTCCAGTTGTCAGTCAGATTAAGTATAATTGTATATGTACCTACAGGTATTCTAATCTGATATTCCAGTATAATTTATTTTAATCTGAGTGTATTCTACTTTTGTCTGTAGAGAGAAACTTCATTGTGAGGTTAATCTCATAATACCTGTAAAATATGTAAATATCTGTAGTCATTAATATTTAAATAAATCTATTTTTGTAATAGGGTTTTCATTACTAACCCAATTATTTACATTATAGCAGTTCTCTCTCTCTCTTTCTTTTTAGTCTGCCATCTTTCAAGATTTCTGATTCTGTATAACCTTGGACCTGAACCTGTTCAAGCCTTTTCCCCTTTTACCCTTCTACTATCTCCTTTCCTATTTCTCCCCCGAATACACCTTCTCTGAGTTGTCATTCAGATTGCATTTATGCCCCAGTCAAGAAACCACTTGAACAACTCTCCTATCCTTGAATGTTCTGCTGATCTTTCTCTGAGCAGCAATGTTTACAGTGCCAGGAGTATTGTGTTTGGCTTTTTTAGAGTATACTTCATGTTATGCTGGAACCATGCCAGTGTATAAGGATGGCTCTAAGTCCCAAGAGGGTGTCTGTTTCCACGTTGTATCCCCTCTGTTTGAAGTCAGTGGGGCTCTGCCAAGCGTGCATCTGTCTTCATGACCAAGCTGGCTGCAATACAGTGCTGGGTACAGGAGATAATGTGCCTGTTTCATAGAGCGAATTGTGATTTATAGCGCATGTCAAGATTATCTTCTGCTGGGTTATTGACTGACGCCTCACCTGGGAGGCTCATATTTGTAGCCTTAGGGTCTTTTGTACCCATGCCATGGATATTCTCCATTCCATGACGTTCAGTGCTTGGTGCGCTGATAGGGCTACTGCCTTACTTTTTTATCGATCCTTTGTTCCTTCGAAGCTCGACTATGAATGAGAGTTTTATGCATCTGCACCTGAGTGTGTATTGCGGAAGGTGGACTCGATCCACCACACTGGCCTTCGCTTGGCGACCAGTGCCTTCTACACTTCCCCCATTGAGAGCCTACTAGTCGATACTGGGAAGATGCCACTCGCTCTACACCGTGCACAGTACATTATTCGCCTGTGTGCACGAGCTTGGCACCTCCCTCAGTCACCAACAGCTATCATTGCATCCACAGCTGATTTCGACAGTGCCTATGCCACTGAGAGACGCCAGTCATACCCTAAGCCCTTTGGCTTTAGGGCTAGGAAACTCCTTCGAGAGCTAAGTATAGCTCTCGGGCCAGTGGCACCCCTGGTTCTACCCAGGATGCCACCCTGGAGGGTACCACCTTTGGCTATTTGTCACCACGCCTCTGCTCCCAAAGCTTCTACAGAGCCGGTAGTATTGCATTCAACCTTTTTGGAGCACACCTCATTTCATGCTGGAACCGTGCCAGTGTATATGGATGGCTCCAAGTCCCAAGAGGAGGTTGGCTTCCACGCTGTATCCCCTGTGTTTGAAGTCAGCGGGGCTCTGCCAGGTACTGCGTCTGTCTTCACGGCTGAGCTGGTGGCAATACACCACTCAAAACAGGAGATTACACGAAGCGCCCAGTTCGATGACTGGATTATGATGTATGGCGACTTACAAAGCGCCCTGAGTGCTTTTGGGACATTGGAATCTCCACATCCCCTGGTGCGCGATATCTGTGATGCCACGGTTATGGGAAGCTGGGCAGATGTTGAGATTATCTTCTGCTGGGTTCCTGGACCTGTAGGAATTGCAGGGAATGATGGCGCCAAAGAGTCTGTGAGTACTCAGTGACTGGACCAGCGTTTTGCTCTTCCTCACACCCACTACATGGCAGGAATACGGGCAGCTCTTCGGGCTGCTTGGCAAAGAAGATGAGAGATGGTCGAAGGGAACTTAAAGTTGTGTGTCATTGTGCGGCGACTGTTCCCATGGACCTAGCCCCCAATGCCGCGAAGGCTTCAGGTTGCTTTCTGTCATCTCCGAATTGGACACACTTGCAGGATGCACCGCCATTTGATGGAGCGCTTGTCAGCGCCCTACTGTGAACACTGCTTTGTCGCCCAGACTGTTCTGCACATTCTTGTTGAATGTCCCAGTATGGGAGATCTCTGCACATGTTACCTGTCCCAGTACTGGGATGGGCGGGGTTCCTACTGCCTGTCCCTTGTACTCAGGATAAATTTGTGCACATTGACTAGTGGACTTATAAAATTTTTGGTGGATGCCGCCCTTCTCCCCTTTATTTAACTACAGTAAACCCTTAATATAATGAATTTCAGATATAACAAACCAAATTTCATGGCTGAACCTCAAGTTGATGCTACGACTCACTGGCTCACAGTTCAGTCGGCTGTGGACATCACACGGGAGAGGTTGTTCTGGCGTTCTCTTCCTCCTCCTCCTCCTTCCTCTCTTCACAAGTGCTACTTAGTACTTCATAGAACTAATGAACCATAGGATATAACTAACTTGGTTCATTATTTCCATCACTTTTAACGACCATCGGGTTTAACGAACTTTCGACTTTAAGAATGACACCCCGCCCCATATAGTTAGTTATATCGAGGGTTTACTGTAGTTGTATATTTTGGTTATTTTACTAGGTTGCAGGTCAAAGAAGATGGGAGACGGTTGAAGGGAACTTAAAGTTGCGTGCCATTGCGCCGCGCCTGTTCGCCTCGCCTGTTCGCCTCGCCTGTTCGCCTCGCCTGTTCGCATGGACATATTTCCCAATGCTGCGATGGCTTCAGGTCGCTTTCTGTCGTCCCCGAATCGGGCACACTCGTGTGACGCATCGCTCGCCAGCGCCCTATTGCGACGACTGCGTCGTCCCCCAGACTGTTCGGCACATTCTTGTTGAATGTCCCAGTCTGGGTGATCTTCGTGCACGATACCTGTCCCGGTACCGAGATCGGCGGGGTCGCTATCGCCTGTCCCTTTACTTGGGACGAGTTCGTGTACATTGACTTCTGGACTTGTTGACTTTTGGGGGGAGGCCGGGCTTCTCCCCTTTATTTAAGAAGGTTTTTTTTTTTGCTTTGTTATTGTTTTCTTAGTAGGTTGCACTCTCCTGCACCGTGGTGAGGGGGACCTTCCCCTGCTGCCGGAGATTGCTTCCTGATTGTTAAGTTTTTCCAATTTCTATCATTTTATGTTTTCATATTTTTATTTTAAAGTAGTCTAGTTCTAGGCTGTCGTGTTTCCGGCGACTTATACCCAAGTGGGCAGTTGCCAGATGGGCTCTATAAAAAAAAAAATGCAGGTTCCTGCGCCGGTCAGCCTCCCCCCCGGATGCCAGAGCTTGCTTCCTGCTTATTGCATTTTTTTTTTTTTGCATCCTCTTTTAAAGATGCCTAATATTAGGGAGTGTTGAATACGGTGACTAATGCCCAAGCAGGCAGTTGCCAGATGAACTCTTAAAATTAAAAATAAATAAAAAATGGACGTGTAGGAATTGCGGGGAATGAGTGTGCTGATGAGGATGCAAAAGAGTCTGTAATGACTGGGTGACCAGACCAGCGCTTCACTCTTCTTCTCACCGATTACATAGCAGGAATACAAGCAGCTCTCTGGGATCTTTGCCCCCCCCCCTTTCCCCAAATGGGAACATTTAATATCTATATCGAAAAATGGGAGCCTATCATTTTTGGGTGTGATATATATTTTAAACATTCATGAACAAAGTATCAAACTTCAGTCTATTTAAAGCATACATTTATAGGTTTAAGCACAATCTTCTGTAGTTTCTTGCTAAAAAACCTTGTTATCCTTGATAAAAACCCTTATTCATCGAGCCTACAATATATGTTGTTCATACAGAATGCTACATTTAGAATTCTCTTTGATTTAAACATTGTTTAAAAATAATGGCTACCCTAACTCATTAGTGGAAAAATATATTAAAAAGTTTCTTAATGCTCTCTATCAAAAAAATCCAATAGAAAATACTGTAGAGAAATTACCCATTTTCTTTAGTCTCCCATACTTTGGTAGAAAATCAAACAACTTTGTAAATGAAATTAAGAAGACTAAATATATTCTATCCATATCTCGACCCAAAATTCATATTAAATGATGGGCACCATATTGGATGCTATTTCAGCTATAAGGACCGAATTCCATTCCTTTGATGCTCCTCTGTAATTTATATATACATATAGTTGTGAATCTTGCAATTCATCTTATATTGGTTTGACCATTATGTCAATCCAGTGTCGCATCGAGCAACATCGGGGAAGGTCAACCTGGAGGGGCTGATTCTAAACAAACCAGACCCCCTCACCCATACAAGATCGTATCAAAATATGTAAGTCTGAAGTTAGTCTGGATAACTTTAAAATACTTAGTCATAGCCCCCATCTCAATGAACTACAAATTTTAGAATAACTTTTCATGTAAAACTTAAACCTAATTTAAATATTTATTAAACTGCATCCAATCTTTACATTGTATCATGAATTAATGAAATTTTTATTCTTATATTAAGCATCTTATCCTAAATTGCACTATTCAATTTTAGTATCTTATGAAAACTAGAAATTTTAACCCTTTATTAACTTAGTTTCTTAGTGCCAATGATGAGGCTAGGTCCTTGAAACGTTCAAATCAGGATAAATGAAGATGCTCCTATCAATAATGTGCTTGGTTTTCACCATATTCAAACTCTGTTATGGAATAAGCTCAACAGTTCATGATAGATATCCCAGCTTAGCCTCTTCTCAGTCTTTCAGACAGCCTGTATTTCATCCCTGACTTCCTCACTTTCCCTACAACCCCTCCCACAACTTTCTCTGGTCAGCCTCTAATTTCACAGGGTAGATGCTGACCTTCTCCAAAGCCAACTATCCCGGATCAGGGCTGAGAGGGGAGGGGACAATGTTCTCTATCCCCTGAGCTCCGGTCCAGGCTGGTGGGTTTTTAACAACCTGCTTTATCCCCACCTATACGCTCCTCACATTCCCTTTCCTTACGGGCAACAATAATCAATCAATCAATCATGATATATATACATACAGTACTGGTAGAATGATTATGGATTATGGATTTTTAAAAAAATTTTAAATTTTCTACAAAAATGCAAATAAAACTAATTTTATTGATAACAAATAGATTCTTTTTGACACATTGGCACATTGTTATGTCTTCTTCATCCATTAGTAAGCAGTTTGGCCACCCTTAGCATCCATGAGTGCTTTAACACGTCTTGGCATGGCATTGATCAATGTTTTTCTGAACCAAACTTCAATGAGACGCCATAGGGGTGGGGTTGCTGTTTGGTTTTAATCAGCTCTTTGTGTATTTCATCTTTCAACACCTGCCATAAACTCTCAATTGGATTCATGTTTGGGAAATTTACTGGCCATGGAAGCAGCTGAACTCCATTTTGTGCACACTATCCCTTCACTGATTTTGCTGTATGACATGGGGCCGATTCTTGTTGGAATATCTAAGGTCTGTCACCATACCATTCCCTTATTTAAGCCCCGTAAGGGGCGCGCGATTTGCCATCCTGGCCGCCGTGCTGATGGGATCCAGCGCTCCGTCCGGCCCTAGCTTAGCCACTCATCCTTCCTTCAGATAGCCTGTATTTCTCCCCTACTTCGTAACTTTTCATACAACCTCTCCCACAACTTTCAATGATCAGCCTCTAATTTCACAGGGTAGATGCTGACCTTATTCTCAAGCCAACCGTCCCGGATCGGGGCTGAGGGGGAAGGGGACAATGTTCCCTAACCCCTGAGCTCTGGTTCGGGATGTTTTTTTTTTAACAACGTGCTTCTTCCCCATCCATACCTTCCTCACATCCCTTTTCCTCTCCTCTTCACATTCTATCCATTTTTACGCCATGTCTAAGGTGGAGCCGCCATGCTGATGGACTGCCAGGCAACCAGGCGGGAAGGGTGGTCCAAAATGGCGGCGCCTGGCTCTGCCAGGCCTTTAAGCACCTCTTGCAGTGCGGGCAACTGCGAGAGGTGATGAGCGGTTGCATCCCGTAATAAAAAGAGGGTCACCATGCCCAATGATGAGTCCAACCAAAAAACCCCTTTAACTCCCCCTGTAGAAACGACGGATCCGCTCTTGGGCAGCTCCACTGAAAAAATGGACCCTCCATATCTCTTCAACTGGAGAGAAGGCTTACTCCTCTCCTTCGCTTACGGTTGTAGGGGACTCTCCCTCACCCCCTTCTCTGGAGGTGCTTTCGGGCACCTCCCTTTTAACAGCGGCAGTCCCCTCTGTTCTTTCCAAGGGGACTGCCAAGAAAGCCAGCAGGCAGCCCTTAGCTAGCTGCTCCACATCGAAGCGGCTCGGTAGGGCAAACCCCCTTAGGGGAAAGAGGGAAGCCAGGCCCCTTCAGTCGCTTCCTTCAAAAGACCTGCTTGCAAGATTATTAAACCTTGCCGGGGTCAAGGCCCATGCCTCCCCACACAAGACTAGTGACGATACTGCCAACGGGACCTGCGATGTCTGGGGGGGGGATGGCCAACTGGAGGCCCTCCCTGAGATAGACATGGTCCTTGAGGAAACCCAGCCTCAGACGGTAGGGCCTTCCATGGGGATGAATCCGGACTCGGCGCCAAGTACCGAACCCGAATCCGCCCCTATGCAAGGTCCTCCTCAAATGGCTGTGGTTTCCGAAGCAGTACAAGGAGGGGAGGGATCTCCTCCGACCGGTGCCCCCACAACTACCAGAACCTTCTTCATTTCAGAGAATGACCTGGCTGAGGCCGGTCTATTTGGCCTGGGGGCTCCTTCCGGCGGAGGTGAGAAGCGGGTTCATTCTCCGCCCTCCTCTCCAAAAAAAAGACTAAAAAGACTCGGGGCTCCTCTCCATCCGCGGGGGCTACGGGGACGGATGGGTCTGCTGCCACTTCGGCAAGCGAACAAGCCAAGATCGGTACATCTGGCCCCTCTGCCCCCCCGGTTGCGGAGCCCCTGACTAAGACGAAAAGTGCACAGGGCGGAGCCTCGATGACATCAGGACCCCTTATTCAGAGGTTACCTGGCTGTTTCGAGCCAGCTGGTTTCAAATGCTTCCTCGTTATTCGCTCCACTGATGGCACCATGTTGGCCAAGGGCAACATGATCCATCAAAGGAGAGGATTAGCTAGTGCAATTGGTAGAGAGCCGAAGGTGACCCGTTTCTCGGACAGGAGCCTTTTGGCGAATAGGGCGAATCCTTCCGAGGCGGCCAAGATAAGTGCTCTTCGGACACTTCATGGCACCCCGGTGAGTGTGACGCCGCACTCTACCATGAACTTTGTGAAAGGAGTAGTTTATGCGAGGGAACTCGTTGACTACTCCATTAAGGACATCACCCTAGAGCTAGCCGACCATGGGGCGGTCAAGGTCGAACGTGTGATGAGAAAACAGGGAGGGGCCTCGAGACCCATCCCTACACTCTTCGTCACGTTCAACTGTGACAAGCTCCCTGAGTCGGTGCGTGCCGGTTGGTACCGCTATCGCGTGAAGGCATTCATGCCACTGCCGCGGCGTTGCTATTACTGTCACCGCTTCAGCCATACGAATCGTTCTTGTAGAAATGCAAAGTCGGGGTCACTCGAAGTTTGTGTAAATTGCGCCAAGGCCGCACACGATAAGTCCAAATCGTGTGTGGCCAAGTGTGTCAATTGCGGAGAGCCGCACCCCGCTACTTCGAAGCAATGTGGTGCATATCTCCTTGAGAAAGAAATCCTGGCCGTTCAGGCCCAGGAACGAATCTCATTCGACGAGGCTAAGGACTTGGTCCTGGCGTGCCCGGCTCTGCCTGGGACGTCATATGCCTCAATAGTTAGAAAGCCACCCTCTGCTCCTGGCCCATCTAGGCCAACGAGCACGGTTGTTTCCGCGCCCATTCGGAGCCCTTCTGCGGGCTCTACTCAACCCGGGCGCTCCCCTGGTAAAGCTGGCGGCAAAAAGGGTTCACACCCAGCCCCGGCTAAAACCAGATCTCCCCCCTCTTTCCCCAGCGTGACCGTTTCCCGTAAGGCGAAACGGCCACGCGCCTCCACCGAGTCGTTAGACTCACAGGAGGCAACACCCTTGAAGATGGTTGCTAGGCCATCTTCCGGGGTTCCTAACGCTGTTTCCCGAAAGAAGGACAGCAACAAAGGAGCTTCGGCTCCTTCGCCCACGCCCCGAGGTGGAGCGAGTGGCTCGGAGACGGTGGTTCCTCGAAAAGAGGGCCCCCCGCCTCCGAAGCCGCAACCCCCGCCTAAGGGTTCGAGGTGGAGGGAGGAAAAGACTCGCATGGCGAGCCCAACCTCCCCCAATAAGTCCTCGAAGGCGACAGCGCCTCCAGCGCTTTGTCCGGCCAACAGCGCCCGGGGTTCGGCCCCCGGGAAGCGTACGGCCATTCTCGTGAGGGTCTTCAGTTCGAGGCGGGCCCCCGCGTCTCCTCCGAGCTAGGCCTGGAGGGCATATTCCTTCAATGGAATCGCCGTGGACTCCGGGCCAGCTGGGAGGAGCTGCGGAGGCTCGTCTCGTCCCGTTCCCCGTTAGCTATCTTTTTGCAGGAGACCATGCTAGGCGCGTGCCCCCTGCCCGCCCTCCCGGGGTATAAGGGTCTTGCGACCCCACCACCGCGGGATGGCCGGGCTGGGGGGTGCGCGGTTTACACCCGCCATGATGTCTCCGTTCTTCCTTTTCTCTTTAGATACCTCCTTTCAGGCAGTGGCTGTGCAGCTGCACCTGGATAGGAGGTAGACTATCATTTCTGCGTACATTCCACCGTCAGCTGACTTCGACGCGGGGGACTTCCGCCGTGTCGTGGCACGGTTGCCGAGGCCCTATCTCTTGCTTGGAGATCTGAACGGTAGGCATCCTCCCTGGGAAGATTACTCCATAAATCCTAGGGGACAAGTCCTTGCCGATCTGATCGAAGAGCTTGAGATGGGTGTTCTAAACGTGGATGAGTTTACGCATCACTGTCCGAGAACCGCTTCATTTTCTTGCCTTGACCTATCTTTGTGCTCTTCGGATGCACAGCCTGATTTTGATTGGGGGGTGGTGGATGACCTCTATGGTAGTGATCACTTTCCCATTCAAATATCATTTTCAGGGCAACTGCCGCCTGAGAGCCCACCTCGGTGGTGTTTGGCGCGGGCGCGGTGGCCTGTATTTCAGGAAATGACTGAATTTTCTATCTCAGTTGAGGAGTTTAGGTCGGTAGATGAGGCCGTTGAGTTCTTCTCCGGCAACCTCATCGCCGTGGGCCTGACTACTATTCATAGGACGTCTGGCCGTTTTGCACGCCGACCTCTCCCATGGTGGTTGGCCAAGTGTGAGACGGCCCTCAAACAGAAGCGTTATGCCAACATGCGCTATAAGCGCCGCCCGAACGATTTCACTGTGGCGGAATTTCGTCAGGCTAGGGCTAGGATCGGGTATATTTCGAAGCACGCCCGCCGCTCTTCTTGGCGGGCATACGTGTCTTCACTTAACGGGAAGACCCCTTTAGCTGAGGTCTGGAAGCGAGTCAAAAGGATTTGGTAAGTTCTCGCAGGACCCCCCCTCCCGTTCTCCAGGAGAATGGGACCACAATCTCGGACCCCGCGTCCGTGGCGGAATCCTTAGCGACCGCTTTTTCCGCATTCTCTAGACGTGATGCTGCTCCGCCAGCATTCAATGCACGTCGGTCTTCACGGCCGAGCTGGTGGCAATACACCACTCGGTACGGGAGATTACGCGACGTGCCCGGTTCGGAGACCGGATTGTGATTTATAGCGACTCACAAAGCGCCCTGAGTGCTCTCGGGGCATTGGAATCTCCGCATCCCCTGGTTCGCGAAATCCGTGACGCCACGGTTTTGGCGAGCCGGGCAGATGTCGAGATTATCTTCTGCTGGGTTCCTGGACATGTAGGAATTGCGGGGAATGAGCGCGCCGATGAGGGCGCCAAAGAGTCCGCGAGGACTGCGACCGGACCAGCGTTTCGCTCTTCCTCACACTGACTACATGGCAGGAATACGGGCAGCTCTTCGGACTGCTTGGCAAAGAAGATGGGAGACGGTCGAGGGGAACTTAAAGTTGCGTGCCATTGCGCCGCGACTGTTCCCATGGACCTATCCCCCAATGCCGCGGCGGCTTCAGGTTGCTTTCTGTCGTCTTCGAATCGGACACACTCGTGTGACGCATCGTTACTTGGTGGAGCGCTCGCATGTGCCCTATTGCAACGACTGCGTCGTCCCCCAGACTGTTCGGCATATTCTTGTCGAATGTCCCAGTCTGGGTGATCTTCGCGCACGATACCTGTCTCGGTACCGGGATGGGCGGGGTCGCTACCGCCTGTCCCTTGTACTCGGGACGAGTGCGTGCACCATGACTGGTGGACTTATTGACTTTTTGGGGGAGGCCGGCCTTCTCCCCTTTATTTAAGGTTCCTTTTTTTTGTTATTGTTTTGTTTTAGGTTGCACTCTCCTGCACCGGGGTGAGGGGGACCTCCCCCCCGCTGCCGGAGATTGCTTCGATTGTTAAGTTTTTCCAATTTATATTGATTGTTAAGTTTTCATATTTTAACTTTAAAGTAGCCTAATTCTAGGCTGTCGTGTTTTTCGGCGACTTATGCCCAAGTGGGTAGTTGCCAGATGGGCTCTATATAAAAAAAAAAAAAAAAAAAAAAATCAATGCACGTCGTGATGTCGCGAAAGGCCGCCGGCTGGACTTTTCTTCCAGAGGCGAAGAACCCTTCAACGACAAGTTTACTCTGAGTGAGTTGCGCTCCGCTCTCGCTTCGTGCGCGGACACCGCCCAAGGTCCGGACGATGTCCCGTACGCCATGTTTCGACACCTGGGTGAGCGAGGCATGGCCTTTCTGTTAGATTTGTTCAATAGGTTCTGGGTGGAAGGTCTTCTCCCAGACTCCTGGCGAATCACTACTATGCTCGTCTTTCGCAAACCGGGGAGAGATCACTCTACTCCGACCTGTTTCCGTCCAATCTCTCTAACTTCTTGCGTGTGCAAGTTGATGGAGAAATTGGTAAATGTTAGATTAGCCTTTTTCCTGGACAGCGGAGGCCATCTGTCTACCGCACAGTGCGTCTTCCGCAAGTTCCACTCCACGTCGGATGCTCTGCTCCGACAGGAAAATGCCGTCTGCGAGGCTTTCCTTCGTAGACAGCACTACGCCACGGTGTTTTTCGATCTGGAGAAGGCCTATGATACCGCATGGCGATACGGTATCATGGAGACTCTCCACACGATGGGGGCGAGGGGACGCCTCTCAATGTTTATATCTGAATTTTTGCGAGATCGTCGATTCCGCGTACGGGTGGGGGGAGCCCTCTCCGGCCCAAAAGAGCAGGAAGAGGGTGTCCCGCAGGGAAGTGTCCTCAGTGTCACACTCCTTGCCCTGAGCATCAACGGCATCACCTCGGTGCTGCCGGAAGATGTTCTCGCTACGCTCTACGTGGACGACCTTTCGATCTCTTTTGGCGCGGCCCAGATGCCAACTCTGGAGCGTCGACTCCAACAGGCATTGAACCGCGTCTCTCGCTATGCCGAAGCGCACAGGTTTCGGTTTTCTTTGGCCAAGACTAAGGTGGTGCACTTCTGCCGCCATCCACGGCTTCACCCCGACCCTGATTGGTTTCTTGATGGGGTGCGCCTGGATGTGGTGGAATCGCACCGTTTCCTTGGTCTTGTATTCGACCGACGCCTCACCTGGGAGGCTTATATTTGCAACCTTAGGGTCTCTTGTAACCGCGCGATTGACATTCTCCGTTCCGTGACGTTCAGCGCTTGGGGCGCTGATAGGGCTACTGCCTTACTTTTTTATCGACCCTTTGTTAGCTCGAAGCTCGACTATGGATGCGAGTTTTATGCATCCGCAGCCGAGCGTTTATTGCGGAAGGTGGATTCGATCCACCACACCGGCCTTCGCCTTGCGACCGGTGCCTTCCGCACTTCCCCCATTGAGAGCCTGTTGGTCGAT
Source organism: Ceratothoa steindachneri (assembly GCA_963969495.1). NCBI lineage: Eukaryota > Metazoa > Arthropoda > Malacostraca > Isopoda > Cymothoidae > Ceratothoa > Ceratothoa steindachneri. Next base: position 157,309,195 of record OZ018320.1, read on the forward strand.
GCTGGAGAGATGCCACTCGCTCTGCGCCGCGTGCAGTGCATCACTCGCCTGTACGCGCAAGCCTGGCGCCTCCCTCAGTCGCCAACAGCTCTCACTGCATCCGCAGCTGATCTCGATGGTGCCTATGCCGCTGAGAGACGCCAGTCATACCCTAAGCCTTTTGGGTTTAGGGCCAGGAAACTCCTTCGAGAGCTAGATTTCGCTCTCGGGCCGGTGGCGCCCCTGGTTCTGCCCAGGACGCCACCCTGGAGTGTACGACATTTGGCTATTTGTCGCCACGCCTCTGCTCCCAAAGCTTGTACTGCGCCGGGAGTATTGTGTTCGACCTTTTTGGAGCACACATCGTGTCACGCTGGAACCGTGCCAGTGTATACGGATGGCTCCAAGTCCCAAGAGGGGTCGGCTTCCACGCCGTATCCCCTCTGTTTGAAGTCAGCGGGGCTCTACCAGGCGCTGCGTCTGTCTTCACGGCCGAGCTGGTGGCAATACACTACTCGGTACGGGAGATTACGCGACGTGCCCGGTTCGGAGACCGGATTGTGATCTATAGCGACTCACAAAGCGCCCTGAGTGCTCTCGGGGCATTGGAATCTCCGCATCCCCCGGTTCGCGATATCCGTTACGCCACGGTTTTGGCGAGCCGGGCAAATGTCGAGATTATCTTCTGCTGGGTTCCTGGACATGTAGGAATTGCGGGGAATGAGCGCGCCGATGAGGGCGCCAAAGAGCCTGCGAGGACTCTGTGACCGGACCAGCGTTTTGCTCTTCCTCACGCCGACTACATGGCAGGAATACGGGCAGCTCTTCGGACTGCTTGGCAAAGAAGATGGGAGACGGTCGAAGTGAACTTAAAGTTGCGTGCCATTGCGCCGCGACTGTTCCCATGGACCTATCCCCCAATGCCGCGGCGGCTTCAGGTTGCTTTCTGTCGTCTCCGAATCGGGCAGCTCTCCTGCGCCCTATTGCAACGACTGCGTCGTCCCCCAGACTGTTCGGCATATTCTTGTCGAATGTCCCAGTCTGTGTGATCTTCGCGCACGACAACTGTCCCGGTACCGGGATGGGTGGGGTCGCTACCGCCTTTTCCTTGTACTTGAGACAAGTGCATGCACCTTAACTGGTGGACTGACAGACTTTTGGGCGGAGGCCGGCTTTCTCCCTTTTATTTAACTAGGTTTTGTTGTTTTTTTTGTTATTGTTGTTTTCTTTGTAGGTTGCATGCTCCTGTGCCAGGGGGAGTGGGACGTCCCCACAACACCAGATCTTGCTTCTTAATTGTCATCTTGCCTTTTTATCGTTGTTTTTTTTTTTCTTCAAATTTTTACTTTAAAGTTCCCTAGAACTAGGCTGTTTGTTTGTGGCGACTTATGCCCAAGTGGGCAGTCGCCAGATAACCCCTTAAAAAAAAATAAATAAAAAAATAAATATTTTTTCTCTTGACCTCCCATTTAATCTCACTGTCGTGGTATGACATTACATTATATCAATACGATATTTTATCTATGGGAGAGGACCAATAACTTGAAAGCGAACCAACAATATGAACAGAAAACCATGCGTTCAGACGGGCTGAGTAACGAGAGAGTGCAACGAGGTCAGGTAAATTATGGACACTGGCAAAGCTCAAGGTTATTTAAAGAGGCATTTATAAAAATATAATTTTCTTTACACAAAAAAAATTAATAAGAGAATTGAAGGGTAAAATTACCATAGAGAATTAACGGGCAAAAATCACATCAATAAACGAAGGGGGGAAGATGAACTCAATTGGGTTACTGAAGGGGGAGGGGGGTTGGCTTATGGATGTCTGCTGTACGTGAGGTGAGACCGCTCGGACTTCAGAGCGGGAGATTAGAGTGATGATGGTTCTGCAAAAGCAAAGGGGGGGCGGTAACTTCCGGTCCAGGGGAGAGTATTTCGGCTACCCAAAATAAGGAGGTCTCTGACAGGAGTTGATGAAAGAAGTCTGGAAAATCACTTGAGGCGATCGTTCAGTGGAATTACCTCCTGGCTGGGGCTAATTCCAAATGCACAAAATAGTCCAGCTGTCACTTTGCTTTGTTGCTAGCACTTGACTTTGAACCATGGGGGAATCTTCTGGGTTATGGCGAGACTTCTCAACTCTGTGACTCTTCCGGGCTTTCGAGCGTTATTTATGTCCGAGGCTCTTCCTGGAGTTGGGGGTTAGCGGAAAACAGCTCTACTCTCAAAGGGCCTCGAATCTTCTTGCAGAGCTATTTTAGCCCGCATAAAGGGGAATCGGGGGGGGGGGGGTAGGCTTACCACTTTAGGCCTAGCCAGGCCTTCTGCTGCACATGGGAGTTCCTTTCTGCTAAAGATCTTCCACATGGGGATTCCCTCACACTCACTATGTACTCTTATCTTTCTCCTTAATTGCTTTTTGGGGTTATTTTTAACCCTTTGGGCAGTCTTTTGATATTTAAATTTACCTGGTATTAATGAGCTTTTTTTGTATTCATCTTTTTTTTTGTTCCTTCTCACTCATATTTTTCTATAAGCCGTTATTTCATAACATGATTGGTTTAATTGTTTATTTGGGGTGTTTTGTCCTCTTTCCCATGTTCCCTTGTTTATATATTGCTGTTTTCTGTTGTTTTCATCATTCCTTGATAGTCAACCTGAAATAAAGTTTGAAAGTACTTATTTATAATAATTTTATTTTCCCTGTGTGCCTTGTTGCATATATATATATATATATATATATATATATATATATATATATATATATATATTCATTTAAAATAATTATAAAATTTTGTATTTTTCTGTTTCTCTTAAACTTTGTGTTCTCAGGGTCCCTTGAAACCTTTATTAAATTTTTTGTAACACTTGTAGAAGTACCAGTACTGTACCACTACTGTCCTTTATTAAGGGATACAAGCTTTGTATATTTTTCTGGTGGTCTCCTTACATTTTAAATATTCTTGCGTCCATTAAATTCATTTTCTTTACAAAATATTAGGAGAGCTACAGCCAAAGATGCTCGTATTTATTTTTCCTTAATTTAAAAAAAATATTAAATTTTGAAATCACCATTTTCTAAAGATTTTAATCATTACTGAAAATGTGTACCATAAATTTTGTTTCACTTCATTTAGAAGTTTTATTTTTTTCAATAGTCCTTTGACTATAAATTAAATTATAGTAAACTTTTTCATTGAAGAAAATAAATGAAAGTATAAACTTTTTCTCCCATTATAGCAAAATATATTGCTCTTATAAATAATGTCCTTACGAGCAGTAAATTATTCATATATTTTTATAATGTGCCTAACAATTTTATTGACTTATAAATTTTGGCTTTCACATAAACAAGAAGAAATGTATATGACAAAAATATCTGTCTTTGAAGAGTTTATCCAATCGCGGTATGTATGTCATATGTTTGTAAATATAATTCTTCTTTTCCATAAAAAATTGTCCTGGAATAAAATGTATATTTTTTGTATAGTGGTTAATTAATATTTGATCTCCATTCTTCTTCTATTAATCATCCCTTATTAAAGGTTGTATCATTCTATCTCCCTTTTGTCCATATTTATTTATGCAGTGATTCAGGGAAATCTATCTGCATTTCAAATGTTAGTAGGTGCAGGAAAATTGCTTATCACTCAACTTGTTAGGCTACCTAGGTTATGCCATGCATTCTATGCATTTTTTATTCATATCTTCTTCACTTTGTAAACCTTGTAAAAAAATTCTGGTGGAAATATTTTCTTTGATTTTCATTTCTAATTTGTAAGTAAATAATGATAATAATAGCTGTTCTTGGAGTAACCTTCCTAGCCTCAACTTTCCTACAATATTTCAAACATCTTGCACAATTCTCATTGTCTTCTTGCTGTAGCGGCTGGTCCCGGAAACCACCCGCCACAAGGTCCACTCACTCACTCATGAGACTCCTGTCAGATTGGAAGGAGACAAAATACACAGATACCTAGTCTCTTTTATTAAAATAACATAAATTTATCCACCACCCAATACAATTAATTACCCAACAATATAAATATATAAGAAAAAATGCACACCGCAAAATATATACAAATGGATGCTCCCACTTCAACACAAAATGTATACAGATGTCAATATAGGTGCAACACCATAAATATATATAATTACCAAACACAACTAGTGGTTTGCGAGAGCACCACTGGTTTCCTCCACCTCTCTCTCTCCAACACTCGTGGCCACCACAAAACCCCCAATTGAGCTGGCTCAGTTAGTTTAATGGATACCAATGTTGCCCTGGAGCATTTTTTTTTTTGCACGTTATGGGACGGTTCACTCGCTCTCCTTGAGTGTAGGGTGGGGAAGAAAGTGTACTTGAGCGGTCATTCTCTCTCTCTCTCAAAGGGGGAGACCAAGGGGACAGTTGGCTGTGGCCCTTTAATTGTGCCACACACCGATGGCTTAGCGTTCAACTTCTTCCTTCTCCTCACTCATGGACAAGAGCAGCCGGACCAAAGGAGCTGAAAAAGGGGAACATAATTACTCCCCTGTTGCTTTTTACAAGGTGTTGCATATTCCCCCTCCCTCACTCACTCATACCATACCTGGCTTTACGTCCAGCTCCACTTCTTTTGTGCATTCACTATTAGCCGTTTTCAATCACTCATCAAAACATATACTTATATATTTTGCCTGTGGGGGGTGGGGAAGAAACGTCAGACCTCAGCAAAAGACGGGGGACCCACACTGCTTCCAGGCAGCTTTATCCTCCCTCCTTCACCACAACCTGAAACAAAAGGTGGGCATTAGATTGGGCACTGGTGAGCTGAGGCAAACAAAAAGGGACCTACCACATTGCCATCAGTTATGGTAGGGTAGATTGGGTTAGGTTGTATAAAATGAGCCCCTCCCCATCTTCAAATTCAAATCAAGTTTTTGTTTTAAACTATTATCATGTATAGAAAGGTGAATGAATGGTTGGCTATCTCAAAAAAGTTAAAAAACTGTAAATTTAATTTTTAATTGGTAAAATGAAAATATTTTTGTAGACCAGCATATTTGCCAACAGTGCTTAGCCCTTTCCCTTGTGTGCACAATGTTCATTTTACTAGCTCCCCAGATTGCACCCCCTCCCCTCAACTAACTATCATCTTTCCTGTGCCCCATAAGGGGCGTGGCGATTTGCCATCCTGGCTGCCGTGCTGACAGGACTCAGCACCCCGTCAACCCCAGCTTAGCCTCTTCTCCTTCCTTCAAAACACTTGTTTCCTTGCTTTTCATACAACCTCTCCCACAACTTTCTCTGGTCAGCCTCTAATTTCACAGGGTAGATGCTGACCTTCTCAAACCAACCATCCCAGATCGGGGCTGAGGGGGGAGGGGACAACATTCCCTAACCCTTGAGCTCCGGTTCGGGATGGGTTTTTTTAACAACCTGCTTCATCCCCACCCATACCTTCCTCATATCCCTTTTCCTTCTCAATTCACTGTCTATCCTTGATTTTACGCTGTGTCTAAGGTGGAGCCGCCATGCCGATGGACTGCCTGGCCACCAGGCCACCAGGCGGGATGGGTGGTCCCAAATGGCGGCACCTGGCTCTGCTGGGCCTGCAAGCACCTCTTGCAGTGCTGGCTACTGCGAGAGGTGATGCGCGATTGCATCCCGTGTAAAAAAGAGGGTCACCATGACTATGTATGTAAATCAAAATCCCAAATCTCTCCCCAATTTCCCTTCCTCATCAACGGAGCCGCCCTTGGGCAGCTCCACCGAAAAAATGGAGGTCCCCTTACCTTGTGCTTGCGCAGGGGACCCTCCATACTTCTTTAACCGGAGAGGAGGCTTACTCCTCTCATACACCTATGGGTGTAGGGGACTCCCCCTCACCCCCTTCTCTGGAGGTGCTTTTGGGCACCTCCCTATTTCCAGTGGCAGTCGCTCCTTTTCTTTCTAAGGGGACTGCCAAGAAAGCCAGCAGGTAGCCCATTGCCGACCGCCCCTCATGTAAGCAGCTTGGTAGGGCAAACCCCCTTAGGGGGGAGAGGGAAGCCAGGTCCCTTCGGTCGCTTCCCTCAAAAGACCTGCTGGCAAGAATTTTAAACCTTGCCGAGGTCAAGGCCTGTGCCTCCCTTGAGGAAACCCAGCCTCAGATGGTAGGGCCTTCCATGGTGAGGAATCCAGGCTGGGTGCCAAACATCGAACCCAAATCCGCCCCTATGCAAGGTCCTCCTCAAACAGTTAGGGTTTCTATGGCAGTACAAGGAGGAGCGGGATCTCCTCCGACCGGTGCCCCTGCGACCACCAGGACCTTGTCCATTTCGGAGAAGGACCTAGCTGAGGCCGGTCCATCTGGCCTAGGGGCTTCTGCCGGCGGAGGTGAGAAGCGGGTTCATTCCCCGCCCTCCTCTCCAAAAAATAAAAAGACTAAGACCAAAAAGACAAAGAAGACTCAGGGCACCTCTCCATCCACGGGGGCTGCGGGGACGGATGGGTCTGCTGCCACTTTGGCAAGCGACCAATCTAAGATCGGCACATCCAGCCCCTCTGCATCCCCGGGTGGCAAAGACCAAAAGTGCGCAGGGCGGAACCTCGATAACATCGGGGCCCTTGATTCAGTGGTTACCTGGCATTTCCGAGCCCGCTGGCTTCAAACGCTTCCTCATCATTCGCTCCACTGATGGCAGCATGTTGGCCAAGGGCAACATGATCCATCAGAGGAGAGGATTAGCTAGTGTAATTGGTAGAGAGCCGAAGGTGACCCGTTTCTCGGATGTGAGCCTTCTGGCGAATGCGACGAATACCGCTGAGGCGTCTAAGATAAGTGCTCTTCGCATACTTCATGGCACCCCGGTGAGTGTGACGCCGCACTCTACCATGAACTTTGTGAAAGGAGTAGTTTATGCGAGGTAGCTCATTGACTACTCCATAAAGCACATCACCTTAGAGCTGGCCGACCATGGGGCGGTCAAGGTCGAACGTGTGATGAGAAAACGGAGGCATCGAGACCCACCCCTACACTCTTCATCACATTCGACTGTGACAAGCTCCCAGAGTCGGTGCGTGCCGGTTGGTACCGCTACCGCGTGAAGGCATTCGTGCCACTGCCGCGGCGCTGCTATCACTGTCACTGCTTCGGCCATATGAATCGTTCTTGTAGACGTGCAGAGTCGGGGTCACCCGAAGTCTGTGTAAATTCCTACAAGGCTGCACACGATAAGTCTAAATCATTTCTGGCCAAGTGTGTCAATTGCAGAGAGCCACACCCCAGTTCTTCGAAGCAATGTGGTGCTTATCTCCTTGAGAAAGAAATCCTGGCCGTTCAGGCCCAGGATCGACTCTCATTCCGCGAGGCTAAGGACTTGGTCCTGGCGCACCTGGCTCTGCCTGGGACCTCATATGCCTCAATAGTTAGAAAGGCACCCTCTGCTCCTGGCCCATCCAGGCCAACGAGCACGGTTGTTTCCGTGCCCATTAGGAGCCCCTCTGCGGGCTCTACTCAACCCGGGCGCTTCCCTGGTAAAGCTGGCGGCAAAAAGGGTTCACACCCAACCCCGGCTAAAACCAGGGCTCCCATCTCTTCCCCCAGCATGACCGTTTCCCGTAAGGCGAAATTGCCACGCGCCTCCACCGAGTCGTTAGACTCACAGGAGGCAACACCCCTGAAGTTGGTCGCTAGGCCATCTTCCGGGGTTACTAAAGCTGTCCCCCGAAAGGACCTCAACAAAGGAGCTTCGACTCCTTCGCCCACGCCTAGAGGTGGAGCGAGTGGCTCAGAGACGGTGGTTCCTCAAAAAGAGTGCCCCCACGCCTCCGAAGCCGCAACGCCCGCCTAAGGTTTCAAGGCGGAGGGAGGAAAAGACTCGCATGGCGAGCCCAACCTCCCCCAATAAGTCTTCGAGGGCGACAACGACTTCAGCGCTTTGTTCGGCCAACAGCGCCCGGCGTTCTGCCCCCGGGAAGCGTACGGCCATTCCCGTGAGGGTCTTCAGTTCGAGGAGGGCCCCCGCGTCTCCTCTGAGCTAGGCCTGGAGGGCATATTCCTTCAATGAAATTGCCGTGGACTCCGGGCCAACTGGGAGGAGCTACGGAGGCTCGTCTCGTCCCGCTCCCCGTTAGCTATCTTTTTGCAGGAGACCATGCTAGGCGCGTGCCCGCTGCCCGCCCTCCCGTGGTACAAGGGTCTTGCGACCGCACCACCGCGGGATGGCCCGGGCTGGGGGATGCGCGGTTTACACCCGGCATGATGTCTCCGTTCTTCCTTTCTCCTTAGATAGCTCCTTTCAGGCAGTGGCTGTGCAGCTGCACCTGGATAGGAGGTATACTATCATTTCTGCGTACATTCCACCGTCAGCTGACTTCGACGCGGGGGACTTCCGCCGCGTCGTTGCACGGTTGCCCAGGCCCTATCTCTTGCTTGGAGATCTGAACGGCAGGCATCCTCTCTGGGGAGATTACTCCATAAATCCCAGGGGACAAGTCATTGCCGATCTGATCGAAGAGCTTGAGATGGGTGTCCTAAACGTGGATGAGTTTACGCATCACTGTCCGAGAACCGCTTCATTTTCTTGCCTTGACCTATCTTTGTGCTCTTCGGATGCACAGCTTGATTTTGATTGGGGGGTGGTCGATGACCTCCATGGTAGTGATCACTTTCCCATTCAAATATCATTTTCAGGGCAACTGCCGCCTGAGAGACCACCTCGGTGGTGCTTGGCGCGGGCGCGGTGGCCTGCATTTCAGGAAATGACTGAATTCTCTATCTCAGTCGAGGAGTTTAGGTCGGTAGATGAGGCCGTTGAGTTCTTCTCCGGCAACCTCATCGCCGTGGGCCTGACTACTATTCCTAGGACGTCTGGCCGTTTTGCACGCCGACCACTCCCATGGTGGTCGGCCGAGTGTGAGACGGCCCTCAAACAGAAGCGTTATGCCTACATGCGCTATAAGCGCCGCCGGAACGATTTCACTGTCGCTGAATTTCGTCGGGCTAGGGCTAGGTTCCGGTATATTTGGAAGCACGCCCGCCGCTCTTCTTGGCGGGCATACGTGTCTTCACTTAACGGGAAGACCCCTTTAGCTGAGGTGTGGAAGCGAGTCAAAAGGATTCGGGGCAAGTTCTCGCAGGACCTCCCTCCCGTTCTCCAGGAGAATGGGACCGCAATCTCGGACCCCGCGTCCGTGGCGGAATCCTTAGCGACCGCTTTCTCCGCATTCTCTAGCCGTGATGCTGCTCCGCCAGCATTCAATGCACGTCGTGATGTCGCGGAAGGCCGCCGGCTGGACTTTACCTCCAGAGGCGGAGAACCCTTCAATGACAAGTTTACTGTGAGTGAGTTGCGTTCCGCTCTCGCTTCGTGCGCGGACACCGCCCATGGTCCGGACGATGTCCCGTACGCCATGCTTCGACACCTGGGTGAGCGAGGCATGGCCTTTCTGTTAGATCTGTTCAACAGGATCTGGGTGGAAGGTCTTCTCCCAGACTCCTGGCGAATCGCTACTGTGCTCGCCTTTCGCAAGCCGGGGAGAGATCACTCTACTCCGACCGGTTTCCGCCCAATCTCTCTAACCTCTTGCGTGTGCAAGTTGATGGAGAAATTGGTAAATGTTAGATTAGCCTATTTCCTGGACAGCGGAGGCCATCTGTCTTCTGCACAGTGCGGCTTCCGTAAGTTTCACTCCACGTCGGATGCTCTGCTCCTACTGGAAAGTGCCGTCTGCGAGGCTTTCCTTCGTAGACAGCACTACGCCACGGTGTTTTTTGATCTGGAGAAGGCCTATGATACCGCATGGCGATACGGTATCATGGAGACTCTCCACACAATGGGGGCGAGGGGACGCCTCCCAATGTTTATATCTGAATTTTTGCGAGATCGTCGATTCCGCGTACGGGTGGGGGGAGCCCTCTCTGCCCCAAAGGAGCAGGAAGAGGGTGTCCCGCAGGGAAGTGTCCTCAGTGTCACACTCTTTGCCCTGAGCATATCCAGCGCTCCGTCCGGCCCCAGCTTAGCCTCTCTTCCTTCCTTCAAAACACTTGTTTCCTCTCTTTTCACACAACCTCTCCCACAACTTTCTCTGGTCAGCCTCTAATTTCACAGGGTAGATTCTGACCTTCCTTTCAGCCAACCGTCCCGCATCGGGGCTGAGGGGGGGGGGGACAATGTTCCCTAACCCCTGAGCTCCGGTCTGGGGTGGCTGGTTTTTAACTACCTGCTTCATCCCCACCCATACCTTCCTCACATCCCTTTTCCTCTCCTCTTCACAATCTATTAATTTTTACGCCGTGTCCAAGGTGGAGCTGCCATGCCGATGGACTGCCAGGCCACCAGGTGGGAGGGGTGGTCCCAAATGGCGGCGCCTGGCTCTGCCGGGCTTGTAAGCACCTCTCGCAGTGCGGGCTACTGCGAGAGGTGTGCGCGATTGCATCCCGTGTTTAAAAAAGGGTCACCATGCCCAATGATGATAAAAAAAAACAAACCCAACCCTCAACTTCCCCTGTTCCATCGACGGAGCCGCCCTCGGGCAGCTCCAGCAAAAAAATGGAGGTACCCCCCCTGTGCTTGCACAGGGGACCCTCCATATTTCTCTAACCGGAGATGAGGCTTACTCCTCTCCTTCGCCTACGGGTACAGGGGACTCCCTCTCACCCCCTTCTCTGGAGGTGCTTTCGGGCACCTCCCTTTTCCCAGCGGCAGTCCCCTCTTTTCTTTTCAAGGGGACTGCCAAGAAAGCCAGCAGGCAGCCCTTAGCCAGCCGCTCCCCATCAAAGCGGCTCGGTAGGGCAAACCCCCTTAGGGGGGAGAGGGAAGCCAGGCCCCTTCGGTCGCTTCCCTCAAAAGACCTGCTGGCAAGAATTTTAAACCTTGCTGGGGTCAAGGCCTGTGCCTCCCCACACAAGACTGGCGACACTGCTAAGGGGACCTGCGATGTCCTGGGAGGGGATGGCCAACTGGAGGCCCCTCCTGTGATAAACATGGTCCTTGAGGAGACCCAGCCTCAGACGGTAGGGCCTTCCATGGGGGGGAATTCGGGCTCGGCGCCAAGCACCGAACCCGAATCCGCCCCTATGCAAGGTCCTCCTCAAATGGCTGAGGGCTCCGAGGCAGTAAAAGGAGGGGAGGGATATCCTCCGACAGGTGCCCCCACGACAACCAGGACCTTCTCCATTTCGGAGAGGGACCTGGCTGAGGCCGGTCCATCTGGCCTGGGGGCTTCTGCCGGCGGAGGTGAAAAGCGGGTTCATTCCCCGCCCTCTTCTCCAAAAAAGAAAAAGACTAAAAAGACGCAAAAGACTCGGGGCTCCTCTCCATCCGCGGGGGCTGCGGGGACGGATGGGTCTGCTGCCACTTTGGTAGGCGACCAAGCCAAGATCGGCACATCCGGCCCCTCTACCCCCTCGTGTGCAGAGCCCCTGACCAAGACTAACACCAAAAGTGCACAGGGCGGAGCCTCGATGACATCGGGGCCCCTCATTCAGAGGTTACCTGGCGTTTTCGAGCCCGCTGGCTTCAAACGCTTCCTCGTTATTCGCTCCACTGATGGCACCATGTTGTCCAAGGGCAACATGATCCATCAGAGGAGAGGATTAGCTAGTGCAATTGGTAGAGAGCCGAAGGTGACCCGTTTCTCGGACGGGAGCCTTCTGGCGAATGCGGCGAATCCCGCCGAGGCGGCCAAGATAAGTGCTCTTCGGACACTTCACGGCACCCCGGTGAGTGTGACGCCGCACTCTACCATGAACTTTGTAAAAGGAGTAGTTTATGCGAGGGAACTCGTTGACTACTCCATTGAGGACATCACCCTAGAGCTGGCCGACCATGGGGCGGTCAAGGTCGAACGTGTGATGAGAAAACAGGGAGGGGCTTCGAGACCCACCCCTACACTCTTCGTCACGTTCGACTGTGACAAGCTCCCTGAGTCGGTGCGTGCCGGTTGGTACCGCTACCGCGTGAAGGCATTCGTGCCACTGCCGCGGCGGTGCTATTACTGTCACCGCTTCGGCCATACGAATCGCTCATGTAGACGTGCAAAGTCGGGGTCACCCGAAGTCTGTGTAAATTTCTCCAAGGTCGCACACGATAAGTCCAAATCGTGTGTGGCCAAGTGTGTCAATTGCGGAGAGCCGCACCCTGCTTCTTCGAAGCAATGTGGTGCATATCTCCTGGAGAAAGAAATCCTGGCCGTTCAGGCCCAGGATAGACTCTCATTCCGCGAGGCTAAGGACTTGGTCCTGGCGCGCCCAGCTCTGCCTGGGACGTCATATGCCTCAGTAGTTCGAAAGGCACCCTCTGCTCCTGGCCCATCTAGGCCAACGAGCACGGTTGTTTCCGCGCCCATTCGGAGCCCTTCTGCGGGCTCTACCCAACCCGGGCGCTCCCCTGGTAAAGCTGGCGGCAAAAAGGGTTCATACCCAGCCCCGGCTAAAACCAGGGCTCCCCCCTCTTCCCCCAGCGTGACCGTTTCCCGCAAGGCGAAACGGCCACGCGCCTCCACCGAGTCGTTAGACTCACAGGAGGCAACACCCCTGAAGATGGTTGCTAGGCCATCTTCAGGGGTTCCTAAAGCTGTCCCCCGAAAGGAGGACAGCAACAAAGGAGCTTCGGCTCCTTCGCCCACGCCCCGAGGTGGAGCGAGTGGCTCGGAGACGGTGGTTCCTCGAAAAGAGGCCCCCCCGCCTCCGAAGCCGCAGCGCCCGCCTAAGGTTTCGAGGCGGAGGGAGGAAAAGACTCGCATGGCGAGCCCAACCTCCCCCAATAAGTCCTCGAAGGCGACAGCGCCTCCAGCGCTTTGTCCGGCCAACAGCGCCCGGGATTCTGCCCCCGGGAAGCGTACGGCCATTCCCGTGAGGGTCTTCAATTCGAGGAGGGCCCCCGCGTCTCCTCCGAGCTAGGCCTGGAGGGTATATTCCTTCAATGGAATTGCCGTGGACTCCGGGCCAACTGGGAGGAGCTGCGGAGGCTCGCCTCGTCCCGTTTCCCGTTAGCTATTTTTTTGCAGGAGACCATGCTAGGCGCGTGCCCCCTGCCTGCCCTCCCGGGGTATAAGGGTCTTGCGACCCCAACACCGCGGGATGGCCGGGCTGGGGGATGCGCGGTTTACACCCGGCATGATGTCTCCGTTCTTCCTTTCTCTTTAGATACCTCCTTTCAAGCAGTGGCTGTGCAGCTACACCTGGATAGGAGGTATACTATCATTTCTGCGTACATTCCACCGTCAGCTGACTTCGACGCGGGGGACTTCCGCCGCGTCGTGGCATGGTTGCCGAGGCCCTATCTCTTGCTTGGAGATCTGAACGGCAGGCATCCTCTCTGGGGAGATTACTCCATAAATCCCAGGGGACAAGTCCTTGCCGATCTGATCGAAGAGCTTGAGATGGGTGTCTTAAACGTGGATGAGTTTACGCATCACTGTCCGAGAACCGCTTCATTTTCTTGCCTTGACGTATCTTGGTGCTCTTCGGATGCACAGCCTGATTTTGATTGGGGGGTGGTCGATGACCTCCATGGTAGTGATCACTTTCCCATTCAAATATCATTTTCAGGGCAACTGCCGCCTGAGAGACCACCTCGGTGGTGCTTGGCGCGGGCGCGGTGGCCTGCATTTCAGGAAATGACTGAATTCTCTATCTCAGTCGAGGAGTTTAGGTCGGTAGATGAGGCCGTTGAGTTCTTCTCCGGCAACCTCATCGCCGTGGGCCTGACTACTATTCCTAGGACGTCTGGCCGTTTTGCACGCCGACCACTCCCATGGTGGTCGGCCGAGTGTGAGACGGCCCTCAAACAGAAGCGTTATGCCTACATGCGCTATAAGCGCCGCCGGAACGATTTCACTGTCGCTGAATTTCGTCGGGCTAGGGCTAGGTTCCGGTATATTTGGAAGCACGCCCGCCGCTCTTCTTGGCGGGCATACGTGTCTTCACTTAACGGGAAGACCCCTTTAGCTGAGGTGTGGAAGCGAGTCAAAAGGATTCGGGGCAAGTTCTCGCAGGACCTCCCTCCCGTTCTCCAGGAGAATGGGACCGCAATCTCGGACCCCGCGTCCGTGGCGGAATCCTTAGCGACCGCTTTCTCCGCATTCTCTAGCCGTGATGCTGCTCCGCCAGCATTCAATGCACGTCGTGATGTCGCGGAAGGCCGCCGGCTGGACTTTACCTCCAGAGGCGGAGAACCCTTCAATGACAAGTTTACTGTGAGTGAGTTGCGTTCCGCTCTCGCTTCGTGCGCGGACACCGCCCATGGTCCGGACGATGTCCCGTACGCCATGCTTCGACACCTGGGTGAGCGAGGCATGGCCTTTCTGTTAGATCTGTTCAACAGGATCTGGGTGGAAGGTCTTCTCCCAGACTCCTGGCGAATCGCTACTGTGCTCGCCTTTCGCAAGCCGGGGAGAGATCACTCTACTCCGACCGGTTTCCGCCCAATCTCTCTAACCTCTTGCGTGTGCAAGTTGATGGAGAAATTGGTAAATGTTAGATTAGCCTATTTCCTGGACAGCGGAGGCCATCTGTCTTCTGCACAGTGCGGCTTCCGTAAGTTTCACTCCACGTCGGATGCTCTGCTCCTACTGGAAAGTGCCGTCTGCGAGGCTTTCCTTCGTAGACAGCACTACGCCACGGTGTTTTTTGATCTGGAGAAGGCCTATGATACCGCATGGCGATACGGTATCATGGAGACTCTCCACACAATGGGGGCGAGGGGACGCCTCCCAATGTTTATATCTGAATTTTTGCGAGATCGTCGATTCCGCGTACGGGTGGGGGGAGCCCTCTCTGCCTCAAAGGAGCAGGAAGAGGGTGTCCCGCAGGGAAGTGTCCTCAGTGTCACACTCTTTGCCCTGAGCATCAACGGCATCACCTCGGTGCTGCCGGAAGATGTTCTCGCTACGCTCTACGTGGACGACCTTTCGATCTCTTTTGGCGCGGCCCAGATGCCAACTCTGGAGCGTCGACTCCAACAGGCATTGAACCGCGTCTCTCGCTATGCCGAAGCGCACAGGTTTCGGTTTTCTTTGGCCAAGACTAAGGTGGTGCACTTCTGCCGCCATCCACGGCTTCACCCCGACCCAGATTTGTTTCTTAATGGGGTGCGCCTGGATGTGGTTGAGTCGCACCGTTTCCTTGGTCTTATATTCGACCGACGCCTCACCTGGGAGGCTCATATTCGCAGCCTTAGGGTCTCTTGTACCCGCGCCATGGACATTCTCCGTTCCGTGACGTTCAGCGCTTGGGGCGCTGATAGGGCTACCGCCTTACTTTTTTATCGATCCTTTGTTCGCTCGAAGCTCGACTACGGATGCGAGTTTTATGCATCCGCAGCCGAGCGTTTATTGCGGAAGGTGGATTCAATCCACCACACCGGCCTTCGCCTTGCGACCGGTGCCTTCCGCACTTCCCCCATTGAGAGCCTGTTGGTCGATGCTGGGGAGATGCCACTCGCTCTGCGCCGCGTGCAGTGCATCACTCGCCTGTACGCGCGAGCCCGGCGCCTCCCTCAGTCGCCAACAGCTCTCACTGCATCCGCAGCTGATCTCGATGGTGCCTATTCCGCCGAGAGACGCCAGTTATACCCTAAGCCCTTTGGGTTTAGGGCCAGGAAACTCCTTCGAGAGGTAGATATAGCTCTCGGGCCGGTGGCGCCCCTGGTTTTGCCCAGGACGCCACCCTGGAGGGTACCACATTTGGCTATTTGTCGCCACGCCTCTGCTCCCAAAGCTTGTACTGCGCCGGGAGTATTGCGTTCGACCTTTTTGGAGCACACATCGTGTCACGCTGGTACCGTGCCAGTGTATACGGATGGCTCCAAGTCCCAAGAGGGGGTCGGCTTCCACGCCGTATCCCCTCTGTTTGAAGTCAGCGGGGCTCTACCAGGCGCTGCGTCTGTCTTCACGGCCGAGCTGGTGGCAATACACCACTCGGTACGGGAGATTACGCGACGTGCCCGGTTCGGAGACCGGATTGTGATTTATAGCGACTCACAAAGCGCCCTGAGTGCTCTCGGGGCATTGGAATCTCCGCATCCCCTGGTTCGCGAAATCCGTGACGCCACGGTTTTGGCGAGCCGGGCAGATGTCGAGATTATCTTCTGCTGGGTTCCTGGACATGTAGGAATTGCGGGGAATGATCGCGCCGATGAGGCCGCCAAAGTGTCCGCGAGGACTCTGCGACCGGACCAGCGTTTCGCTCTTCCTCACACTGACTACATGGCAGGAATACGGGCAGCTCTTCGGACTGCTTGGCAAAGAAGATGGGAGACGGTCGAGGGAAACTTAAAGTTGCGTGCCATTGCGCCGCGACTGTTCCCATGGGCCTATCCCCCAAGGCTGCGGCGGCTTCAGGTTGCTTTCTGTCGTCTTCGAATCGGACACACTCGTGTGACGCATCGCTACTTGATAAGGCGCTCGCCTGCGCCCTATTGCAACGACTGCGTCGTCCCCCAGACTGTTCGGCACATTCTTGTCGAATGTCCCAGTCTGGGTGATCTTCGCGCACGATTCCTGTCCCAGTACCGGGATGGGCGGGGTCGCTACCGCCTGTCCCTTGTGCTCGGGACAGATTCGTGCACACTGACTTGTGGACTTGTTGAGTTCTTGGGGGAGGCCGGCCTTCTCCCTATTATTTAAGCAAGGTTTGTTTGTTTTGTTTTTTGTTGTTTTTTTTTGTTGTTTTTTTTTGCATTTTTTGTTTTTTGTTTGTTTTTTCTCTTTAGTTGCACGCTCCTGCGCCGGGGGGACCTCTCCCCGACGCACCAGCTTGCTTCCTTTCCCCCTTTTGGGGTGTTTTTTTTTTTTTTCTCTCTCTTTAATTTCATTTTAAAGTAGCCTAGAACTAGGCCAGTTTTAATACGGCGACTAATGCCCAAGTAGGCAGTCGCCAGATGAGCTCTTAAAAAAAAAAAAAAAATGCCCTGAGCATCAACGGCATCACCTCGGTTCTGCCGGAAGATGTTCTCGCTACGCTCTACGTGGACGACCTTTCGATCTCTTTTGGCGCGGCCCAGATGCCAACTCTGGAGCGTCGACTCCAACAGGCATTGAACCGCGTCTCTCGCTATGCCGAAGCGCACAGGTTTCGGTTTTCTTTGGCCAAGACTAAGGTGGTGCACTTCTGCCGCCATCCACGGCTTCACCCCGACCCAGATTTGTTTCTTAATGGGGTGCGCCTGGATGTGGTTGAGTCGCACCGTTTCCTTGGTCTTATATTCGACCGACGCCTCACCTGGGAGGCTCATATTCGCAGCCTTAGGGTCTCTTGTACCCGCGCCATGGACATTCTCCGTTCCGTGACGTTCAGCGCTTGGGGCGCTGATAGGGCTACCGCCTTACTTTTTTATCGATCCTTTGTTCGCTCGAAGCTCGACTACGGATGCGAGTTTTATGCATCCGCAGCCGAGCGTTTATTGCGGAAGGTGGATTCAATCCACCACACCGGCCTTCGCCTTGCGACCGGTGCCTTCCGCACTTCCCCCATTGAGAGCCTGTTGGTCGATGCTGGG
Source organism: Ceratothoa steindachneri (assembly GCA_963969495.1). Lineage (NCBI taxonomy): Eukaryota > Metazoa > Arthropoda > Malacostraca > Isopoda > Cymothoidae > Ceratothoa > Ceratothoa steindachneri. The sequence goes on from OZ018320.1 coordinate 157,326,646, forward strand.
GAGATGCCACTCGCTCTGCGCCGCGTGCAGTGCATCACTCGCCTGTACGCGCGAGCCCGGCGCCTCCCTCAGTCGCCAACAGCTCTCACTGCATCCGCAGCTGATCTCGATGGTGCCTATGCCGTCGAGAGACGCCAGTCATACCCTAAGCCCTTTGGGTTTAGGGCCAGGAAACTCCTTCGAGAGGTAGATATAGCTCTCGGGCCGGTGGCGCCCCTGGTTTTGCCCAGGACGCCACCCTGGAGGGTACCACATTTGGCTATTTGTCGCCACGCCTCTGCTCCCAAAGCTTGTACTGCGCCGGGAGTATTGCGTTCGACCTTTTTGGAGCACACATCGTGTCACGCTGGTACCGTGCCAGTGTATACGGATGGCTCCAAGTCCCAAGAGGGGGTCGGCTTCCACGCCGTATCCCCTCTGTTTGAAGTCAGCGGGGCTCTACCAGGCGCTGCGTCTGTCTTCACGGCCGAGCTGGTGGCAATACACCACTCGGTACGGGAGATTACGCGACGTGCCCGGTTCGGAGACCGGATTGTGATCTATAGCGACTCACAAAGCGCCCTGAGTGCTCTCGGGGCATTGGAATCTCCGCATCCCCTGGTTCGCGAAATCCGTGACGCCACGGTTTTGGCGAGCCGGGCAGATATAGAGATTATCTTCTGCTGGGTTCCTGGACATGTAGGAATTGCGGGGAATGAGGGCGCCAAAGAGTCCGCGAGGACTCTGCGACCGAACCAGCGTTTCGCTCTTCCTCACACCGACTACATGGCAGGAATACGGGCAGCTCTTCGGACTGCTTGGCAAAGAAGATGGGAGACGGTCGAAGGGAACTTAAAGTTGCGTGCCATTGCGCCGCGACTGTTCCCATGGACCTATCCCCCAATGCCGCGGCGGCTTCAGGTTGCTTTCTGTCGTCTTCGAATCGGACACACTCGTGTGACGCATCGCTACTTGATGGAGCGCTCGCCTGCGCCTTATTGCAACGACTGCGTCGTCCCCCAGACTGTTCGGCACATTCTTGTCGAATGTCCCCCGTAAGGGGCGCGGCGATTTGCCATCCTGGCCGCCGTGCTGACGGGATCCAGCGCACCGTCCGGCCCCAGCTTAGCCTCTCTTCCTTCCTTCAGATAGCCCGATTTCTTCCCTACCTCGTCGCTTTTCATACAACCTCTCCCACAACTTTCTCTGGTCAGCCTCTAATTTCACAGGGTAGATGCTGACCTTCTTCTCAAGCCAACCACCCCGGATCGGGGCTGGGGGGGAGGGGACATTGTTCCCTAACCCCTGAGCTCCGGTTCGGGATGGGGTTTTTTTAACAACCTGCTTCATCCCCACCCATACCTTCCTCACATCCCTTTTCCTCTTCTCTTCAAAATCTATCTTTTTTACGCCGTGTCCAAGGTGGAGCCGCCATGCCGAAGGACTGCCAGGCCACCAGGCAGGAGGGGCGGTCCCGAATGGCGGCGCCTGGCTCTGCCGGGCTTGTAAGCACCTCTCGCAGTGCGGGCTACTGCGAGGGGTGATGAGCTATTGCGTCCCGTGGCAAAAATAGGGTCACCATGCCCATAGATGAACAACCAAAAAAAACCCAAACCCCTTTAACTCCACCTTGCTAATCGACGGAGCCGCCCTTGGGCAGCTCCACCGAAAAAATGGAGGTCCCCCCCCCTGTGCTTGCACAGGGGACCCTCCATATTTCTCTAACCGGAGAGGAGGCTTACTCCTCTCCTTCGCCTACTGGTGCAGGGGACTCCCCCTCACCCCCTTCTCTGGAGGTGCTTTCGGGCACCTCCCTTTTCCCAGCGGCAGTCCCCTCTTTTCTTTTCAAGGGCACTGCCAAGAAAGCCAGCAGGCAGCCCTTAGCCAGCCGCTCCCCATCAAAGCGGCTCGGTAGGGCAAACCCCGTTAGGGGGGAGAGGGAAGCCAGGGCCCTTCGGTCGCTTCCCACAAAAGACCTGCTGGCAAGAATATTAAACCTTGCCGGGGTCAAGGCCTATGCCTCCCCATACAAGACTGGCGACACTGCCAAGGGGACCTGCGATGTCCTGGGAGGGGATGGCCAACTGGAGGCCCCTCCTGTGATAAACATGGTCCTTGAGGAGACCCAGCCCCAGACGGTAGGGCCTTCCATGGGGGGGAATTCGGGCTCGGTGCCAAGCACCGAACCCGAATCCGCCCCTATGCAAGGTCCTCCTCAAATGGCTGAGGGCTCCGAGGCAGTAGAAGGAGGGGAGGGATCTCCTCCGACAGGTGCCCCTACGACAACCAGGACCTTCTCCATTTCGGAGAGGGACCTGGCTGAGGCTGGTCCATCTGGCCTGGGGACTTCTGCCGGCGGAGGTGAAAAGCGGGTTCATTCCCCGCCCTCCTCTCCGAAAAAGAAAAAGACAAAAAAGACTCGGGGCTCCTCTCCATCCGCGGGGGCTGCGGGGACGGATGGGTCTGCTGCCACTCTGGCAAGCGACCAAGCCAAGATCGGCACATCCGCCCCCTCTGCCCCCCCGGTTGGGGAGCCCCTGACAAAGAAGACTAATACCAAGAGTGCACAGGGTGGAGCCTCGATGACATCGGGGCCCCTGATTCAGAGGTTACCTGGCGTTTTCGAGCCCGCTGGCTTCAAACGCTTCCTCGTTATTCGCTCCACTGATGGCACCATGTTGTCCAAGGGCAACATGATCCATCAGAGGAGAGGATTAGCTAGTGCAATTGGTAGAGAGCCGAAGGTAACCCGTTTCTCGGACGGGAGCCTTCTGGCGAATGCGGCGAATCCCGCCGAGGCGGCCAAGATAAGTGCTCTTCGGACACTTCATGGCACCCCGGTGAGTGTGACGCCGCACTCTACCATGAACTTTGTGAAAGGAGTAGTTTATGCGAGGGAACTCGTTGACTACTCCATTGAGGACATCACCCTAGAGCTGGCCGACCATGGGGCGGTCAAGGTCGAACGTGTGATGAGAAAACAGGGAGGGGCTTCGAGACCCACCCCTACACTCTTCGTCACGTTCGACTGTGACAAGCTCCCTGAGTCGGTGCGTGCCGGTTGGTACCGCTACCGCGTGAAGGCATTCGTGCCACTGCCGCGGCGGTGCTATTACTGCCACCGCTTCGGCCATACGAATCGATCATGTAGACGTGCAAAATCGGGGTCACCCGAAGTCTGTGTAAATTGCTCCAAGGTCGCACACGATAAGTCCAAATCGTGTGTGGCCAAGTGTGTCAATTGCGGAGAGCCGCACCCTGCTTCTTCGAAGCAATGTGGTGCATATCTCCTTGAGAAAGAAATCCTGGCCGTTCAGGCCCAGGATCGACTCTCATTCCGCGAGGCAAAGGACTTGGTCCTGGCGCGCCCGGCTCTGCCTGGGACGTCATATGCCTCAATAGTTAGAAAGGCACCCTCTGCTCCTGGCCCATCCAGGCCAACGAGCACGGTTGTTTCCGCGCCCATTCGGAGCCCTTCTGTGGGCTCTACCCAACCTGGGCGCTCCCCTGGTAAAGCTGGCGGCAAAAAGGGTTCATACCCTGCCCCGGCTAAAACCAGGGCTCCCCCCTCTTCCCCCAGCGTGACCGTTTCGCGTAAAGCGAAACGGCCACGCGCCTCCACCGAGTCGTTAGACTCACAGGAGGCAACACCCCTGAAGATGGTCGCTAGGCCATCTTCCGGGGTTCCTAAAGCTGTTCCCCGAAAGGAGGACAGCAACAAAGGAGCTTCGGCCCCTTTGCCCACGCCCCGAGGTGGAGCGAGTGGCTCGGAGACGGTGGTTCCTCGAAAAGAGGGCCCCCCGCCTCCGAAGCCGCAACGCCCGCCTAAAGTTTCGAGGCGAAGGGAGGAAAAGACTCGCATGGCGAGCCCAACCTCCCCCAATAAGTCCTCGAAGGCGACAGCGCCTTCAGCGCTTTGTCCGGCCAACAGCGCCCGGGGTTCTGCCCCCGGGAAGCGTACGGCCATTCCCGTGAGGGTCTTCAATTCGAGGAGGGCCCCCGCGTCTCCTCCGAGCTAGGCCTGGAGGGCATATTCCTTCAATGGAATTGCCGTGGACTCCGGGCCAACTGGGAGGAGCTGCGGAGGCTCGCCTCATCCCGTTCCCCGTTAGCTATTTTTTTGCAGGAGACCATGCTAGGCGCGTGCCCCCTGCCTCCCCTCCCGGGGTATAAGGGTCTTGCGACCCAACCACCGCGGGACGGCCGGGCTGGGGGATGCGCGGTTTACACCCGGCATGATGTCTCCGTTCTTCCTTTCTCTTTAGATACCTCCTTTCAGGCAGTGGCTGTGCAGCTGCACCTGGATAGGAGGTATACTATCATTTCTGCGTACATTCCACCGTCAGCTGACTTCGACGCGGGGGACTTTCGCCGCGTCGTGGCACGGTTGCCGAGGCCCTATCTCTTGCTTGGAGATCTGAACGGCAGGCATCCTCTCTGGGGAGATTACACCATAAATCCCAGGGGACAAGTCCTTGCCGATCTGATCGAAGAGCTTGAGATGGGTGTCCTAAACGTGGATGAGTTTACGCATCACTGTCCGAGAACCGCTTCATTTTCTTGCCTTGACCTATCTTTGTGCTCTTCGGATGCACAGCCTGATTTTGATTGGGGGGTGGTCGATGACCTCCATGGTAGTGATCACTTTCCCATTCAAATATCATTTTCAGGGCAACTGCCGCCTGAGAGACCACCTCGGTGGTGCTTGGCGCGGGCGCGGTGGCCTGCATTTCAGGAAATGACTGAATTCTCTATCTCAGTCAAGGAGTTTAGGTCGGTAGATGAGGCCGTTGAGTTCTTCTCCGGCAACCTCATCGCCGTGGGCCTGACTACTATTCCTAGGACGTCTGGCCGTTTTGCACGCCGACCACTCCCATGGTGGTCGGCCGAGTGTGAGACGGCCCTCAAACAGAAGCGTTATGCCTACATGCGCTATAAGCGCCGCCCGATCGATTTCACCGTCGCTGAATTTCGTCGGGCTAGGGCTAGGTTCCGGTATATTTCGAAGCACGCCCGCCGCTCTTCTTGGCGGGCATACGTGTCTTCACTTAACGGGAAGACCCCTTTAGCTGAGGTGTGGAAGCGAGTCAAAAGGATTCGGGGCAAGTTCTCGCAGGACCCCCCTCCCGTTCTCCAGGAGAATGGGACCGCAATCTCGGACCCCGCGTCCGTGGCGGAATCCTTAGCGACCGCTTTTTCCGCATTCTCTAGCCGTGATGCTGCTCCGCCAGCATTCAATGCACGTCGTGATGTCGCGGAAGGCCGCCGGCTGGACTTTACCTCCAGAGGCGGAGAACCCTTCAACGACAAGTTTACTGTGAGTGAGTTGCGTTCCGCTCTCGCTTCGTGCGCGGACACCGCCCATGGTCCGGACGATGTCCCGTACGCCATGCTTCGACACCTGGGTGAGCGAGGCATGGCCTTTCTATTAGATTTGTTCAACAGGATCTGGGTGGAAGGTCTCCTCCCAGACTCCTGGCGAATCGCTACTGTGCTCGCCTTTCGCAAGCCGGGGAGAGATCACTCTACTCCCACCGGTTTCCGCCCAATCTCTCTAACCTCTTGCGTGTGCAAGTTGATGGAGAAATTGGTAAATGTTAGATTAGCCTATTTCCTGGACAGCGGAGGCCATCTGTCTTCTGCACAGTGCGGCTTCCGTAAGTTCCACTCCACGTCGGATGCTCTGCTCCGACTGGAAAATGCCGTCTGCGAGGCTTTCCTTCGTAGACAGCACTACGCCACGGTGTTTTTTGATCTGGAGAAAGCCTATGATACCGCATGGCGATACGGTATCATGGAGACTCTCCACACGATGGGGGCGAGGGGACGCCTCCCAATGTTTATATCTGAATTTTTGCGAGATCGTCGATTCCGCGTACGGGTGGGGGGAGCCCTCTCCGGCCCAAAGGAGCAGGAAGAGGGTGTCCCGCAGGGAAGTGTCCTCAGTGTCACACTCTTTGCCCTGAGCATCAACGGCATCACCTCGGTGCTGCCGGAAGATGTTCTCGCTACGCTCTACGTGGACGACCTTTCGATCTCTTTTGGCGCGGCCCAGATGCCAACTCTGGAGCGCCGACTCCAACAGGCATTGAACCGCGTCTCTCGCTATGCCGAAGCGCACAGGTTTCGGTTTTCTTTGGCCAAGACTAAGGTGGTGCACTTCTGCCGCCATCCACGGCTTCACCCCGACCCAGATTTGTTTCTTAATGGGGTGCGCCTGGATGTGGTTGAGTCGCACCGTTTCCTTGGTCTTGTATTCGACCGACGCCTCACCTGGGAGGCTCACATTCGCAGCCTTAGGGTCTCTTGTACCCGCGCCATGGACATTCTCCGTTCCGTGACGTTCAGCGCTTGGGGCGCTGATAGGGCTACCGCCTTACTTTTTTATCGATCCTTTGTTCGCTCGAAGCTCGACTACGGATGCGAGTTTTATGCATCCGCAGCCGAGCGTTTATTGCGGAAGGTGGATTCGATCCACCACACCGGCCTTCGCCTTGCGACCGGTGCCTTCCGCACTTCCCCCATTGAGAGCCTGTTGGTCGATGCTGGGGAGATGCCACTCGCTCTGCGCCGCGTGCAGTGCATCACTCGCCTGTACGCGCGAGCCCGGCGCCTCCCCCAGTCGCCAACAGCTCTCACTGCATCCGCAGCTGATCTCGATGGTGCCTATGCCGCCGAGAGACGCCAGTCATACCCTAAGCCCTTTGGGTTTAGGGCCAGGAAACTCCTTCGAGAGGTAGATATAGCTCTCGGGCCGGTGGCGCCCCTGGTTCTGCCCAGGACGCCACCCTGGAGGGTACCACATTTGGCTATTTGTCGCCACGCCTCTGCTCCCAAAGCTTGTACTGCGCCGGGAGTATTGCGTTCGATCTTTTTGGAGCACACATCGTGTCACGCTGGTACCGTGCCAGTGTATACGGATGGCTCCAAGTCCCAAGAGGGGGTCGGCTTCCACGCCGTATCCCCTCTGTTTGAAGTCAGCGGGGCTCTACCAGGCGCTGCGTCTGTCTTCACGGCCGAGCTGGTGGCAATACACCACTCGGTACGGGAGATTACGCGACGTGCCCGGTTCGGAGACCGGATTGTGATTTATAGCGACTCACAAAGCGCCCTGAGTGCTCTCGGGGCATTGGAATCTCCGCATCCCCTGGTTCGCGAAATCCGTGACGCCACGGTTTTGGCGAGCCGGGCAGATGTCGAGATTATCTTCTGCTGGGTTCCTGGACATGTAGGAATTGCGGGGAATGAGCGCGCCGATGAGGGCGCCAAAGAGTCCGCGAGGACTCTGCGACCGGACCAGCGTTTCGCTCTTCCTCACACCGACTACATGGCAGGAATACGGGCAGCTCTTCGGACTGCTTGGCAAAGAAGATGGGAGACGGTCGAGGGGAACTTAAAGTTGCGTGCCATTGCGCCGCGACTGTTCCCATGGACCTATCCCCCAATGCCGCGGCGGCTTCAGGTTGCTTTCTGTCGTCTTCGAATCGGACACACTCGTGTGACGCATCGTTACTTGGTGGAGCGCTCGCATGTGCCCTATTGCAACGACTGCGTCGTCCCCCAGACTGTTCGGCATATTCTTGTCGAATGTCCCAGTCTGGGTGATCTTCGCGCACGATACCTGTCTCGGTACCGGGATGGGCGGGGTCGCTACCGCCTGTCCCTTGTACTCGGGACGAGTGCGTGCACCATGACTGGTGGACTTATTGACTTTTTGGGGGAGGCCGGCTTTCTCCCCTTTATTTAAGGTTCCTTTTTTTGTTATTGTTTTGTTTTAGGTTGCACTCTCCTGCACCGGGGTGAGGGGGACCTCCCCCCGCTGCCGGAGATTGCTTCGATTGTTAAGTTTTTCAAATTTATATTGATTGTTAAGTTTTCATATTTTAACTTTAAAGTAGCCTAATTCTAGGCTGTCGTGTTTTTCGGCGACTTATGCCCAAGTGGGTAGTTGCCAGATGGGCTCTATAAAAAAAAAAAAAAAAAAAATGGGGAGATGCCACTCGCTCTGCGCCGCGTGCAGTGCATCGCGAGCCCGGCGCCTCCCTCAGTCGCCAACAGCTCTCACTGCATCCGCAGCTGATCTCGATGGTGCCTATGCCGCCGAGAGACGCCAGTCATACCCTAAGCCCTTTGGGTTTAGGGCCAGGAAACTCCTTCGAGAGCTAGATATAGCTCTCGGGCCGGTGGCGCCCCTGGTTCTGCCCAGGACGCCACCCTGGAGGGTACCACATTTGGCTATTTGTCGCCACGCCTCTGCTCCCAAAGCTTGTACTGCGCCGGGAGTATTGCGTTCGACCTTTTTGGAGCACACATCGTGTCACGCTGGAACCGTGCCAGTGTATACGGATGGCTCCAAGTCCCAAGAGGGGGTCGGCTTCCACGCCGTATCCCCTCTGTTTGAAGTCAGCGGGGCTCTACCAGGCGCTGCGTCTGTCTTCACGGCCGAGCTGGTGGCAATACACCACTCGGTACGGGAGATTACGCGACGTGCCCGGTTCGGAGACCGGATTGTGATCTATAGCGACTCACAAAGCGCCCTGAGTGCTCTCGGGGCATTGGAATCTCCGCATCCCCTGGTTCGCGATATCCGTGACGCCACGGTTTTGGCGAGCCGGGCAGATGTCGAGATTATCTTCTGCTGGGTTCCTGGACATGTGGGAATTGCGGGGAATGAGGGCGCCAAAGAGTCCGCGAGGACTCTGCGACCGGACCAGCGTTTCGCTCTTCCTCACACCGACTACATGGCAGGAATACGGGCAGCTCTTCGGACTGCTTGGCAAAGAAGATGGGAGACGGTCGAATGGAACTTAAAGTTGCGTGCCATTGCGCCACGACTGTTCCCATGGACCTATCCCCCAATGCCGCGGCGGCTTCAGGTTGCTTTCTGTCGTCTCCGAATCGGACACACTCGTGTGACGCATCGCTATCTGGTGGAGCGCTCGCCTGCGCCCTATTGCAACGACTGCGTCGTCCCCCAGACTGTTCGGCACATTCTTGTCGAATGTCCCAGTCTGGGTGATTTTCGCGCACGACACCTGTCCCGGTACCGGATGGGCGGGGTCGCTACCGCCTGTCCCTTGTACTCGGGACGAGTGCGTGCACTTTGACTGGTGGACTTGCTAACTTTTTGGGGGAGGCCGGCCTTCTCCCTTTTTTTTAACCAGGCTTAATTTTTGTTGTTGTTTTTGTTGTTGTTGTTGTTTTTGTTATTGTTTTGTTATTGTTATTTCTTTTTTGTTGTTCCCTGTTCCATTTTTTGAAGTAGCCTAAAACTAGGCTGTTTGTTTACGGCGACTTATGCCTAAGTCGGCAGTCGCCAGATAGCCCCTTAAATAAAAAAAAAAAAAAAAATCTTGTCGAATGTCCCAGTCTGGGTGATCTTCGCGCACGATACCTGTCCCGGTACCGGGATGGGCGGGGTCGCTACCGCCTGTCCCTTGTACTCGGGACGAGTGCGTGCACCATGACTAGTGGACTTATTGACTTTTTGGGGGAGGCTGGCCTTCTCCCTTTCATTTAACCCGGTTTAATTGTTGTTGTTGTTTTTGTTATTGTTTTTGTTATTGCTTTTTTATGGTTTTTGTTATTGCTTTTTTATGGTTATTATTATTTCTTTTTATTGTTTCCTGTTTAATTTTTAAAGTAGCCTAGAACTAGGCTGTTTGTTTACCGCGACTAATGCCTAAGTCGGCAGTCGCGAGATAGCCCCTTAATTAAAAAAAAAAAAAAATCGAATCGGACACACTCGTGTGACGCATCGCTACTTGATGGAGCGCTCGCATGCGCCCTATTGCAACGACTGCGTCGTCCCCCAGACTGTTCGGCATATTCTTGTCGAATGTCCCAGTGTGGGTGATCTTCGCGCACGATACCTGTCTCGGTACCGGGATGGGCGGGGTCGCTACCGCCTGTCCCTTGTACTCGGGACGAGTGCGTGCACCATGACTGGTGGACTTATTGACTTTTGGGGGGAGGCCGGCCTTCTCCCTTTCATTTAAACCGGTTTTATTGTTGTTGTTGTTTTTGTGATCTTTTTTGTTATTGTTATTTCTTCTTATTGTTTCCTGTTTAATTTTTAAAGTAGCCTAGAACTAGGCTGTTTGTTTACGGCGACTAATGCCTAAGTCGGCAGTCGCCAGATAGCCCCTTAATTAAAAAAAAAAAAAAAATCGAATCGGACACACTCGTGTGACGCATCGCTACTTGATGGAGCGCTCGCATGCGCCCTATTGCAACGACTGCGTCGTCCCCCAGACTGTTCGGCATATTCTTGTCGAATGTCCCAGTGTGGGTGATCTTCGCGCACGATACCTGTCTCGGTACCGGGATGGGCGGGGTCGCTACCGCCTGTCCCTTGTACTCGGGACGAGTGCGTGCACCATGACTGGTTGACTTATTGACTTTGGGGGGGAGGCCGGCCTTCTCCCTTTCATTTAACCCGGTTTTATTGTTGTTGTTGTTTTTGTGATCTTTTTTGTTATTGCTTTGTTATTGTTATTTCTTTTTATTGTTTCCTGTTTAATTTTTAAAGTAGCCTAGAACTAGGCTGTTTGTTTACCGCGACTAATGCCTAAGTCGGCAGTCGCCAGATAGCCCCTTAATTAAAAAAAAAAAAAAAAATCGAATCGGACACACTCGTGTGACGCATCGCTACTTGATGGAGCGCTCGCATGCGCCCTATTGCAACGACTGCGTCGTCCCCCAGACTGTTCGGCATATTCTTGTCGAATGTCCCAGTGTGGGTGATCTTCGCGCACGATACCTGTCTCGGTACCGGGACGGGCGGGGTCGCTACCGCCTGTCCCTTGTACTCGGGACGAGTGCGTGCACCATGACTGGTGGACTTATTGACTTTTGGGGGGAGGCCGGCCTTCTCCCTTTCATTTAACCCGGTTTTATTGTTGTTGTTGTTTTTGTGATCTTTTTTGTTATTGCTTTGTTATTGTTATTTCTTTTTATTGTTTCCTGTTTAATTTTTAAAGTAGCCTAGAACTAGGCTGTTTGTTTACGGCGACTAATGCCTAAGTCGGCAGTCGCCAGATAGCCCCTTAATTAAAAAATTAAAAAAAAAAAAATTGTTATTTCTTTTTATTGTTTCCTGTTGAAGTATTTTGAAGTAGCCTAGAACTAGGTTGTTTATTTACGGCAACTTATGCCTAAGTCGGCAGTCGCAAGATAGCCCCTTAATAATAAAAAAAAAAAAATCTCGGACCCCGCGTCCGTGGCGGAATCCTTAGCGACCGCTTTTTCCGCATTCTCTAGCCGTGATGCTGCTCCGCCAGCATTCAATGCACGTCGTGATGTCGCGGAAGGCCACCGGCTGGACTTTACCTCCAGAGGCGGAGAACCCTTCAACGACAAGTTTACTGTGAGTGAGTTGCGTTCCGCTCTCGCTTCGTGCGCGGACACCGCCCATGGTCCGGACAATGTCCCGTACGCCATGCTTCGACACCTGGGTGAGCGAGGCATGGCCTTTCTGTTAGATTTGTTCAACAGGATCTGGGTGGAGGGTCTTCTCCCAGACTCCTGGCGAATCGCTACTGTGCTCGCCTTTCGTAAACCGGGGAGAGATCACTCTACTCCGACCGGTTTCCGTCTAATCTCTCTAACCTCTTGCGTGTGCAAGTTGATGGAGAAATTGGTAAATGTTAGATTAGCCTATTTCCTGGACAGCGGAGGCCATCTGTCTTCTGCACAGTGCGGCTTCCGTAAGTTCCACTCCACGTCGGATGCTCTGCTCCGACTGGAAAATGCCGTCTGCGAGGCTTTCCTTCGTAGACAGCACTACGCCACGGTGTTTTTTGATCTGGAGAAGGCCTATGATACCGCATGGCGATACGGTATCATGGAGACTCTCCACACGATGGGGGCGAGGGGACGCCTCCCAATGTTTATATCTGAATTTTTGCGAGATCGTCGATTCCGCGTACGGGTGGGGGGAAGCCCTCTCCGGCCCAAAGGAGCAGGAAGAGGGTGTCCCGCAGGGAAGTGTCCTCAGTGTCACACTCTTTGCCCTGAGCATCAACGGCATCACCTCGGTGCTGCCGGAAGATGTTCTCGCTACGCTCTACGTGGACGACCTTTCGATCTCTTTTGGTGCGGCCCAGATGCCAACTCTGGAGCGTCGACTCCAACAGGCATTGAACCGCGTCTCTCGCTATGCCGAAGCGCACAGGTTTCGGTTTTCTTTGGCCAAGACTAAAGTGGTGCATTTCTGCCGCCATCCACGGCTTCATCCCGACCCAACCGTGCCAGTATATATGGATGGCTCCAAGTCCCAAGAGGGGGTTGGCTTCCACGCTGTATCCCCTCTGTTTGAAGTCAGCGGGGCTCTGCCCGGCGCTGCGTCTGTCTTCACGGCGGGGCTGGTGGCAATACACTACTCGGTACGGGAGATTACGCGACGTGCCTTGTTCGGAGACCGGATTGTGATCTATAGCGACTCACAAAGCGCCCTGAGTGCTCTCGGGGCATTGGAATCTCTGCATCCCCTGATTCGCGATATCCGTCACGCCACGGTTATGGCGAGCCGGGCAGATGTCGAGATTATCTTCTGCTGGGTTCCTCGACATGTAGGAATTGCGGGGAATGAGCGCGCCAAAGAGTCCGTGAGGACTCTGCGACCGGACCAGCGTTTCGCTTTTCCTCACACCGACTACATGGCAGGAATACGGGCAGCTCTTCGGACTGCTTGGCAAAGAAGATGGGATACGGTCGAAGGGAACTTAAAGTTGCGTGCTATTGCGCCGCGACTGTTCCCATGGACCTATCCTCCAATGCCGCGACGGCTCAAGGTCGCTTTCTGTCGTCTCCGAATCGGACACACTCGTGTGACGCATTGCTATTTGATGGAGCGCTTGCCTGCGCCCTATTGCGCCCCAGACTGTTTGGCACATTCTTGTTGAATGTCCCAGTGTGGGTGATCTTCGCGCACGTTACCTCTCCCGGTACCGGGATGTGCGGGGTCGCTACCGCCTGTCCCTTGTACTCGGGACGAGTGTGTGCACATTGATTGGTGGACTTGTTGACTTTGGGGGGGAGGCCAGCCTTCTCCCTATTATTTAAGCAAGGTTTGTTTGTTTTTTTGTTTTGTTTTTTGCTTTTGTTTTTTTTTCCCCCTTTTGTTGCACTCTGCTGCGCCGGGGGGACCTCCCCCCTGACGCAGGAGCTTGCTTCCTTTCCCCCTTTTTGGGGTGTTTTTCATCTCTTTAATTTTATTTTAAAGTAGCCTAGAACTTGGCCAGTTTTAATACAGCGACTAATGCCCAAGTTAGCAGTCGCCAGATGAGCTCTTAAAAAAAAATCATCTTTCTTGTGACTGTGGTAGAAGTGCAGGCTGTATGGTGAAATTCTATCTCCTATGTTTTCAAAACAAAAGGTTAGTGGACCCAAAGATGAGTGTCTATTGTAGTAGGAAATTGACATAATTTTCCTTTCAATGCTAATGTTACAGATATAATATATTCAAAACAATGCTGATATAACACTCTTATCTAGGCAAAGCCTAAACCATTGAATACAGAATCCATAAATTTCTTAGTATCTTTCTTTCCTTAATATACAACACCAAGGGTGTCCTAGTCTGAGTGATCTTCGCGCATGTTACCTGGCTCGGTACCGGGATGGGCGGCGTCTCTACCGCCTGTTTCTTGTACTCTGGACGAGTGCGTGCCCATTGACTGGTGTACTTGTTGACTTTTGGGGGGAGGCCGGCCTTCTCCTTATTATCTAACCAGGTTTTTTTTTGTTTTTTTTTTTTACCGTTATAGGTCGCACACTCCCGCGCTGGTGGGACCTCCCCCGACGCAGGAGCTTGCTTACTGCTTGCTTCCTATTCCCTTTTGGGGAGGGGGGGTGTTTTTTGTGTCTTTTTGAATTTTATTTTAAAATAGGTTAGTACTAGGCAGGTTTATAATACGGTGACTAATGCCCAAGTAGTCAGTCGCCAGATGAGCTCTTTGAAATATATATATATATATATATATTAACACCTGTGAGGGTTTGCAAGGTACTGGCAGGCGAACCGAAGACCAAATTCTTGCCTTCAGTTATACAAAGCCTTTTTTATGAACACACTTTTGCATAAATCAAGCACTTTTATCTACACAGATGGATCTAAATCCTCTGATGGGGTAGTAGCTGCTGATATCTTTCCCTCCCGCCATGTGTCTGTGTGCCTTCCCCATACAGCCTTTATCTTCACAGCTGAGCTTGTTGCGATACTGGCTTCACTGTATACCATCGCTTCTTCATCACCAGGATTTTATACAATATTCTCTGATTTCCTCAGCTCTTTGGAAGCTTTAGCAATTTTATTTCCAGATCACCCACCCACTGGTTTCAAAAGATCCAACAGTGGATTTTTTATTTATCCTCATTTCACAAAGTTTTATTCTGTTGGGTACCTAGCCACATAGGTATAAAAGGAAATGAGAGAGCAGATGCTGTTGCCAAGGCAGCTGCATCTCTAGGAGCCTCCACCCTTGCTCCTCTTCCTTTCCGTGATGCTGTGCCATATATTTGTGAGTACGTGGTCGGCCAGTAGCAAAGGACTTGGGATGAACTCCCTCCAACTAAACTGCATGCCATCAAATAGTCAACCCGCCTTGGCCATGGACTACTAGGACCCATACTCAGGATGTTATTCTATGCCGTCTGAGAATTGGGCATTGTCGTCTAACACATGGCTTTCTAATGGAAGGCCTTCAGCAGCCTCCAATGTTCACTCACTGTGAAGTACTAATGTCTGTACTCCACCTTTTTGCTGAATGCCTACGTTTCCATACGCTGAAGCAAAGGCTTTTTCCTTTTATTTGCGACGGGATGGGTCCCCAGCAAGTTCTGAGGAGCATCCTTTCCGAACATGAGTGCACCTTTAGCATGTTTTGAGTGTTTAAATTTTTATCAGAGACAAATCGCTTAAAGGAAATTTAATGTTTTGTCATTTTTAGAACCAGATAGACTTGTCGTTGTCTTATGATTTTACAGCATTCTAGAGGCATTTATTTTTCTACATTTTTACTTCCTCCCTTTTTTTTATATCTTAGATTTTTAACCATAGTCTATGTTTTTAAAAAACATTTGAAATTTGAATGAATCCTCTCTTTTTGAAAATGGCTGCGAGCTCGCCCACTTGGACTTATGCAGCACCCGTCTGTTTTGTACCATTCTTCTTCATTACACTGGGTAAAACTTTTCACAAAATATTTGTTTCCCTTATTGTTTTGAGTTTTTAATACTAAACTTTGCGCTGATTCCAAATATGTCCTTACTTTTTCTCTACCATCAACCGTTTGAAAGATATAACAAATTATGCTAATACAGGGGGGAGGCAGAGCAACTTGCTTATTTTAATTTGGTGCCCTGAAACGATGGTTGCTCCGAGGAGGGTTGGGGTAGGCACATTCAAGAGGGCAGGGCGTGTAAAGTTTCACTGTAGCTCTCCATCATTTTGTTCAATTAGCATCATGGAGTGGATGAAGGTGGAGTGTGCATTTGCTGTTGAGGCATGCTTTTCTACCGGTCGCTCAATCATCGCCACACAATGTGCATTCCGTACACATTTCAATATTGTGCCCCATGGTCGTGTTCCTGGCTGACAGTTGATTGTTTCATGGGTAAACAATTTCAGGGAAACTGGTGATGTGAAAAAAATACAACCTGGGCTTCCACAAACAGCAGTCACCCCAAAACATTGAAGCTGTAAGGCATTCTGTTTTGCGCTCCCCTCAGTGCTCTGCCTGCAAACATGCAGCTGCTGTTGGGTTGTCTGCTCGTTCTGTGAGGCGAATCCTTCATAAAGAACTAAAATGCATGTAAGGCGCTTCTTGGCATGCCTCATGACACATTTGTTTTCTTTAGTGATGAGGCTCACTTTCATCTTTCGGGATGTGTAAATAAGCAGAACATGTGCTATTGGAGCCCTGATGATCCCAGACAACTTCATCAGTGTCCCCTACATTCACAACATGTAACTTTTTGGTGTGCACTATTGCGAGTTGGAATAATTGGTCCATGGTTTTTTGAAGAAAATGAATGGGCAGTTTCGGTGACTTCTGACCGTTATGGCCACATGATTCAGGATTTTATCCTGCCAACACTCAACCAGATGGATGTGGGAGATGTATGGTTCCAGCAGGACGGTGCTACAGCACACACAGTGCTACAGCACTGTGTGTACCGTAGCACCATCCTGTTTTGCGGCAACACTTCCCAGGATGCCTCATCTCCTTGGGTGATCTGCAGTGGCCAGCACAGTCACCTGATTTTGCACCCTGCGACTATTTTTTATGGGGCTATCTAAAATCACTTGTTTACAACGATCATTCTATTACCCTGGCTCACCTGAAGAACAACATTCGTCAAGCTGTCGCCAACATACCTGTCGATATGCTGGAAAGAGTTTAATGAAACTTCTGAGTTTGATTAACGCAGTGTATTGAGAATAATGGATGCTATCTGCCTGATATCATCTTTAAAACAGAAAACATAAAATTTAAATATTGTACTTGATGCTGTTCAAAGAATTAAATATATATCTGCATTACTTTTGTTTTAATTGAATTTCTAAATAAGCAAGTTGCTCTGCCCCACCCTTAATAAAGAAATGTATGGGGTATGGATAAAGCACACTTACATTTTTCGCTAATTTATTTATTTTCTCCTTGAGGGGCGATCTGCAGTGGCCAGCACGGTCACCTGATTTAGCACCCTGCAACTATTTTTAATGGGGTTATCCAAAATCACTTGTTAACAATGATCGTCCTAGGACCCTGGTTCACCTGAAGAACAACATTCGTCAAGCTGTTGATATGCTGGAAAGAGTTGAACGAAACTTCTGAGTTTGATTAATGCAGTGTATTGAGAATAATGGATGCTATCTGCCTGATATCATCTTTAAAACTGAGAAAACATAAAATTTAAATATTGTACTTGATGTTGTTCAAAGAATTAAATATATATCTGCATTACTTTTATTTTAATTGAATTTCTAAATAAGCTAGTTGCTCTGCCCCACCCTGTATAAAGAAATTTATGGGGTACAGATAAAGCACACTTACATTTGTCGCTAATTTATTTATTTTCTTTTTCAGGTTTATATGATAAATATTGACTTTCTTTATTATGGCTACAAGAGGATGCCCCCGTAAGGGGCGCGGCGATTTGCCATCCTGGCCGCCGTGCTGACGGGATCCAGCACTCCGTCCGGCCCCAGCTTAGCCTCTCTTCCTTCCTTCAGATAGCCCGATTTCTCCCCTACCTCGTCGCTTTTCATACAACCTCTCCCACAACTTTCTCTGGTCACCCCCGTAAGGGGCGCGGCGATTTGCCATCCTGGCCGCCGTGCTGACGGGATCCAGCGCTCCGTCCGGCCCCAGCTTAGCCTCTCTTCCTTCCTTCAGATAGCCCGATTTCTCCCCTACCTCGTCGCTTTTCATACAACCTCTCCCACAACTTTCTCTGGTCAGCCTCTAATTTCACAGGGTAGAATGCTGACCTTCTTCTCAAGCCAACCACCCCGGATCGGGGCTGAGGGGGGGAGGGGACATTGTTCCCTAACCCCTCAGCTCCGGTTCGGGATGGGTTTTTTTTAACAACCTGCTTCATCCCCACCCACATCTTCCTCACATCCCTTTTCCTCTCCTCTTCACAACCTATATTTTTTACGCCGTGTCCAAGGTGGAGCCGCCATGCCGAAGGACTGCCAGGCCACCAGGCGGGAGGGGTGGTCCCGAATGGCGGCGCCTGGCTCTGCCGGGCTTGTAAGCACCTCTCGCAGTGCGGGCAACTGCGAGAGGTGATGAGCTATTGCGTCCCGTAATCAAAAGAGGGTCACCATGCCCATGTATGAAAAAAAACAAAAACCCCAACCCCCAACTTCCCCAAAAACATCTACGGAGCCGCCCTCGGGCAGCTCCACCGAGAAAATGGAGGTCCCCCCCCTTGTGCTTGCGCAAGGGACCCTCCATAATTCTTTAACCGGAGAGGAGGCTTACTCCTCTCCTACGCCTACGGGTGTAGGGGACTCCCCCTCACCCCCTTCTCTGGAGGTGCTTTCGGGCACCTCCCTATCTCCAGCGGCAGTCCCTCCTTTGCTTTCTAAGGGGACTGCCAAGAAAGCCAGCAGGCAGCCCATTGCCGACCGCCCCTCGTGCAAGCGGCTCGGTAGGGCAAACCCCCTTAGGGGGGAGAGGGAAGCCAGGCCCCTTCGGTCGCTTCCCTCAAAAGACCTGCTGGCAAGAATTTTGAACCTTGCTGGGGTCAAGGCCTGTGCCTCCCCACACCACCTGACTAGTGACAATACTGCCAAGGGGACCTGCGATGTCCTGGGAGGGGATGGCCAACTGGAGGCCCCTCCTGTGATAGACATGGTCCTTGAGGAGACCCAGCCCCAGACGGTAGGGCCTTCCATGGGGGGGAATTCGGGCTCGGCGCCAAGCACCGAACCCGAATCCGCCCCTATGCAAGGTCCTCCTCAAATGGCTGAGGGCTCCGAGGCAGTAGAAGGAGGGGAGGGATCTCCTCCGACAGGTGCCCCTACGACAACCAGGACCTTCTCCATTTCGGAGAGGGACCTGGCTGAGGCTGGTCCATCTGGCCTGGGGACTTCTGCCGGCGGAGGTGAAAAGCGGGTTCATTCCCCGCCCTCCTCTCCTAAAAAGAAAAAGACTAAAAAGACTCAAAAGACGAAGAAGACTCGGGGCTCCTCTCCATCCGCGGGGGCTGCGGGGACGGATGGGTCTGCTACCACTTTGGAAGGCGACCAAGCCAAGATCGGCACATCCGGCCCCTCTACCCCCTCGTGTGCGGAGCCCATGACTACGACTAAGACCAAGAATGCACAGGGCGGAGCCTCGATGACATCGGGGCCCCTGATTCAGAGGTTACCTGGCGTTTTCGATCCCGCTGGCTTCAAACGCTTCCTCGTTATTCGCTCCACTGATGGCACCATGTTGTCCAAGGGCAACATGATCCATCAGAGGAGAGGATTAGCTAGTGCAATTGGTAGAGAGCCGAAGGTAACCCGTTTCTCGGACGGGAGCCTTCTGGCGAATGCGGCGAATCCCGCCGAGGCGGCCAAGATAAGTGCTCTTCGGACACTTCATGGCACCCCGGTGAGTGTGACGCCGCACTCTACCATGAACTTTGTGAAAGGAGTAGTTTATGCGAGGGAACTTGTTGACTACTCCATTGAGGACATCACCCTAGAGCTGGCCGACCATGGGGCGGTCAAGGTCGAACGTGTGATGAGAAAACAGGGAGGGGCCTCGAGACCCACCCCTACACTCTTCGTCACGTTCGACTGTGACAAGCTCCCTGAGTCGGTGCGTGCCGGTTGGTACCGCTACCGCGTGAAGGCATTCGTGCCACTGCCGCGGCGGTGCTATTACTGCCACCGCTTCGGCCATACGAATCGATCATGTAGACGTGCAAAATCGGGGTCACCCGAAGTCTGTGTAAATTGCTCCAAGGTCGCACACGATAAGTCCAAATCGTGTGTGGCCAAGTGTGTCAATTGCGGAGAGCCGCACCCTGCTTCTTCGAAGCAATGTGGTGCATATCTCCTTGAGAAAGAAATCCTGGCCGTTCAGGCCCAGGATCGACTCTCATTCCGCGAGGCAAAGGACTTGGTCCTGGCGCGCCCGGCTCTGCCTGGGACGTCATATGCCTCAATAGTTAGAAAGGCACCCTCTGCTCCTGGCCCATCCAGGCCAACGAGCACGGTTGTTTCCGCGCCCATTCGGAGCCCTTCTGTGGGCTCTACCCAACCTGGGCGCTCCCCTGGTAAAGCTGGCGGCAAAAAGGGTTCATACCCTGCCCCGGCTAAAACCAGGGCTCCCCCCTCTTCCCCCAGCGTGACCGTTTCGCGTAAAGCGAAACGGCCACGCGCCTCCACCGAGTCGTTAGACTCACAGGAGGCAACACCCCTGAAGATGGTCGCTAGGCCATCTTCCGGGGTTCCTAAAGCTGTTCCCCGAAAGGAGGACAGCAACAAAGGAGCTTCGGCCCCTTTGCCCACGCCCCGAGGTGGAGCGAGTGGCTCGGAGACGGTGGTTCCTCGAAAAGAGGGCCCCCCGCCTCCGAAGCCGCAACGCCCGCCTAAAGTTTCGAGGCGGAGGGAGGAAAAGACTCGCATGGCGAGCCCAACCTCCCCCAATAAGTCCTCGAAGGCGACAGCGCCTTCAGCGCTTTGTCCGGCCAACAGCGCCCGGGGTTCTGCCCCCGGGAAGCGTACGGCCATTCCCGTGAGGGTCTTCAATTCGAGGAGGGCCCCCGCGTCTCCTCCGAGCTAGGCCTGGAGGGCATATTCCTTCAATGGAATTGCCGTGGACTCCGGGCCAACTGGGAGGAGCTGCGGAGGCTCGCCTCATCCCGTTCCCCGTTAGCTATTTTTTTGCAGGAGACCATGCTAGGCGCGTGCCCCCTGCCTGCCCTCCCGGGGTATAAGGGTCTTGCGACCCAACCACCGCGGGACGGCCGGGCTGGGGGATGCGCGGTTTACACCCGGCATGATGTCTCCGTTCTTCCTTTCTCTTTAGATACCTCCTTTCAGGCAGTGGCTGTGCAGCTGCACCTGGATAGGAGGTATACTATCATTTCTGCGTACATTCCACCGTCAGCTGACTTCGACGCGGGGGACTATCGCCGCGTCGTGGCACGGTTGCCGAGGCCCTATCTCTTGCTTGGAGATCTGAACGGCAGGCATCCTCTCTGGGGAGATTACACCATAAATCCCAGGGGACAAGTCCTTGCCGATCTGATCGAAGAGCTTGAGATGGGTGTCCTAAACGTGGATGAGTTTACGCATCACTGTCCGAGAACCGCTTCATTTTCTTGCCTTGACCTATCTTTGTGCTCTTCGGATGCACAGCCTGATTTTGATTGGGGGGTGGTCGATGACCTCCATGGTAGTGATCACTTTCCCATTCAAATATCATTTTCAGGGCAACTGCCGCCTGAGAGACCACCTCGGTGGTGCTTGGCGCGGGCGCGGTGGCCTGCATTTCAGGAAATGACTGAATTCTCTATCTCAGTCGAGGAGTTTAGGTCGGTAGATGAGGCCGTCGAGTTCTTCTCCGGCAACCTCATCGCCGTGGGCCTGACTACTATTCCTAGGACGTCTGGCCGTTTTGCACGCCGACCACTCCCATGGTGGTCGGCCGAGTGTGAGACGGCCCTCAAACAGAAGCGTTATGCCTACATGCGCTATAAGCGCCGCCCGAACGATTTCACCGTCGCTGAATTTCGTCGGGCTAGGGCTAGGTTCCGGTATATTTGGAAGCACGCCCGCCGCTCTTCTTGGCGGGCATACGTGTCTTCACTTAACGGGAAGACCCCTTTAGCTGAGGTGTGGAAGCGAGTCAAAAGGATTCGGGGCAAGTTCTCGCAGGACCCCCCTCCCGTTCTCCAGGAGAATGGGACCGCAATCTCGGACCCCGCGTCCGTGGCGGAATCCTTAGCGACCGCTTTTTCCGCATTCTCTAGCCGTGATGCTGCTCCGCCAGCATTCAATGCACGTCGTGATGTCGCGGAAGGCCGCCGGCTGGACTTTACCTCCAGAGGCGGAGAACCCTTCAACGACAAGTTTACTGTGAGTGAGTTGCGTTCCGCTCTCGCTTCGTGCGCGGACACCGCCCATGGTCCGGACGATGTCCCGTACGCCATGCTTCGACACCTGGGTGAGCGAGGCATGGCCTTTCTATTAGATTTGTTCAACAGGATCTGGGTGGAAGGTCTCCTCCCAGACTCCTGGCGAATCGCTACTGTGCTCGCCTTTCGCAAGCCGGGGAGAGATCACTCTACTCCCACCGGTTCCGCCCAATCTCTCTAACCTCTTGCGTGTGCAAGTTGATGGAGAAATTGGTAAATGTTAGATTAGCCTATTTCCTGGACAGCGGAGGCCATCTGTCTTCTGCACAGTGCGGCTTCCGTAAGTTCCACTCCACGTCGGATGCTCTGCTCCGACTGGAAAATGCCGTCTGCGAGGCTTTCCTTCGTAGACAGCACTACGCCACGGTGTTTTTTGATCTGGAGAAAGCCTATGATACCGCATTGCGATACGGTATCATGGAGACTCTCCACACGATGGGGGCGAGGGGACGCCTCCCAATGTTTATATCTGAATTTTTGCGAGATCGTCGATTCCGCGTACGGGTGGGGGGAGCCCTCTCCGGCCCAAAGGAGCAGGAAGAGGGTGTCCCGCAGGGAAGTGTCCTCAGTGTCACACTCTTTGCCCTGAGCATCAACGGCATCACCTCGGTGCTGCCGGAAGATGTTCTCGCTACGCTCTACGTGGACGACCTTTCGATCTCTTTTGGCGCGGCCCAGATGCCAACTCTGGAGCGCCGACTCCAACAGGCATTGAACCGCGTCTCTCGCTATGCCGAAGCGCACAGGTTTCGGTTTTCTTTGGCCAAGACTAAGGTGGTGCACTTCTGCCGCCATCCACGGCTTCACCCCGACCCAGATTTGTTTCTTAATGGGGTGCGCCTGGATGTGGTTGAGTCGCACCGTTTCCTTGGTCTTGTATTCGACCGACGCCTCACCTGGGAGGCTCACATTCGCAGCCTTAGGGTCTCCTGTACCCGCGCCATGGACATTCTCCGTTCCGTGACGTTCAGCGCTTGGGGCGCTGATAGGGCTACCGCCTTACTTTTTTATCGATCCTTTGTTCGCTCGAAGCTCGACTACGGATGCGAGTTTTATGCATCCGCAGCCGAGCGTTTATTGCGGAAGGTGGATTCGATCCACCACACCGGCCTTCGCCTTGCGACCGGTGCCTTCCGCACTTCCCCCATTGAGAGCCTGTTGGTCGATGCTGGGGAGATGCCACTCGCTCTGCGCCGCGTGCAGTGCATCACTCGCCTGTACGCGCGAGCCCGGCGCCTCCCCCAGTCGCCAACAGCTCTCACTGCATCCGCAGCTGATCTCGATGGTGCCTATGCCGCCGAGAGACGCCAGTCATACCCTAAGCCCTTTGGGTTTAGGGCCAGGAAACTCCTTCGAGAGGTAGATATAGCTCTCGGGCCGGTGGCGCCCCTGGTTCTGCCCAGGACGCCACCCTGGAGGGTACCACATTTGGCTATTTGTCGCCACGCCTCTGCTCCCAAAGCTTGTACTGCGCCGGGAGTATTGCGTTCGATCTTTTTGGAGCACACATCGTGTCACGCTGGTACCGTGCCAGTGTATACGGATGGCTCCAAGTCCCAAGAGGGGGTCGGCTTCCACGCCGTATCCCCTCTGTTTGAAGTCAGCGGGGCTCTACCAGGCGCTGCGTCTGTCTTCACGGCCGAGCTGGTGGCAATACACCACTCGGTACGGGAGATTACGCGACGTGCCCGGTTCGGAGACCGGATTGTGATTTATAGCGACTCACAAAGCGCCCTGAGTGCTCTCGGGGCATTGGAATCTCCGCATCCCCTGGTTCGCGAAATCCGTGACGCCACGGTTTTGGCGAGCCGGGCAGATGTCGAGATTATCTTCTGCTGGGTTCCTGGACATGTAGGAATTGCGGGGAATGAGCGCGCCGATGAGGGCGCCAAAGAGTCTGCGAGGACTCTGCGACCGGACCAGCGTTTCGCTCTTCCTCACACCGACTACATGGCAGGAATACGGGCAGCTCTTCGGACTGCTTGGCAAAGAAGATGGGAGACGGTCGAGGGGAACTTAAAGTTGCGTGCCATTGCGCCGCGACTGTTCCCATGGACCTATCCCCCAATGCCGCGGCGGCTTCAGGTTGCTTTCTGTCGTCTTCGAATCGGACACACTCGTGTGACGCATCGTTACTTGGTGGAGCGCTCGCATGTGCCCTATTGCAACGACTGCGTCGTCCCCCAGACTGTTCGGCATATTCTTGTCGAATGTCCCAGTCTGGGTGATCTTCGCGCACGATACCTGTCTCGGTACCGGGATGGGCGGGGTCGCTACCGCCTGTCCCTTGTACTCGGGACGAGTGCGTGCACCATGACTGGTGGACTTATTGACTTTTTGGGGGAGGCCGGCCTTCTCCCCTTTATTTAAGGTTCCTTTTTTTGTTATTGTTTTGTTTTAGATTGCACTCTCCTGCACCGGGGTGAGGGGGACCTCCCCCCGCTGCCGGAGATTGCTTCGATTGTTAAGTTTTTCAAATTTATATTGATTGTTAAGTTTTCATATTTTAACTTTAAAGTAGCCTAATTCTAGGCTGTCGTGTTTTTCGGCGACTTATGCCCAAGTGGGTAGTTGCCAGATGGGCTCTATAAAAAAAAAAAAAAAAAAAAAAAAAAAAAAAAAAAAAAAAAAAAAAAAAAAAAAAAAAAAAAACAAGAGGATGCAGAAATTCACCAGATTCGTTCTGTTTCGTGTGCGGTTTGCTTATAGACTGTACTTTGGAATGAGTATGGGTGACAAAGAAAAAACATGGGCCCCTCATGTGATATGTGGAAGTTATTGATCAAATTTAGATGCATGGCTGAGAGGTGCAAGAAAAGCAATGCCATTTGCTGCGCCGAGAGTTTGGCGAGAGCCAAAAAATCATCGTGATGATTGCTATTTTTGCATGATTGACATATCAAAGTACAGAAAAGTTAAGGAAAGAAAATTCCTTCCATATCCAAACATTTCATCCTTTATTGCACC
Organism: Ceratothoa steindachneri; assembly: GCA_963969495.1. Classification (NCBI taxonomy): domain Eukaryota; kingdom Metazoa; phylum Arthropoda; class Malacostraca; order Isopoda; family Cymothoidae; genus Ceratothoa; species Ceratothoa steindachneri. The sequence continues at coordinate 157,351,243 of OZ018320.1, forward strand.
TGTGCCACATAATGATACCTTATTAGTTCTACAGCTGCCAGAAAATGTAAGTAAATCCTATCAAATTGTAAGCTATATTCTTTGTAACAGAATCAATACTGAAATATTCAAAATATCTAGCTAAGGTTTCTTGTAATGTGATTACACATGCAATCCATATTTATGCTCCAGCTATTAAATGCCTCTCTTTTTATATATATTTTTTCAGGCAAAGGGTATGGTGGAGGTCTCTTCAGGAGAGTCGAAAGATTGTGACAATGAAGAAATGTATGAAACGTTTGAGCCAAGAATGAGTACCCATCCCCACTTTCTAAATCAACGTGAACTGGATGATCTCATTAGGGACTTGGGTCTCACCAAGTCAGGAGCTGAGCTTTTCGCATCCAGACTTAATGAATGGAATCTGTTGGGGGTGGACTGCAGATCAACAGTATACAGGAAATGCCATGAGGAATTTGAAGTAGACTTTGATATAAGTGAGGATCTCTGCTTCTGCAAAGATATTAATGGCTTGTTTACAGCTATTGGAATTGATCACAACCCTGAAGAATGGGGACTTTTCATAGATAGTTCTACAAAAAAGCCTCAAAGCTGTTTTACTACATAATGGGAATCGGTATCCATCCCTGCCTATTGCCTACTCGGTACAGATGAAGGAAGAATATGACAATGTAAAAAAGCTTCTTGAGAAGGTAAACTATACTAAGTTTAAATGGGATGTTTGTGGTGATTTTAAAATGCTTGCCTTCTTACTCAGATTGCAGGGTGGGTACACCAAGTATTCATGTTTTCTTTGCCTATGGGACAGTAGGGCTGATCATGAACATTACCAGAAGGCTGAGTAGCCCCTTCAAGATGACTTGCAGCCAGGAAAACTAAAAGTTATTAGACAGCCTCTTGTAGAGCCTGCCAAAGTTTTGCTACCTCCACTTCATATAAAGTTTGGTTTGGTCAAACAGTTTGTAAAAGCATTAGATCATGGTGGAGCAGCATTTCAAGAGATTCGTCTACTCTTTCCAAAGCTATCAGAGGCCAAAGTTAAGGGTGGCATATATACTGGACTGCAAGTAGGGAAAATGAAGTCAGTGCAACTTGAGAATGCAATGAGTGATGTCAAAAGTGAGGTGTGGTGTGCATTTCAAAATATAGTTAATTAATTCCTTGGTAAAAATAAAGACCAAAACTACAAGCAGCTGGTAGCAAAACTTTTAGAAAGTTATAAGTATTTAGGATGTAGTATGTCACTAAAGGTGCACTTTTTGCATTCAGACTTTTTTCGTGAAAATTTGAGAGAAATGAGTGAGGAGCATGGTGAGCAGTTCCATCAGGACATTGCTGTAATGGAGAAAAGATACCAAGGAAGATGGGACACTGATATGATGGGGGACTATATATGGTCACTGGTGCATAAAGATCAAGGAGCTCACAGTAAGAAAGCACATTCTTCAGTGCACTTTTAGTAGGTTATCTTTTATAATCACATTTTCTCATTAGTTTAAAAAGGAATACAAGGACAAAATATTATCAGCTATTATTCATGGACAATGTGAATATGCTAAATAAAGTGAACTGTCTCAGCTATTTATGGTTAGTTTTATATTCAAAATTCCAATTATCTCCAAAAATATTGATGCTATGTAATTTTCAATGGTATTTTTGGAATCAGGAGGTAAAATCACCTTAGAAACACTAAAAACATTTAAAGAAACAAAGGTAGTGTTACCCAGTGTTATCCTCACTTGTCTTCACTTTTGGTAATGTGCTATTTATTTTTTAGACATTTCTATTTCCACTCAAGGCATTGAGCCCTTATCAACCCAATTAAAAAATAAACATTTACTTACACCACTATACAAACTTTTCAACCATTTATGAAGATCTGTCCTTTTTAAGTTTCACTAACTCTGCACAAACATCTTTGAAGTCTAAAAGATAAGGCCTCATTAGTTCTTCCAGGATTCAAGAAAATGGTCTAAAAGTTTTTAAAGCAGCACTCTTTCTCATTTTTTGAGCCTTATGTTCATCTGCCTTATAATCATTCTTTTCCCTATCAATTGCATTTTTAAGTTTTCCCAAACTCGCCCTAAGTTTTTTACATTTCAAGTTTTCTTATATATTATCCTCTTTCTTTTAGAGATAAAGAATATAAAAATCAGAATGAAGAAGGAATAAATAAGATTGCTGCTCTGAACAAAAAGGGGGAGGTTTTGGAAGATCGGCTTCAGCAATGTCGTGCAATTAACTTAAAAAATTTGAAAGGAATGGACGCTAAAAATGAGGAAGTACGAGTGCTGAAAGAGCGTGTTTCACAAGTAGAAAAACAGGTATATGTTCATTTTTTTTATCACAGCCCTGTGCATATCTCAGAGAGTTCCTTGGGAACATGAGTTATGAACCAGATCTTGCTACAAAATTAATCCCATAAAGTTGACTCAAATCAGGCTTTGTTCATGTGGGGAATACTGTTATTACTTGGGTGGTAGGATTTCAGTGGTATCGAATGTTTCTCATGGTATTTATTTAAAAAAAAAGGTAACAAGGAAGATTTAAAGCACTACAGGCTAATCATTCTTCTCAGCAATCTATGTAGTATTACAAACATTAACAGAATCATCTACAGGAACAGGCAGGAGATTTCAAAAGCAAGTATAGTACTCATGATCTTTTGTTTTAATTAAAAACACACAATATATATATATATATATCTCAAGTAGCGTGAGAGAATGATGAAAATGATTTAGTTCTTGACAAGCCTTGATTGGTGATACCCTTGTTTCTGGATGTAGTTTTCTTGGGAGTTTGGGTGCCTTAAAAAAAGAGGCCGTTTGACTCGGATGACCTCTGATGGGCCCTTGTGGCTTTTGTCATCTGTTATATTATATTGTGGGGGACTTTGATTTTGTCTTTCCCTGGCTATGGTGCTTTTTGTGGGTGGGTTTTGACAGATGTGGATGACCTTTGATAGGCCCTTGTGGCTTTTGTCATCTGTGAAATTATGTTATGTTATGTTAATGAGGTGCTCGCTGCTTCAGTATGCCTGGTTCGAATCGCTTTCCTGCACAGATTTTTTCAAAAAAAGGTAATAAAAATATTACTGCAAGGAAAAATTATTCTGTTTTCTCTTTCAATTTGATTTAATGGATTCATATATATATGTACCACGGAAGGAAACTGAATAAAAGGCAGATGGAGTTAGTACTTTTGTCTATTCAACATTTTCAAACTCACAATGGTAAGAAAAAATAAGACACACAGTATTTATACTAAGCGCGTTTCCTTATGAGGTCAACATTTTAATGCTATCAGATGTCAGATTTTAGAAAACATGATAAAATTGGATCAAGTGAAAACAGCCCTGGGCTAATGTTGAGATTACTCTCCTTTGTTTGGGAGATTAAAAATGATTCCAGGATATTTCTCTTTATAAAATCATTACTATGGATTATAGTATCAGTTTTTGACCAGTTAATTCCGTGTCCCATCTTGGAATTGTGGACAGCTAAGGCATTATTCAGATATCCCTTAATTACTGCATTTTTGTGTTTTTTGGTTCTTATGGAAACATTTTTGGAAGTTTGGCCTACATAGAATAAATTACAATCTAAACATGGAATTCGGTAAATTACATTATCATTATTGGGGCTATGCTTTATTAAGAGATTTTTTAATGTATGATTGTATTTAAAGGCTACCTAAATATTAAGTTGTTTTAGAATGGGCACTACAGACATAAAATTATCATGATAGGGTAAAATTAATAGGTTTTTACGAGGTTCTATTGTCTCTAATTTACAATTATAAAATGTCTTTTTGGCTATATTCATACATTTTTCTAGAAAGTACTTTGAGTAGCATAAATTGGTAGTAATATCTTCAAATTTTGTGTATTCTTTATCTATATAGTCGGGACTACATATTCGAAGAGCCCTAAGATACATGGAGGAAAAAACAGCAGATTTTATATTTTTGGCATGACTTGAATAAAAATGTACATAAGATAAATTATTTGTCGGTTTCCTATAAACAGTAAATTTAAATCTATGTGGTTCTCTAATTATTAGGACATCCAAAAATGGAAGGCTCTTATTTACTTCCTTTTCTACGGTGAATTTAATTGATGGAACCAATGAGTTGATAATTAAAAGAAAACTATCGATGTCAAAACTGTTGTTTAAAATTATCAGGATGTCGTCAACATACCGGAACCAAACAATTTGAGTAGACCAAAGAGGGGGGATCATTCTAGTTTCGGAAAATTCCATATATAAACACCGGAAAGTGTTGCGGAAGGAGACAGCAGAAGTAGCGGTCAGCATGACACGGTTCTCATCCTTCATTGGGACAGGAAACTCTTGCCCGGATCAGAAAGTCAAGGTCATGCCGATCGCTTGGCAATCGTTGTCACCAGTCCGTCCCTCTAAGGAGACAAACTCCTGGCAATGCCTGCCTTGCCATGGGTACCGGAGAAACAATGGCCAGCAAAGTCGAGTCGACCATCAGACGCTGGACATTCAAAGACAGAGTTGTGGGTCTCTGCTTCGACAACACCGCTTCAAACACAGGCGTCTATGCTGGCTGTTGCACACTCCTTGAACAGAAGTTGGGTCGTCCGTTGTTGAACTTGGCGTGCCGCCACCACGTTATGGAGCTCATCTTGGCATCAGCCTTCGAGGCCACCTTCGGCGACGCTACGTCTGGCCCAGACATTCAACTATTCAAACGGTTCCACAAGAAGTGTCCCACTCTCGTACATGCATGCCAATGCTACGATCATCAACGACCCTCGGTTGGCTGACCATGACGAATGGAAGAGGACGACCCTTGAGGCTCTTGCAAAGGCGGCCGAAATGACAAGAGACGATTATAAAGAGTTTGCGAAACTAACGACAAAGGCCATCAAAGGGGAGGTTCCCACCACCTTCCGCAAATGAGGAGCTCACCACCACGCGAGATGGATGGCGAAGGCGATCTACACGCTCAAGATCACGATCTTCAAGGACGAGTTCGAACTCACGCCGAGGGAACTGCATAGACTCCAGGAGATGAGTGTGTTCATCATCCTTGTCTACGCCTGTGCCTGGTTCGAAGCTATCTTGGCCGCTTACGCTCGTTTCAACGATCTCACTCTCTTCCAGGATCTCCACAACTACAGAGACCTCAACTCAAAGATCTTGAAGGCCACGGTGAAGATCTTCAAGCGGCACTTTTGGTACCTGGGGATGGACCTCGTTGGCCTTGCCCCCGTAAGCGGCGCGGCGATTTGCCCTCCTGGCAGCTGTGCTGACGGGATCCAGCGCTCCGTCCGGCCCCAGCTTAGCCTCTCTTCCTTCATTCAGATAGCCTGTATTTCTTCCCTACTTCGTCGCTATTCATACAACCTCTCCCACAACTTTCTCTGGTCAGCCTCTAATTTCACAGGGTAGATGCTGACCTTCTTCTCAAGCCAACCGTCTCGGATCGAGGCTGAGGCGGGAGGGGACAACGTTCCCTAACCCCTGAGCTCCGGTTCGGGATGGTGGTTTTTAACAATCTGCTTCATCCCCACCCATACCTTCCTCACATCCCTTTTCCTCTCCTCTTCACAATCTATCTTTTTACGCTGCGTCTAAGGTGGAGCCACCATGACCGATGGACTGCCAGGCCACCAGGCGGAAGGGGTGGTCCCAAATGCCGGCGCCTAGCTCTGCCAGGCCTGTAACCACCTCTTGCAGTGCGGTAACTGCAAAAGGTGATGAGCGATTGCATCCCGTGAAACAAATAGGGTTACCATGCCCAATGATGAGAAACACAAAAATCTCCCCGTAATTCTCCCTGTGTCACCAACTGCAGCCCCCCCGAAAAAGTGGAGGTTTCTCGCCTCCCTTGTGCTTGCGCAGGGGATCCTCCATATCTCTCTCAGAGAGGAGGCTTACTCCTCTCCTTCGCTTACGGGTGTAGGGGACTCCCCCTCACCCCCTTCTCTGGAGGTGCTTTCGGGCACCTCCTTTTTTTCCAGTGGCAGTCCCCTCTGTTCTTTTCAAGGGGGCTGCCAAGAAAGCCAGCAGGCAGCCCTTAGCCAGCCGCTCCACATCGAAGCGGCTCGGTAGGGCGAACCCCTTTAGGGGGGAGAGGGAAGCCAGGCCCCTTCGGTTGCTTCCCTCAAAAGACCTGCTGGCAAGAATATTGAACCTTGGTCGGGTCAAGGCCTGTGCCTCCCCACACAAGACTAGTGACGATACTGCCAACGGGACCTGCGATGTCTTGGGGGGGGGGGATGGCTAACTGGAGGCCCCCATCCTGAGATAGACATGGCCGTTGAGGAAACCCAACCTCAGACGGTAGGGCCTTCCATGGGGGGGAATCTGGGCTCAGTTCCAAGCACCGAACCTGAATCCGCCCCTATGCAAGGTCCTCCTCAAACGGCTAGGGTTTCCGAAGCAGTACAAGGAGGGGAGGGATCTCCTCCAACCAGTGCCCCCATGACTACCAGGACCATCTCCATTTCAGAGAAGGACCTGGCTGAGGCCGGTCCATCTGGCCTGGGGGCTCCTTCCGGCGGAGGTGAGAAGCGAGTTCATTGCCCGCCCTCCTCTCCAAAAAAGAAAAAGAAAAAGACTAAAAAGACAAAAAAAGACTTGGGGCTCCTCTCCATCCGCGGGGGCTACGGGGACGGATGGGTCTGCTGCCACTCTGGCAAGCGACCAAGCCAAGATCGGCACACCCAGCCCCTCTGCCCACCCGGTTGCGGAGCCCCTGACTAAGGGGAATTGGGCAGAGATTTGGGTTTTGATGATCATACATGGGCATGGTGACCCTCTCTTTTTACATGGGCATGGTGGCCTGGCAGTCCATCGGTCATGGCGGCTCCACCTTAGACACAGAGTAAAATCAAGGATACACAGTGAATTGAGAAGGAAAAGGGATATGAGGAAGGTATGGGTGGGGATGAAGCAGGTTGTTAAAAAAAACCCATCCCGAACCGGAGCTTAGGGGTTAGGGAACATTGTCCCCTACCCCCTTAGCCCTGATCCGGGGCGGTTGGCTTGAGAAGAAGGTCAGCATCTACCCTGTGAAATTAGAGGCTGACCAGAGAAAGTTGTGGGAGAGGTTGTATGAAAAGCGAGGAAACAAGTGTTCTGAAGGAAGGAGAATAGGCTAAGCTAGGGGTTCCGCATAGGAGACTAGTTTACAAATTAAAAATACATGAGATATATGGTAAAGTTTGGAAATGGATAGATGAATGGCTGAAAGAAAGGAAACAGTTGTGTTAAATAGGATGAGATCACAGTGAAGAGACGTTATCAGTGGCCTACCTCAGGGATTCGTTCTAGGCTCTTTATTATTCATAGTTTATATAAATGATCTTGGGAAGGCTGTAAATAGCAAAGTTTCAATTTTTGCTGATGACACTAAATTGGCAGCTGTAGTCAAAAAGTTGAGGGTAGCTTTAAAGTGCAGATTGACTTAAATAAGTTATTAGCTTGGGCTCAGAAGTGTCATATGGGTTTTAACCTTAAAAAATGCAAAGTTCTTAACATGGGGAAGGGATAATAGGGAATTTAGCTATGAAATGGATGGGCATTAGGTGAATTCAGTTGAGGATGAGAAGGACTTAGGAGTAGTAGTAGATAGGTAAATAAAGTTTTCAAAGCAGTGTATCGAGGCAAAAAATAGAGCAAATAGGGTGCTAGGATACATTAACAGGAATGTTAGCTACAAGAGTAAAGAGGGTATCTTTAAACACTACAACTCATATTTTAGGCCACATTTAGAGTACTGTATACAAGATGGTCACCACATTTTAGACATGACATCAACCAGCTAGTCAGACAAAGGACGGCACAAAAATAATACTTTCCTGAAGAACCTTGAATATGAAGATAGACTGAAGGTATTAAATATATTCTCATTTGAAAGAATATGTGTAAGGGGAGATATGATTGAGCTTTTTAAAATCTGTTCTGGGATAGATAAGTTAGATTTAACAAGTTATTTGAATTGCAAGGTAGTAATAGGACTGGGGGTCATCACTTAAAAATTAAAAAACAGAGGTGCAGGTTGGATGATAGAAAATATTTCTTTCACTAATAGAGTGTAACAAGGAGTAACAAAGAAAGAAAGTACCCTAGAACACCTTACAGTCCATTCAAATAGGGTACCTTTGGACTAGCAGTCGAGCAGACACATCTGCTCAAATGCTTTACGTCCTTAAACGGCCACTTTTACAGACCCTGTCTAGTCTTGACTTGAACTGGTCAACAGATTCACTGTTGACAACTTCCACTGGAAGTGCGTTCCAACTACCGCAGATACTGTACGTGAAAAATTTTCCACACAGATTGCGGTTGTAACGCTTCAGTTCAAGTTTAAAGCTGTGATTTCTTGTTCTGCTCTCAACAAGTGTGAAAATATCCCGGTAGTCAACATTGTCGAACCCTTGAAGTATTTTGAAAACTTTGATAAGCTGACCACGCAGTCTACGGGTTTCCAGCGAGAACAGATCTAATTCCCTTTATCTATCTTCATAACTTTTATGTCTTTGAGGGAATCAGTTAGGTTGTGCTGGCTTGCACACGTTCCAATCTCGCGATGTCCTTTCAAAATGAAGGATTCCAAAATTGTACGGAATACTCCAGGTGCGGTCGGACATGTGAGTTGTACAAACACAGTACAATCTCCTTGTCCCGATATCCAAACTGTTTTGAGAATTTGAGGTCACTAGTGATTGTTACACCCAAGTCCTTCTCAGTGTCGGTGGATTCAAGAGCAGTGCCCTTAAGGATATACTGAGATTGGGGGTTTCGGCGGCCTATATCCATCACTTTGCATTTGTTCACATTAAAAGGCATTTGCCACGCAGTCCGACCACTCCACAATCTTCCAAGGATCTTCCTGCAGGCAGGCAGTATTTCCATCTTTTGCAATGTTCATACCAAGCTTGGTTTCGTCGGCAAATTTGGAAATCTTGGCAACCCTGTCACTGTCCATGTCATTGACGTAGATGATGAATAGTACAGGTCCCAGGACAGAACCTTAAGGGACCCAGCTAGTAATGGGCACCCACTCAGAAGCATGTCCATTCACCACCACCCGCTGCTGTCTTAGACAGTAGACAGTCCAAACTTGAATGTTTCAAACGCAGATTAGATGATTATACGAGGGGCGGTCAATAAGTTTTGCAATTCGGATATAAGGAAAGGTGTTTTATTATTTTTCAATATAACTACCCTCGACTTCAATGCACTTGCGCCACTTGTTCCTGAAGTTTAAAATTCCTGACAACCAGAAATCTCCCGACTGCTGTTCAATCCACTCCTGGACAGCGAGCTGGATATCTTCATCGTCCCAAACCAGCATCTACGCAGTGCAGTCTTGAGCTGGTGAAATAAAATGTAGTCGCTAGGGACCAGAACTGGACTGTAGGGGGATGGTTGAGCTCCTCGAATCCACACTCACGCAGGGCAGCTTGTGCAACTCTGGCCTTGTGGACTTTGACGACTTTGAAGTCAATCATGGGGCATGAGGTTTCTAGGGACCCAAAGCCCAGAGACCTTGTTCATGGCCAAATTGTCGTGGATGATGTTGATAACACTTCCATGTGATATTCCAAGTTGTCACTCAATTTCTTCGACCTTCACCCGTCGATTTTCGAGGATAATCCTTACCACACAGGCCACATTTTACTTGTTGGTCACATCTGATCGGCATCTTCAAGGGACTCACAACCATGGCGGAACTCCCTATTCCAGCAAGCAATGGCTGCATATATATATAGATATATATATATATATATATATATATATATATATATATATATATATATATAGATAGATAGATAGATAGATATATAGATATATAGATATATAGATATATATATATAGATATATATATATATATATAGATATAGATATATATATATATATATATATATATAGATATATAGATATATAGATATATATATATATATATATATATAGATATATATATATATATATATATATATATATATATATATATATATATAGATATATAGATATATATATATATAGATATATATATAGATATATAGATATATAGATATATATATAGATATATATATATATATATATATATATATATATATATATATATATATATATATATATATATATATATATATCTTAGCTTAAAGCCACTAGCTTGGGCAAGTATTAAGTACCAGGTGTGTTGGGCCATTGAATCTGCTCACCTTCTCCACTGCAAGGGGGGAGGGGTACCCTGTTTAGCGTGTTATACATGGTATCCTCAGGGATTACACATCCTCCCAGCCTGAGTGCAAATTAGGGAGGCCCTGGGGTTGATTTGAACTCTCTGATGGGGCCTGAGAAAGTTGTTTGTTCAAATTCTCTTCACCCCCACTCAGCACTACATTAACTTATTATTATTATTAGCATTATAATTATTATCATCATTCTTATTATTATTTTAGTATTACTTATTTTTATTATTTAGTATGATTTATTATTATATATATATATACTAGAATTATTTTTTATCCTTAGTATTAATTATGATTAGTGTTATTATTTAATATTACTTATCATTATTTAATATTTATTATTATCATTAAGGCCATCCTCTCTTCCTTTTCTACCCGCACTTTGCACCAGCAGGAGTGTTTCCACCTATATAGTTCGGTCCAGTATCCATGGTGCCTTGGTGGACTGCATGCCATCCTGGGATCACCTATCACTAGGCTATAATAATAATAGGTAATCACCCACCCCACTCATTAGTGGATGTGCCTATCTCTACTTCTCTTCTTTACATACCATTCTAACACTTTCTACTCTTGCTCTTCTATCCACACCTCTTATGAGCCTTAGTTGAGTAGCAGTGTATACTGTGAGGTCTGTACCTGCTGCGAGGGCTAAAAGCCCACTAGCTTGGTAGGTATTAGGTACAAGGACTGCTGGCCCATTGACTTTGCTCACCTTCCTCCAGTATACATATAAGGTGACTACACTGGCACCATGCTTTATGGTTTAAGCTCCAATGTCATCCTCTCTACTTTCAGTTGGATATTGAGCGTAAGGAAAAGAATGCAGCCCAAATTATTGTTGCTAATATGAAATCTGTTCAAAAGGATAAAGAAGATGAAACCTTCCAAGATCCTAAGACCATCATGGAAAAAGGAGGTAGGTAGGATTGAATGTTTCATTGTAAAATGATTATTTGAAATGATAATTGTACTTACAAAGTATAAAATTCCATTTGCCCTCAACCTGCACAATAGTTTTTCTTGTTTTTTTTATTTTTGCAAATGTCATATATATATGATTTAGTTCCTTGCATTTGAATTTGAGTGTAACTTCTTTATTGCCTCTTATGTCAAAATGTTGGTTAATCGTAAGTATACTTTAGACTAATATTTGTGTGCATCATTTGATGATTAACCTGATAAAGGATAAAATCTCTTAATGGAAATAGTCCCAGCAATAACCTCTCTGGTTTCCCAAGAAATTCCAGATACAAGTTTATCTTAACTTTGTTTTTTTTTTGTAAGTTCAATTGTTTGGATGAGTTAGAATGAACACACCTATGCAGAATCCAAGGATGACACTCAGCTATCTTTGTTCTGCTGCTCTTTTATATTTCTTTTTGGGGGTTTCATCACCAAATATCTTTTAAGTCAAACTTTATTGGTACTTGTTGCACCAAAGCAGGGGTCCTCAACCACTTTTTTTTTACTGGATCCATAGAAATATCACTGTAAAATTCAAATAAAAATATAGAAAGTAAATTTATTTGTAATAATGATTAGCTTTGAAACAATCGCTTGTTTAAATGGTGGGCCAGCTATAACTGAAAGTTGTTGCATACCTCTGTTTTAATGTTTGAAATTAATCACATCTTGCTAGCATTAATGCACACTGGCACACTCAACTTTTTCCATTTTTTTCTATTCTCCCACCTTGTATCATCAATGTTTGTTGCCCGACTACGAAAGGGTAACAATTTGATTGCATCTCAGACGAAGAAGCATCTACCAATCACCGAGCTTCATTGAATATGACATGAAGGCAAAGCCCACCCAGCAACTTGAGAAAAGGTTCCCAACCAATTTAACAGGAGCTTTGAACACACCGGTTACTCCATGTGCTCTGTGATTAAGTATAAATATCCAACTGCACTTAGAACTCAATTGACTGTTACAGTCCGCTCAACCTTGTTCTACATTCATCATAACTGCTTTTCTTCATGGCGCTCTTGTAGTGCCAAATCTGAGTGACACTGGCAAGTTAGTGAAAAAATATATTTACCTTTTTATGTTTAGGCTTGAAGCTGAAAGTATTTTTATTTTAACCAAATAGGGGCCCTAACTTTTTCTAAAGCATTGAATGAAGTTAGTCTCTTTTTTTTTTAGCATAGTTTGACTTTTCTCATCTGTCTTAAAATAGTTTTATTTCCTTTTTCCTGCAGTTGTCTATATCAAATTAAAATACTAAAATTCATTTATAATTTTCAGTTTGTATTGTATTTTCACTATGCCTTATACTAGCTATGTTCAACCATACTTTGTGGGAGTCTTAGAGTTTGCAGGCAAATTTGAGAGTAAAAAAATGGCTTACAATCATTAAAATGTCATTCATCCCTCATTATACACCACTTTGCCACAAAGTGGGCAAATTTAAATCAAAATATCTGCAAGAGCTTATACCACAGTTGATAAGGAATGATCAGTAAAGAAAGTGGTGAAGCAAGATATAGTGAAAATGTGAGGAAATTATATACCCACAGATCCTCTGTGGGTATTGGGGCTGAGAGGAGAAACTGCAGCATTGGGTTAGAAAGGGCACACAATCACTCGGATGTCAGCTGCAGCAAGGTGACCCATGCTACACCTAACATTTTTTTATGGGTGTATAAATTGGTAGATAAGGAAAAAGATGGGGCGAGGGAGGGAGAGAGGCATAGAAGGATAGAATAATGGGAAGAATACTGTCCTGTTAAAAACAATGACAACTGGAGCCATATGAGGATTGAACCCCCCTAACCTTCTGGCCTCCACCAAGTAAGAATGGACAAAAACCAGTCAGTGACTATCTGCGAAATGAGCTGCGAGCCAAGAAAATAAGTGAGAAGAGGCTTGCAAAGAAAGGGTAAAATGAAATTGTCTTGAAAGAATAAAGTTCAGGTAATGTCAATCTAGTTTGAGACAGCTAGCAGGGAGTGCTCTAGCATCTCATCCCCTGCCCGGTAAGAATGGAAAGCCTTTCTGACCTGAGTGACCTTGGTAGTCAAAACTAGATTTAGGCTACCTGCGCTTTATTTCTTCTAGACTCCATTTCTCCCCCCTTTCTTTTGACATTTTATTTAAAAGCATCTTCTCACCCCTCTCTCATGGCTGGTGGCTAAGTTTATGGGCCGTTGTTGACCAGCTTTCATCCATCCATGGTCCTTGCCTCCAGTTTTGGGGTGGGCAGTCTAGTTTTCAACCTTCTTGCATACTACCAATCTTTTTTTCTCTATTCTATTACGCTTAAGTGCCACTGGTGCGCCCTGTGGCAGAACATTTGGCCACCAGGTGGGAAATGTGGCCTGAGTGATGCCAAGCCAGTTTAACTAGCACACCCTATGCACCCACTTGGGATCAAGGGAGGTGGGTCACCCCAAAGAGATAAAGGTCCCTCTTCCTGGAGAGGTCTATGAGTATGGATGGGTCCTTCCTTCATTTCAGCAAGGACTAGGCCCATGGTTTGAAGCCCCTTTTGAAGGGAGGCAGAGAAAGGTTGGAAACACCACTGCCCTCATCAAAGAAGACTAAGATGAACAAAGTGAGTAGAGCCTCATTGAAATTGGGGCCCCTCATTAAGATGCTGTTGAGCATCTCTGTTCCCCCTTGCTTCTTGACCCCACACTCTACTTTGAACTTGGTAAAAGGAATACTCTTTGCCAGGGAACTTTTAAACTACTCACTTGAGGACAATACTCAGAGTTGAGTTAGTGTTGAAAGACACACCCTAGTGCCCTTTGTCACTTTCACCTTAGATAGACTCCCAGATTTGGTGCATGCTGGCTGGTATCTCTACTGAGTGAAGGCATTTGTGCAATTACCTGTCACTGCTTCTGCCACACCAATAAAGCCTTTTGATGTGCAAAAATAAGTCAATCTCACAGTTGTTTAAACTGCTTTAAAAGACTGCATGATAAAGCTGTTTCATGCAAGGCCAAGTGTGCAAGTTTGGTGGATTGCACCTTGCTTCTTCTTACCATTGTGATTCAAACTTGTTTGAAAAAGGAGAGCTTAGGTCAACTTGTGGATTGAAATTCATTTAAAGAAGCTAAAGAGATGGTCTTATTGCAGTATCAGCAACCACACCCCTCCTACGCCTATCTGTTCTCTGACATACCTTCCTCTTTTACTTACAATGGGATACTAGTTGTAGTATAAGCAACCTTGCTCTGGCTGACATTGGTATGATTGTGTGTCCTCAAGGCCCCATCACATGCAGTTTGTTGTCCTGACCCTATCACCTGCAGTTTGCTGTCCTGCCCCCACTTCGTGAAGGAGGAGCTGTTGCTATTTATCTTTTAGACATTTTCAATTTATCTTGCTTCACCACTTTCTTTACAAATCTTCTCTTACAAAATTTCTGCTTGATTCGCCTTCATTGTTATTGGTCTTTAAATTCAATGGTTGGGGGGAGGGCTCCTCCTTTTTCTTTAGTGTCACTGGTGGCTGATTTATCAATAATTATTCCTAATATGTTCATTAATGATAGTTAAATTTAAAATGCCTCCAGATTGATCATGATAAAAGTTCTTTGTCATTAGTACCTCTGATGCTTTTGTTCATTCACCTTAGTTGACTTGTGACCCAAGGTAATGTCAAAAGTTAACACATTGCCTCACTTTTTTTTAGTGCACTTTTTGCCTTTTTTTAGTCATAAGATTCTACTTGTTAATCACTAATTTGATGAAGTTTCTTTGTCACTGCTTTTGAGATGCTTTAGATTATTATGAAATGCTTTATGATTATTTTTTTAAAACATTTTTTTCCACAACTTTATTTTTCAGATATGAAACAAGTTAAAAAGTCTTTATCTCAAATTTCAAAAAAAATGCTGAAATTAAATTCTGAAGGTATGATTTCACTAATATTGCTGTTTTATTATTGTGTGGATAGTTTTGTGAGTGATGGGGCCTAATTTGGGTAGGTGGGTGGGTGTTCTTGGAATGTGTCTTGTATGTTCCATTATTTTATGCATGTTACATGTAGGGTGCGGGTATATTGATCTTGCATTTTGTGGCTTGGGCTTCTTGTATTATGGAGTAATTGTGTTCCCTGGAGGTCAAGATGGTGTTTTGGGGCCACAACATTTGTGTCCATGGTGTAGGTGATTAATCATCGTGCTGTGGGTGCAACCTGTTATGAGACAGATTACTTGGTTTGTCTTATAGTGGGCTGAGGTAAGTAGGTGTAAGGTTTAGTTCCCAGGTTGCGATGCATAGGTTAGTGAGGGACAGGTATATTGCTTGTTGTGTAGATGATGGATTCCTTGACTTGCCCATATTTGGTCCCTGTGAATGCTCAGTATGTGTTCATTTCTCTGTTTGCTTTGTTGGATTAGTTTCTCCTGTGTTCTTAGATATTCAGTCTTGTATCCAATGCAAGGTGAGTGGCATGTTTGCTAAAGTAATTTAGGGGCATTTGTTGTACTCACATTTATAGCCTGTGAAAAGAGAGTACAAAGGATTTTGAAAGAAAGATGGTATTTGGTTCTTTTGCAGCCACTGTTCAAGTCTTGTGTTCTAGAGTTGCAGCTTGTGAGGTACTAGGGTATGTTTGGGAAGTTGTCTGAGAATGTCATCCTTGTGGTGGAAGAAAATGTCATAGAGGAAAAGGTTGAATAGGGTGGGTGGAAAGTATGGATCACTCCGGACTGTATGTGTGGTAGCTTGCCCTGGTTAATTACTTCTGCTTGTTTGCCTGTGATAAAATTGGTGAGTTATTTTTTATAGAGTAGAGTGTGGTGTTTAGTAATTTTTAATGTGAATGTCTGGTCAACACATACTATGCCAGGTATTGCAAAATTCCTGTTTGTTACGCTCATTACAACGCTCTCAATAAAGGACATAATGATAGTTTTGATGCAATTAGACACGTTTTTATTGTTTTAACATATAAGTATGTGTTTAAATTGTATTATTAATCAATATGGCCCTCCTTTGAGCATGTGCTCTAGGCCAGACCTGAAGGCCATGCACACATTGTAGTGGGCACCGAACCTACACTCTAACCCAAATCTATCCAACCCGCTTCCTACACTAAGTTGGATGTGAGAAATTGAGGGAGAAATGAAACGGATTGTATATACAGTCCTTTATTTACAAAAAAGAATATGTGGTAATTATATTTGATCTCATTACTTATATATACACGAACCCCCCCCCAAAATATGAGATAGATAAATTTACAATTTCAATATATACAAAATCAAAGTAAGCAGTCCTATCACCAAACAAAAATCTCATCTAAATAAGCAAGAGAGAATCAGTCAAGCAAACAAAAAAAAGTCCTTTTTATCTTAGATTTGGGGATCCCCCCCAGGAAAAAATCTTGCCGGCAGTCACTCTTGTCACCAAAAATTGGGTCTTAAGGGTCTGGCGCCTCCAAACTCAATATAATAATGTGATCTGGATGCGATATTGATGCTATATAAAAGCCCTTTCCGTCCTAACGGGACTCACAATAAATTCAATTGATTTACTGCCAAACTTTTCGATCCCAGCCACTCTTTACAAAAGGCAGTAATAATAATCTTTTTATTTAAGAGTGGCTCCTGGAAAGAAAAACATTTAAACAAAACATAAAATCCATTATATATAGAAAAAAACATCTCCCCATTCACACACACATTCTTACAGAGGGAGGGTGAGGTCTGCTAGAAAGGGGGTGGGAGAATGGCCCTATAAACACTCTCACATTCACTCCACCACAACATTGCTGCCGAAGTCCTTCCTCATGCTGGCCCACACACGGTTGAAGGAGGACTTCAGCTCATCATTGTTGTAGCGGACCTTGCAAGCCTTGCCCTCAACATTCACCCACACGCTGTAGTTCAGTTGATCGAGGTCAGGCGACCTAAGTTCATATGACCAGAATCTTTTGTTCGACCTAAACCACTCTTGCATGGTTGTGGGCGTGTTGGCCAGGCCACTGTCCTACGGAAAGAGGTAGTCCGCCTTCTTCATAATCTTTTTCACCCAGGGCAGGATTTTCATTGACAAGATATCGCTATAATCAACCATGAACCACACCACCGGCATCTTCTCGTCAGTCAAAGCCACATCTCCGAGCATAATCACGGGGGGGGGCGGGGGGCCTGGTCGTGGACACGTAGCGGACATCGAAGGCGTCCTGGCCGTTGTTTACCACACGGTAGTTCTGCTTCTTGATGACCAAATCAACCGTGAATGTTTTTTTTATCAAAAAATGAGAATTCGATTGCTATGACTCTTCAAGTCGTTGAGAAGGCGAAAATACCGTTCCCGACGTTGTTCTTGCATACATTTGCTGAACAGTGGCCTTTCCAGGCACCTCAAGCTCTTGTTGCCCTCTTTCTTGACTACCATGGCTACTGTGATGTTCTTCGCGAGTGCAGTCATTTTGAGCTTTGGAGCCTTTCGAAGGCCTTTCTCACAACTAAACGGTCGACAACTTGACGTCTGCCGGAATGAAGCCAATTAAGGTCTTCCTTGTTCTTGAGCCTCTCCGCAACTCTGTGGGCTGACGCCTTAGCGATGTCGGACTTGTGGACCGCAGACAAGACAGCAGAGATCTCTCTTCTTTTCACTTCCATCTCCGCACACCTGCACACGCTGGAAAAGTCAAACTTTAAGTTTGTTTGCCGGATTTTTTTCTATCTCATACATAAACCTCTTGAAAGGTTTAAAAAAAAGAAGAGTCTAACACCTTTTTCAAAACCTGGTACAACACAATCGACCTCTTGGTACTAGTAATGAAAGATAATGTTAAAGATAACTCACTGGCTCACTTTATTTCTTATCCACTTTTTGCCTTTTTCTAGTACCAAGATTCTATTTATTTATCACTAATTTGATGAATTGCTTTATTTATGCTTTTGAGATGCTTTGGATAGAAGTTTTAATTTTAATTTATTAATATTTTCAAAACATTGATTTTTACACAACTATATTTTTCAGATATGAAGGAAGCTAAAAATAAGTCTTTATCTACAATTTCAAATAATTTGACAAAATTAAATTCTGAAGGTACGATCTGACTAATAGTATAATCCCATGTCTCATCTAGTTCTCAATTTCCTACTTAGTACTGGATTAGCGATTATTCTAACTATTATTAATTGTGCTCATAGTCCTTTTCCTTTGACTGAGTCCTGTGACTGAATAATGAAATCCAGATCAAAGGCCTCACTGGGCAACTTTTTATGGCCTTTGGTAGAGCCACCTCTACCACACAATAGGAATATAGATTGGAAACCCCTTCAGCTGGGTCCAAGATGGAAGAGTGATGGGTACGAGAAGGAAATAAATGAAAGAGACCAATATTTTTATGGCTGTGTGATGTATATGGCATGTGCCCTTCCATGATTGGTGGGAACTCCCTACAAATACCAAGAGTTGTTCACACACTGGGAATTGAACCAGGTACCTAGGTGTGGAAACATATTGTTTATCCACTCGGCTATAAGTCATTTGATTACTGAAGTGTGTGTGGTGTGGGAAAGGAGTGGTAGTAAATGTCTTTAAAACATGGGGATTGCAGATGCTTTCTCTGAGATGAACATAAAAGGGAATGAAGAGTTTCTCTGGGATGGAGTGAATGAATTGTCAGGTGTAGATCAGAGGGGTTGGACTAAAGAGGTGTCGCAGTGCTTGCGATCAGGGGTATAATGCGACGGTTGGGTATGCATGTGTTGCGTTGAGATTTGCAAAGGTGAAACTGTGCATAGTTGTAGTGTACTGCTATGTTGCACCATCTATCGACTCATAAAGATCAGCATGACAATCAGTGGTGAGCCCGAGGGAAGTCCTTGTTTGGGGTAGAGTAGATGTTGGGGAGTATTTTTGACACCAACCAGCGATCAGGTAAGAGCCTTCATCATTCTGTGACCCATTCAGTGTCAGGAGTATGTGTATACAACTCTCCATCGGCAGGTTTCCTTGGAACAGAGAAGCATTTATTCTGTGAACATGGGAGAGGAGAGATAATGGTGTAATTGGTTTTGTGCATGTGTGATCACCTGTGTAAGAGCTACCTACCCCCAGGGGGTAAGCACAGCGCATGCACCAATCAGTGACCAGATCTCTACCTGCTCTGATGTTAATGTCTGCTTTTGCCAGGGATTGAACACAGTGAGAGCTCCTAGTTTTAGTGTATGGGTGGACCCTGTAAGATAGAATTGAAGCCGAGAAGTAGAGGTTCTGGAATGACTTGAGATGAGTGGTAGATAAAATTTAGTTAGGGTATCGGTTGATGTTGGGAGAGAGATGAATGGACTTTAGGTGACAAGATGAGAGTAGGAATAGGTGTAACTTTTGCCACACAGAGAGAGATTGAAAATGGAAAGACTTCTGTGCTGAAAGGAATTTTGTGTAGCAAATGCATTCTTTCAGCACAATGATGTGCATAAATACACATGGGTTGGGCAAAAGAAAGGGGGTAGAATTTAAGAGTAAGATTGATCAGCCTAGTAAGAATGAATGTTGCAGGATGTATTTGATGTGAAAGCTGTAAGAGATATAAGTATGAGACTGTCTGATCACATGATTGGTTGTATGGTTAAAGCTTGTTGATGCCTGGATGAGAAGATGTGAAGAAGGTGGAAAGGAAGGGAAAATCAGAAGTGGAAGATTATTGAATACTTGAGAGGGTAGAAGAAAGGAAATGGGTATGAATATGGAGATAGAGCAAATGTGGAATAAATTTAATGAAGCAGTAGTAGGCAATGAAAGAGGGGGGGGGGGAGTAGTCTGATCTGAAAAGAGAAAGCAAAATGCTGAATGGTGCAAAGATGTGAACTTGTATCAAGTTGTCCAAAAAGTTGTAAGTAATTTTGACATAGGTCTTTAAATTATTGATATTACAACTGTAATATTGGTATCACATATGTTGGCATCACTTGCAGTGATGTCTCATAAAAAAATCTATATATCTTATTTTCGTTGGCCCTTATCAAGGTGAAACAAGGATAACCAAAAGTTGTACTTTTGCCATGTAATGCTTTTTTTTCAAAGTGTGAAAATGCTGCAGAATCATGTAAAACCAATTGTAATGTTTATGGTGGAGGTGAATCAACAGTTCAGAGATGGTTCGCAAAATTCAAATGCTGATATTTCAGCTTAGAAGATGCAAGTCATTCTGGAGGACCTTCAGTGTTAATTAATGATCTTTGAAGGCAAACATTGAAGCCATTCCAAAAATTACAACTTCGATTTTTGCAAAGATGTTGGAAGTTCCAAAAAGTACTCTTTATGAACACATAAACACTATGATGCACAAGTCCCTCATAACCTATCAGAGAAAAACTGCATGGACCCATACTCCATCTGCAACATGATTTTAAAACGCGATAAAACGAGCTTTTTTTTAAGTGATTGCAGATGAAAAATGGATTGCCTATGATAACATTAGTGCAGAAAACAGCTACCAAAGTGGAATATTCATGGAAAAAGTATGTGCTACTCCCATATAACCAGACAGCTAGAAAAATTGAATAAAAAAAAACCATGATGAGGCCTGAACTAGCCAAGAGCAAATGGGTTATAATTCAACAAACAATGCGAATCCTCATGTATTTGGGTACCCACATAGTTGCATTTGTTGGGGTGGATCTCTTACTGCACCCACTGTACTCGCCTGAGATTGCACCATCTGACTTTTGTTAGTTTAGGTCCCTGCAAAATTCCTTGAGCAGAAAATCAATTATTGATTTACATGCTGTCAAAAGTTACCTGGATAACTTATTTTCCTCCAAAACAGCTCAGTTCTACATGGATGGAATTATGAAGCCGCTGAATAGATGGAATGCAGTATTTTAACAAAAATGGAGTGTACTAGGTTGAGTAAAAACAATTGTAATACAAAAGAAGAATTTAATTTAATTTCCATCCTTCAGAACTTTCTGGGTGACTTGATACTGATAGTATAAAGCAAAATGATGCATACTTCCAAATGATTAATAGTATAGATGAGGATGTCGGGGAATTACAGTTGAATCCATACAAGATGAAAAGGAAAGTTATATGAGTGAGTAAACAAAGTAGGAAAGCAACAAAGGAAGCTTTTGGACAATGGTGATCAAGATGGAACAGGAAGCTATTCTAGAAGAGTGGAGAACCAGGAGAAAAATAGCTGTGTGAACATTCAGGAGAAGAAGGACAAAGGACTTGTGAGGAATGAGGTCAAAAGTAGATGGTGAAAAGACATGTATTGTATGGGTATGAAAGATGATGCAAATCAAGATAGGATTGGTTTTAGGATATGGAAAAGATAGGCATACAAACCTTTTTTAGTGCTGTGAGAGGTCTGTAAAATGATAGAACCCCCTCCCCCCCATTTGTTGCAGTGATTTCCCGCACAACTGAAACCACTCCCTTGTCCCCCAGAGTGTTTGGTACATTGTTGAGTGTCCTAGTCTGAGGATATTCGCGTATGTTATCTGCAGGGTTGCTAATGCTTGTCTTTAATTTTGATGGGTTCCTATATACAAACTTGTGAAATGAATTCATGGACAGTATCCTCCATTTTGTTTTACTCAACTTTTTCTTGGTATTTGGTGTATGTTATGGGAATGGAAGGAGAGGGGCCTCCCTCCAATGTAGAAGCATGCCTTTTTCTTTTTGTTTTTATGCCTTTTTGTAGTTTTAAATAAATAGCCTCACATCAGGCTAAACATTGTTTTTCAATGACTTATGCCCTTGGAGGCAATGGCTAGATGTGCGCTATTAAAATAGAAAATGCGAATGCAGCTAGAGTAGATAAGTCAATGAGATGCAAAAAAAAGCTAATGATTGTATTTTGGAAAGAGTCTGGTGGCTGTGTTGTATTGTAATTCATATGAAAGTGGATTAGTGCCTGAGGACTGGTAAGAGGCAGTAATATTGCCATTGTATGACAGTCAAGTAAGAGGTGAATGCAAGAACTACCAAGGGATAAGTCTTTTGAGTGTTGGAGGTTAAGAGTATGGAATAAAACTAATTCGGTGTATAAGAAGGATAACAGATTGATTCATAAAGAATTAGCAAAGGGGGGTTACGAAGTGGGTAGGTTGTGTAGATCAAGCTTTAGCACCGAGAGAGCTCATTAAGCTAACGAAGAATAAGAGGGGAAAAGTATATCCTGGTTTATGGATCTGGATAAAGCCTATGATTGTGTAGATAGAGAATCTTTCTGGCAGGTTCTAAGAATGTAGAGTAGTATACTTTTGGAAGGTGTGAAGAGAAGGTTGGAATTAAGGTGTGCGTTAGGTCGAAGAATAGCTGGGATAAGTGGTTTGACATATTTGGAGAGGGGCTAAGGATAGGTTGTGTGATGTTTCCATGGTTGTTTAATTTCTATTGATGGAGTAGGCCTCAGCTTAACCTCTTCTTCTTACCCTGCTTGCTCACTCTCTACCCAACCTCTCCCACAACTTTCTCTGGTTGGCCTCTAATTTCACAGGGTAGACGCCGACCAGCTTCCTCTCACCCAAGCATCCCAGATCGGTGCTGAGGGAGGAGGGCAGGGGACAAAGCCCCCTAACCATTGAGCTCTGGTTTGGGGTAGTGGGTTTATAAC
This sequence comes from Ceratothoa steindachneri, assembly GCA_963969495.1. Taxonomy (NCBI): domain Eukaryota; kingdom Metazoa; phylum Arthropoda; class Malacostraca; order Isopoda; family Cymothoidae; genus Ceratothoa; species Ceratothoa steindachneri. The sequence continues at coordinate 157,374,029 of OZ018320.1, forward strand.
AACCTGCTTCACCCCACCCTCACCTTCCTTACATACCATTTCTCTCTCCTTTCACTGTCTATCAATTTTACGCACAGCCCAAGGTGAAGCTGCCATGCCGATGGGCTGGGTGGGAGGGAAGCGTGGTCTTAAATGGCGGCAGCTGTCTCTGCCAGCCCTGTGCTCACCCCTTGTAGAGCGGACTACTGCATGGGGTCATTAGAATTTGAGTCCTGTGAAAACTATAGGGTCACTGTGCCCAATGATTGCAAATTTAAAAAAACTCCTCTACTTTCCCTGTAACATCATCAGAGCCGCCTTTGAGCAGTTCACAGCAGAAAAAATATGTCCTCCCTTCCCCTAGGCTTTATCAGGGAGGCTTACTCCTCTCCTCGGCCTACAGGTGCAGGTGACTCCTCCCCCCCTCACTCCCTTCTCTGGAGGCGGCCTTGGGTGCCTCCCTCTCTTTAGCGGCAATCCATCATTTCCTTTGACACGGGTCTGCCAAGAAAGCACGCAGGTGGCCAAATATTGACCGCTCTTGCTGGGAGTGGCTTGATAGGGCAAACCCCTTTAGGGGGTAAGCGATTGTAGGGCCCGTGCCTACTAATGTCCTGCTTGCATGCACGCCGAGTTTACAAGGGGTCAGTCTATCTTCCTCGACTGATGCCGGTTCGCTGGCATTAGATGACAACAAAGGAGCCCTGAATGGAATCTGTGATTCTTGGGGGAGGGGGGCACTTGTAGGCCTAACCTAGGATTGGACATGGTCCCTGAGGTGGCCCAGCCCCAAACGGTAGGATCTTCCATGGGGTCGAACTTGGGCTCAGTGCAATGTATGGAACCTGAGTCAGCCCCTGTGCAATCTCCTCCTCAGAGGGCTCACAATGAAAGGAGAGGTATTCTCTCCCACCCGATGGCCCTGTGACAGCCACGACTTTTCCATTTCAGAGAAGGATCTCGCTGAGGCTGGTTCATTTGGCCTAGGGGCTCCTTCCAGCGGAGGGGAGAAGCGGGTTCATCCTCTGTCCGCCTGGCCTAAAAAGAAAAGAAACTGAAAAAAGACCAGGGGCTCTTCTTCCTCAGGAGCCATGGAGACGGACGGTTCCGCTGCCGTTTCGCTTAGCTAACATGGTGTTTCGAGCCCGCTGGCTTCAAACGCTTCCTCATATTCGCTCCACTGATGGCAGCATGTTGGCTAAGGGCAACATGATCCATCAGAGGAGAGCTCTAGCTAGTGTGATTGGTAGAGAGCCGAAGGTGACCCGTTTCTCGGATGGGAGCCTTTTGGCGGATGCGTCGAATCCATCCGAGGCGGCCATGATTAGTGCCCTTCGGACACTTGATGGCACGCCTGTGAGTGTGACGCCGCACTCTACCCTGAACTTGGTGAAAGTAGTAGTTTATGCGAGGGAACTCGTGGACTATTCCATAGATGACATCACCTTACAGCTAGCCGACCATGGGGCAGTCAAGGTGTAACGTGTGATGAGAAAACAGGGAGGGGCCTCGAGACCCACCCCTACACTCTTTGTCACGTTCGACTGTGACAAGCTCCCTGAGTCGGTGCGTGCCGGTTGGTATCGCTACCGCGTGAATGCATTCGTGCCCCTGCTGCCGAAGCGCTCTTGTAGACGTGCAAATTCGGGGTTACCCGAAGTCTGTGTAAGTTGCTCTAAGGCCGCACACGATAAATCCAAATCGTGTGTGGCCAAGTCTGTGAAATTGCAGAGAGCCGCACCCCGCCCCTTCGCAGCAATGTGGTGCGTATCTACTTGAGAAGGAAATCCTGGCCGTTCAGGCCAGGATTTCCTAAAAACTTGGTCCTGGCGCGCTCGGTGCTGCCTGGGACGTCTTATTCCTCATTGTTAAGAAAGACACGCTCTGCTCCTGGCCCCTCCAGGCCTACGAGCACGCTCGTTTCCGCGCCCATTCGAAAGTCTTTTGTGGGTTCTACCCACCCCGGACACTCCCCTAGTAAAGTTGGTGTCACAAAGGTTTATATCCAGCCCCGGCTAAAAACAGGGCTGTCCTCCCTTCCCCCAGCGTGAGTTTCCTGTAGTGCGATACGGCCACGCGCCTCCACCGAGTCGTTAGACTGACATGAGGCAACACCCCTGAAGTTGGTCGCCAGGCCATCTTCCAGGGTTCCTAAAGCTGCCCCCCCCGAAAGGAGGACAGCAACAAATGAGCTGCGGCTCCTTCGCCCACGCCTAGTGGTGGGCTGGGTGGCTCGGAGACGGTGGTTCCTCGAAAACAGGTCTCCCCGCCTCCGAAGCCGCAACGCCCGGCTAAGGTTTCGAGGCGGAGGGAGGAAAAGACTCGCATGGCAAGCCCAACCTTCCCAAATAAGTCCTCGAAGGCGACAGCGCATTGTCCGGCCAACAGCGCCCCGGGTTCTCCCTCGGAAGCGTACGGCCATTTCCGTGAGGGTCTTCTGTTCGAAGAGGGCCCCCGCGTCCCCTCCGAGCTAGGCCTGGAGGGCATATTTCTTCAATGGAATTGCCGTGGACTCCGGGCCAACTGGGAGGAGCTGCGGAGGCTCGTCTCCTCCCGTCCCGTTCCCCATTAGCTATTTCTCTGCAGGAGACCATGCTAGGCTCATGCCCCCTGCCCGCCCTCCCGGGGTATAAGGGTCTTGCGACCCCACCACCGCGGGATGGCCGAGCTGGGGGATGCGCGGTTTACACCCGGCATGATGTCTCTATTCTTCCTTTCACTTTAGATACCTCCTTTCAGGCAGTGGCTGTGCAGCTTTACCTGGATAGGAGGTATACTATCATTTCTGCGTACATTCCACCGTCAGCTGCCTTCGACGCGGGGGACTTCCGCCGCGTCGTGGCACGGTTGCCGAGGTACTTTCTCTTGCTTGGAGATCTGAACGGCAGGCATCCTCTCTGGGAAGATTACTCAATAAATCCCAGGGGACAAGTCCTTGCCGATCTGATCGAAGAGCTTGAGATAGGTGTCCTAAATGTGGATGAGTTTAGGCATCACTGCCCGAGAACCGCTTCATTTTCCTGCCTCGATCTATCTTTGTGCTCGCTGGATGCTCAGACCGATTTTGGGGTGTGGTCGATGACCTCCATGGTAGTGATCATTTTCTGGGCCGCTGCCGCCCGAGATCCCGCCCCGCCCCGCCCCGCCCCGCTGGTGCTTGGCGCGGGCGTGATGGTCCAAATTTCAGGAAATGACTGATTTCTCGTCTCAGTCGAGGAGTTTAGGTCTGTAGATGGGGCCGTTGTGTTTGGCAACCGTATCGCCGTAGGCCTAACTACTATTCCTAGAACGTCTGGCCGTTTTGCACGCCGACCGCTCCCCTGGGGGTCAGCCGAGTGTGAGACGACCCTCAAACAGGAGCGTTATGCCTACATGCGCTATAATCGCCGCCCGAACGACTTCACTGTCGGTGAATTTCGTCGAGCTGGGCTAGGTTCCGGTATATTTCGAAGCACGCCCTCCTCTTTTCTTGGCGGCAAGACCCCTTTACCAGTGGCGTGGAAGCGAGTCAAAAGGATTCGGTGCAAGTTCTCGCAGGATCCCCTCCCGTTCTCTAGGAGAATGGGACCGCATTCTCGGACTCCGCGTCCGTGGCGGAATCCTTCGCGACCGCTTTCTCCGCATTCTCTTGCTGTCGTTGTATCGTGGAAGTCCGCTAACTGGACTTTACCTCCAGAGGCGGAGAATAGTTCAACGATAGGTTTATTTGAGTGAGTTGTGTTCCTGGACATGCAGGAATTCCGGTGAATGAGGGCGCTAGGACTGGGTGACCAGACCAGCGTTTCGCTCTTCCTCACACCGATTACATGGCAGAAATATGGGCTGGCGGCTTGGCAAAGAAGATGGGAGACGGTTGAAGGGAACTTAAAGTTCCGTGCCATTGCGCTGCGACTGTTCCCATGGACCTATCCCCCAATGCCGCGACGGCTTCAGGTCTCTTTCTGTCGTCTCCGAATCGGGCACACTCGCGGGACGCACCACTATTTGATGGAGCGCTCGCCTGTGCCATACTGTGAAGACTGGGTTGTCCCCCAGACTGGTCGTCACATTCATGTTGAATGTCCCAGTCTGGGTGATCTTCGCGCACGTTACCTGAGCGGGGTCGCTACCGCTTGTCCCTTGTACTTTGGACTGTATCCTCCACACATATTTGCGGACTATACGACTTTTTGGAGGATGCTGGACTCTTCCTCGTTATTTGACTGGGTTTTTTTGTAGGTCGCTTGTTCCTGTGCTGGGAGGAGGCAAGTCTACCCCCGACGCCAGAGCGCGTTTACTTCTTTTCGCCTTTTTGCTTCTTTTTTTTATTTGTTGGTGGTTTTTTTTGTTGTTTTTTATCCTGTGCACCTTTGGCCTACTAGGCAGTCGCCAGAAGGTGTCTGAAAATTCTTAAAAAAATATTGATGCAGTACTGAAAAATAGGAATGGAAAGGAGAGGGCAGGGATTGAGGGGTGAATAAGTACGAATGGGAAGGTAGGGTGGGGGATTTATGAGGAAAGGTGTTGCATGGGTTCTATCCATGTTGGTAGACACCGATGAACTGTTGGCCTAGTGTGAGATGAAGTTGTAAATGTTGATAGAAGCTTTTGACAGCTCTTATGTGAGGGGAGGGGGATAAAAGTGGTTGCAGAAAATATTAAGTGGTCATGGTATTTACGTGTGAGAATGGAGGGTGGTGACATCCTAGTCACTAAGTATCTAGGATGCATTGTAAATGATATGGTGTCTATTTGAAGCAGATTGCGACCTCAAGGTAGGAAAACCTCTGGGGCGATTTGAGTGCTAGTAAATGGTAAGTGTTTTAGTGTAGAATGTATCAAGAGAGCTGCATTGGAGTATGTTGGTGGCAATGTTGGCATATCGCAGTGGGACTATAGTAGATATGTGAGTGAGGAAAGGGAACCATCTCCAGTGCTGGGAACACAATTGCACATTTGGAAATTATTGGTGTTTGAAAGGAATGACTGGGAAATAGATGTTTACGGTGTGAAGAAAGAGGTGGTTGTGACTGAAGGTGTTCCGAGGTGGTATTGTCATGTAAGAAGATAGGATGGAAATAACCTTGTGAAGAGTACATACGCGAGTGTCAGGGTGCGAGAATGGTTTGAAACCAGGTATAAGGTTGGTTGATTATGTGAATGAGTGTTTGAGAGAGAAAGGGCTGACCAAGAAGGGAGTGGTTGGTATTGTCTAAGATAGGTGATCATTGAGAGGGTTTGGATGGGGGTGGGTGCGAGGGCCCTTCTTCCTGAACGAGAGTTACAGCACCTTGCACCCCATCGCTATGAATTGCTTTGGTGTGGAAGAGATGATGGGTGGCCTTGTGTTTAATGGTGAATAAAAGGGGTGGGAGCGGCATTGAGCCCCACCACCCGACTTTGTGGAAACTGGTGAAATTTTGTACGCCGACTTATGCCCAAGTAGGCAGTCGCCAGATGGGCTCCTAAAATTAATATATATATATATATATATATATATATATATATATATATATATATATATATATATATATATATATATATATGGTAAAATCTGGTATAAAACCACTATCATTTTGTTTGACTTTCTTTTTTTTTACAGAATTTGGAACAAATCAGTCTTTTAATGGTTCTCAACTCTTACAACCAATATCTGCAGGTATAATGTAGTGATATTCACTTGCATCATGCCCACCTTGCCTCATTTTCATGATTGCGTTACTACCTCTGGCCAAGGATCCTGGTGCTAGGGCGACTCGTGTGTGATGTGGGAGAGATGTTTTGGATACTTCGCTGTCTGGTGGAATCGCATTTCAGATATTTTATGATGACTCAGATTGGATCGCTTGTGATGTGGGTTGCTTTGTGCGTGATGTGGGCATGTTTTCAGGGTGTTGGAATACCCGGCACTAACTGGGTGAATTGTGCCCTTGAAGTCTTGCTCATATTTTAGTGGTTTGTCTCTAAACTTAGAAGTGAGAACCAAGAAGGTGTCACCAGCTGGGAGTATGGCTTCATAAAGAATGTGATGTTAGGGGGAGGGTAAAGCCCAGAAGGGACTATGAGGGCACGCAACTCTCCAGATGCTGCTTATTCGCAAAAAACTAGAGCTGATCCCCCGCTGGGCGTGGCAGAGTGTTGAGAAACCGCTCCGCAGAGATTTAAATGTTTTATGGGCAGACTATTCGCTTTGGTGTGTAGGTGATTTATTTTTGATTGTTCGAACGCACTCACCAGCAAGGCGCAGTGCCTCTTCTGTCTTGTAGGGTGCAAGATGACGTGCCCAAGCCAATTTATATAGACGCGTGTGAGCTTTAAATTATTCTATCTCCCTTAACTCCTTTCTAAACCCATCTTGACAACTTATGGGGGCGGGGGGATGGACCCTTGTGGGCCCGTCTTGAGGTATTGAATTCGGAGGTGCCCCCTTCCCAGATAGTAGGCTCTTCATCTATGGCGAAACTTAGCTCGATGCCAGACACCGAATCTGAGTCCGCCCGTGTGCAAGGTCCTCCTGAGGTGGCCGACCAAAGTTGCGGTCAAGGTCGAGAACTTCCCCTACACTCTTCGGCACGTTCGATCGTGACGGGTTCCTTGACTCGGTGCGTCCCGGTTGCTATTGTTATCGCGTCAAAACATTCGTGACACTGCCGCGGAGGTGCTACTACTGCTATCGCTTTGACCATACGAATCACTAATGCAGACGTTCAGAGTCGAGTTTACTCGCAGTTGTGTAAGTTGCGCAAGTTGCGCCAAGATAGCTTACGATCAGTCCCTGTCGTGTCCGGTCAAGCGTGTCATTGGCGGAGAGCCGCACCTTGCTTGCTCAAAGCAATGTGGCGTGTATATCCTGCTCGTTCAGCCTGCGAACCTAAGGATTTGTTCTTGTCGTGACCAGGAGCACTGCCAAACCCTTCTGCGGACACTTCCCAGGTATAGCTGGCGGCACAAAGGGCTCGCACCTAGTCTCGGCTAAAACTAGCCCCCCCCCCCCCCCCCCCAAGTTTGATCTTTTCTCGTAAGGCGAAACGGCCACTCGCCTTCACCGAGTCGTTAGATTCACAGGAGGCAAGCTTCCCGAAGCTGGTCGTGATGGTTTCTTCGGAGACTTAAGGCTGTTCCCCGAAATGAGGACAGAACCGAACCAGCTTCCTCTTCTACGCCCCCGCCCAAGGCTTGACCGGGCGACGCAGAACCCCCATCTACGTGGCCGCCCCGGTCGCCAAAGGGAGGAAAAGAGTCGCATATCGAGCCCAGCCTCCCCCGATAAATTCTCGAAGGCGACAGCGCATTGTACTGCTAACATCGACCGGGAATCGTGTTGGCCATTCCCTTGGTGTGCTCCACCTCTCTCAGTTTGCACAAGCATGTGGAGCTTTACAAGTCCTCCGTGGACCCTTGCTCCCTTGCGTGCCTGTTCCTCGAGCATGCGACCTCACATAAACGATATTGCCCCGTAAGGGACACGGCGATTTGCTCTCCTGGCCGCCGTGCTGACGAGACTCTGCGCCCCGTCCGACCCCAGCTTGGCATTCTTTTTTTTCCTTCTGCTAAACCCTACTTCGTCTTCTGTACCAATTCTCTTTCACCCTGCATCGTCCTTCCATCTACGTTTGTTTGTCGATCTCTGTGTATCAGAGCTGTCCATCAGGGAGTGACCCCATGGCTGGGTCCTGCCTGTGTTGGTTGAGGGGGGGGGGTCTTTGCTTTCCCAACCGGTAAATTTCCAAGGCTGGCCGGCCATTTTTAAAACTACTTAGGGCTTACCCTCCTGGTTGGGCCGGCTCGACGGTAGACTGACTGCAGTGCGCGAGTTAGCACCCCCTTTTATACTCTACTTTATATGAGTAATAATAAAAAATTCTCTCCCAGCTACTGCTTCTCGTACTACGCCTGTCAATAAGTCCTCTTTGCCGCGCTTGTTAGATCCCTTCGCAGAAGAGGTAGATCCTGATTTGAATTATCCTCGTTTTCTGCTGCCGAATTCCAGTTCCAGGTCTCTGCTTTCTAAATTAGACGCATTTGATTTGAAATAGGAGTTTGAGTCCCGCTGTGGTGCGTCCCGCCGTATGTGGGTCCGTGGTAGTGGCGATTTAGTAGTTAAGGTATCTTCGCGAGAGCAGTGTGGTGCCGTACGGGATTTGTCCTCCCTTTCGGTGGTCAAGGTTTCGGTTGTGCCCCACCCTCGCCTTAATTTTGTTAAGGGAGTGATTTGCTCCAACGAATTATTGCAATATGATGTTTCGAGACTAAAGTATAAACTTTCGTCCCACAGGGTTACGGACGTTTATAGGGTTTCTAAGTCCCGCTAAGGTTCATAAGAGTACGCTCATAGTTATCTTTGAGCGTCAGGATCTGCCCGTTTGTTCGTGCTGGTTATCTTCCTGTCCCTGTGTTCCGATATGTGGAGCTCCCCAGACGTTTTAATTGCCATCAGTTTGGCCATGTGAGTAGCAATTGTAGGCAGGCTCGTCGCTGTGTGGCCTGTGCGTTGGTGTATCATGGCTCCTCTTGTGGGAATCATGAATGTTGCGCCAATTGTAGAGGTTCCCATAGCGCGGCTTCGCGTTCTTGTCCCATATTCCTTTTTGAGAAGGAGGTCTTGGCTCTTCGGGACTCCATCAGGGTGGACTTCCGTGAGACCCGTCGTAGGGTGCGGGGGCAGCTCGCCTCCCTCCGGCCGTCTCTTCTCTGACGTTCTCCGGGAGGCGGGGTCCCGCCGTCCTCCTCCCGGTCGTCCCACTCCTTTGTCTTCGCGCGGTCCCTCTGTTGCTCCTTCTCTCTTGCCTTTGGCCTCTCCTCGCGGTTCCTCCGTTGCGCCCTCTGCTTTGCCATTGGTCTCTTCTCATGTTCCTCCCTCCGTCGCGGACGGTGAGAGCGACCGAGCTGAGACGCTAGAGGATATCCGGGAGTTCCTCCAGGCGTCTGCCCCCGCTGTTCCTTCCGTTCCTTTGCCTCAACGCAAACGGAAGTGTTCCTCCTCACCCCGTTCGGTGTCCAAGCGCGCTGCCTCTGATGAGGCTCGTTTGGCCCCCGAATCGGTTGTTGAGGCGTCCTCTGTTTTGATGTCTTCTCCTTCCCGGTCTTCGCTGGCCTCCCCCGTTGGCATCACCGATATCGTCCGGGCGGAAGTTCACCCGGTTCCGTCATCCTTGCCACCTACCCCGGTCCCTTTTTCCTTGCCCCCTTACCTCTGTGCAGTATTCTATGTCTCCTACCCCTGTTCCTTTATCTCCATCTGATTCAATTCCCTTCCTATCCTCTGATCCTGTTCCTTCTCACCCTCTGTCCATGTTCCGCCTTCTGTTCCATCTTCGCACCTTAGTTCTCGTCCGTCTGCTCCATCTCCCTTTCCCTCCGGGCCATGAGCCCTCCACGTTGGGGGCCCCGTAAGGGGCGCGGCGATTTGCTATCCTGGCCGCCGTGCTGACGGGATCCAGCGCTCCGTCCGGCCCCAGCTTAGCCTCTCTTCTTTCCTTCAGATAGCCTGTATTTCTCCCCTACTTCGTCGCTTTTCAAACAACCTCTCCCACAGCTTTCTCTGGTCAGCCTCTAATTCCACAGGGTAGATGCTGACCTTCTTCTCAGCCAACTATCCCGGATCGGGGCTGAGGGGGGGAGGAGACGATGTTCCCTAACCCCTTAGCTCCGGTTGGGATGGTGGGTTTTTAACAACGTGCTTCATCCCCACCCATACCTTCCTCACATCCCTTTTCCTTCTCTCTTCACACTCTATCAATTTTACGCCGTGTCCAAGGTGGAGCCGCCATGCTGAGGGACTGCCAAGCCACCAGGCGGGAGGGGTTGTCCAAAATGACGGCCCTGGCTCTGCTAGGCCTGTACTCACCCTTCGCAGAGTGGGGCCACTGCGGGGAGGTGATTAACATTTGCATCCCGTACAAAAAAAAGGGTCACCATGCGTATGAATGAAAACTTAGCAAAATCTCTCCCCATTTTCCCTTTAAGAACAACGGAGCCGCCCTCAGGCAGCTTCACAGAGAAAATGGAGGTCCTCCCCCCCATCCTGTGGTTTCCCAGGGGAGCCTCCATAACTTTTCAACCGGAGAGGAGGCTTACTCCTCTCCAGTGCCTAGTGGTGCAGGGGGATCCCCCTCACCCCCTTCCTTGGAGTCAACACGTGACTCCATCTCAAATCTGGCAGTCCCGCCTTTGCTTTCACAGGGGACTGCCAGGAAAGCCAGCAGGCAGCCCATAACCGGCCGCGACCAGTTGTAGCGGCTCGGTAGGGCAAACCCCCTTAGGGGGGAGAGGGAAGAAAGGCCCCATCGGCCACTTCCCTCCAAAGACCTGCTAGCCAAAATATTAAATCTAGCGGGGGTGAAGGTCTATGCCCCTGCCCAAAGAACATGGATAAAACTGACAAGACCTGTGATGTCATTGGGGGATGGCCAAATGGAGGCACCCCCTGAGATAGACATGCTCCCTGGCGCAGCCCAGCCACATAAGGTGGGGCCTTCGATGGGAAAAGATTCGGGCTCGACATAAAACACCGAGCCCGATTCTGCTCCTGTACAGGGCCCTCACCAGAAGGATCGGGCTGCTAAGACATCACAAGGAGGGGAGGGATATCCTCCGGCTGGTGCCCCCACGACTGCTGGGACCTTCACCATCTCGGCGAAGGATCTTGCAGAGGCCGGCACATCTGGCCTGGCAGCTCCTGCTGGGAGAGGGGAGAAGTGGGTCCATTCACCGCCCTCCTCTCGTAAAAAGAAAAAGACTAATAAAAAAGACCAAAAAGACTCGGTGGCTCTTCTCCCTCCACGGGGGCAGCGGGGACGGACGAGGCCGCTAACATCCTTGAACACGACCAAGCCAAGATCGGCACGTCCGATCCCAGTGCTCGCCTGGGCGGGAAATCGAAAAATAAGACCAAAAGTGCGCAGAGCTGAGCCTCGATTACGTCGAGGCCCCTCATTCAGAGGTTGCCTGTCGTTATCGAGCCCGCTGGCTTCAAACGCTTCTTAGTTATTCGCTCCACTGATGGCAGCTGTTGGCCAAGGACAACATGATCCATCAGAGGAGAGCTTTAACTTGTATAATTGCTAGAGAGCCGAAGGTGACCCGTTTCTCGGACTGGAGCCTTCTGGCGAATGCGGCGGGTCCCTCCGAGGCGGCCAAGATAAGTGCTCTTCGGACACTTCATGGCACCCCGGTGAGTGTGACGCCGTACTCTACCATGAACTTTGTGAAAGGAGTAGTTTATGCGAGGGAACTCTTTGACTACTCCATAGAGGACATCACCTTAGAGCTGGCCCACCATGGGGCGATCAAGGACGAACATGTGATGAGATTGGAGCACATCTCGTATCACGCTGGAACCGCCACCATGGGGCGATCAAGGACGAACATGTGATGAGATTGGAGCACATCTCGTATCACGCTGGAACCGTGCCAGTGTATACGGATGGCTCCAAGTCCCAAGAGGGGGTCGGTTTTCACGCCGTATGCCCTCTGTTTGAAGTCAGCGGGGCTCTACCGGGCGCTGCGTCTGTCTCCATGCCTGAGTTGGTGGCAATACACCACTCGGTACAGGAGATTACGCGACGTGCCCGGTTCGGAGACCGGATCGTGATTCATAGCGATTCATAGGGCTCCATGAGTGCTCTCGGGGCATTGGAATCTCCGCACCCTCTGTTTCTCGATTTGCGTGATGCCATTGTTTTAGTGAGCCGGGTGGATGTCGAGATTATCTTGGGATGGATTCCTGGACATGTAAGAATTGCGGGGACTGAGCGCGCCGACGAAGGCGCCAAAGAGTCCGCTCTTCGACACACAGACTACATGGCAGGAATACGGGCAGCTCTTCTGACTGCTTGGCAAAGATGGTAGACGGTCCAGGGGAACTTAAAGTTGCGTGCCATTCGGCCGCGACTGTTCCCATGGACCTATCCCCCAATGCCGCGACGGCTTCAGGTCGTTTTTTGTCCGTCTTCGAATCGGGCACACTTGTGTGACCCTTCGCCATTTAATGGAGCGCTCGCCTGCGCCCTATTGTGACGTCTGCGTCGTCCCCCAGACTGTTCGGCACATTTTTGTCGAATGTCCCAGTCTGGGTGATCTTCGCGCACGTTGCCTGTCTCGGTACCGGTATGGGCGGGGTCGCTACCGCCTGTCCCTTGTACTCGGGAGGACCTCCCCCCGACGCAGGAGCTTGCTTCCTGCTCGTTGCTTTTTCCTCTTTTTTTTTTTTTAGTGTTGGGGTATTTTTGGTTTGTTTTTTGAATCTTATTTTAAAGTAGCCTAGTACTGGGCAGTTTTTAATACGGTGCCTAATGCCCAAGTAGGCAGTCGCCAGATGAGCTCTTAAAAGAAAAACAGACCTTCTAGTATTCTGGAACAGTCGACGGTTTCCGTCACTAGAATCCCAACGTTGGTTTCAAGACGACAGTACTGTCTGTTATCCTACAGGGGAATCGTCAAGGGGTCCTCCCCAAGTGGGAGAAACTCCAGCTCTTGCTTTCTCGCATTCGGCCCTTGGTCGTCTGTTTGCAAGAAAATAAGCCTGGGACCTGGCACTTCCGCACTTCGCGGTGTTTAATTCCATCGGCCACGGCGTGTCCCATGGTGGTGCTTCTCTCTTTATTTCCTCTTCGCTATTTTCTGCGTCACTTCCTCTCCGGACTACCTTGCAGGCTATTGCTGCGAGGGTTTTTATTTCCAAGCTTTCAACTGTTTGTTCTGTGTACATCCTCCGGATTTTAATTTGAGTCGGTCTGACCTTTTAGAGCTCACAAGTCAGTTACCTACCCCGTTTGTATTACTTGGTGATTTTAATGCTCGCCACCCATCTTGGGGTGATACTGCCCGTAATCCCCGGGGCGGAGTGGTTGAGTCCCTCTTATTATCCGATTCCCTTTGTCTTTTCAATTCCGGCGATTTTACTTCTTACCATATTCAAACGGATTCTTTAATGCTGTAGACTTGTCCTTATGTTCGCCCGACTGTTTCCTCAATTTCCGGTGGTCGATTCGGGACGATCTTTCCGGGAGTGATCACTTCCCGATCGTCCTTTCGGTCGCCCTTCCTGGCCCGGGCCTTTCTCTCCCTCCTCGTTGAGATCTGCGGCGAGTAAATTGGGTTTGGTTCCGGGCGGCTTCCTTTATTGATGCCTCCCGGGTTCCTTCGATATCGTAGATTCAGCGACCTCATATTTTACTACCTATATTTTAGAGGTTGCTGAGCGCTTTGTTCCGCGTAGGTGTCCTGTTGCGGGGCGCGCCACCGTCCCCGAGTGGTCGAAGGAGTGCGCGTCGGCTATTTCTGCCTATCGGTTGGCCCATTCCCGTTATAGGCGGAACCCGACCATTTCGAATAGGGTCGATCCGAATCGGGTTCGTGCCATCCGCCAAAGGACTTTCCGTCGTCCCCGCCGTGAGTCTTGGCGCCGGTACGTATATTCCATTTCTTCGTCCACGCCGCTGACTCGGGTTTGGAAACGGGTCAATAAGATCGGTGGTCGCTACGCTGGTCGTGCCATCCCCACTCTGGACATCGGAGGCTAGCTTGTGTCCGATAGCCGGTTGGTCAGCGAAACTGGCTGATTATTTTGCTTCGGTGAGTAGCGCTGGTAGCTATCCTCAACGGTTTCTCGATCATAAGGTCGCCATAAATTTTACCACGTGCGCCACCTACTTTCTTTTCCGTCTATGAGCGGCGGGATGCTTTGTCTCACTGTGGCTCCACTTCTCCCGGTGATGATTTCATCCACTACGACTTTCTCCGTCGTCTCCATCCTCACTCGGAGTTATTTTTGGTTGACCTCTACAACTTGCTTTGGGTCAAAGGAATCTATCCCGCCTCCTGGCGTGTGGGGGTTTCTCTACCCTTTCTCAAGCCCGGTAGGGGCGGTTTGGACCCGTCACTATCGCCCGATTGCTCTTATGAGCTGCCTCAATATGTTATTCGCGAAGATGGTTCAAGTTCGCCTCATTTAGTTTTTGGAGTCCAACTCGCTCCTCTCTCTCATTTCATTGCGGTTTTCGCAGCGGTCGTAGTACTCTTGACCACCTCATTCGTTTGGAAGACTCCGTTTTACGGGCCTTTTTCTCTAGGCATCAGGTTAGTTAGCGGTGTTCTTCGACATTCAGAAGGCCTACGATACCACATGGAGATATGGTCTTTTACGTCAGTCATATGATTGCGGTATGAGGGGCTTTTTACCAGTTTTTATTCAAGAATTTTTATTGTCCCGTAATTTTAAGGTCGGTATTGGGGATACTTTCTCAGGCTTGCGGATTCAAGAGGAGGGTGTTGCCCAAGGGTGTGTTTTAAGTGTGACATGTTTCGCCGTTGCCATTAATAGTCTGGTGTCCACTCTTCCGGAGGGGTTTTTGGCCCCTCTTCGTGGATGACTTGGCGTTATTTTGTTCATCTCCCCGCTTGCATTCTGCTGCCCTTCGATTACAGCTGGCAATTGATGCCGTTTCGGGTCGTGCTGTCTCAAAGGGTTTCCGTTTTTCGGTCACCAAAACTAAGGCCATGCATTTCTATTGGGGTCGTGATGTCTTGTCCCCCTCCCCTCTTCTTGGATGGCACGGCGATTGAATATGTCCCCGTTTTTAGTTCTTTGGTTTAACGCTTGATAGCAAGCTTACTTGGGTGCCCCATTTGCGTCGCTTGAGGGCGTCCTGGTCCAAGGCTATGGATTTGCTTAGGGTTTTATCCCACACCACTTGGGGTGGTGATAGGCGCACCTTGTGGTCGCTTTATTCGGCACTGGTCCAATCCCGGCTAGACTACGGTTACCAGGTGTACTCTTAAGCGTCTCTTTCAACCTTGAAGATACTCGACTCTGTTCGTTCGCTTGGGGCCCGTCTTAGTATTTGAGCCTTTCGTACCTCGCCTATTCCTAGCCTCTTTGTTGAGGGTGGCGTGCTTCCCTTGCGATATCACCGGCTGCAGGTGTGCCTACGACCCCTGTTTCCTGTTCAGCAATACCCTTCTTTCCCAGTCCATGAGTGCCTTTTTGCCCCGTCCTCTTCGGCATCTTTTGATCGGCGGCCATTTCTACCCCGGCCTCTGGGGCTCCGGGTCGGGGACCATCTCGCCTCCCTGGGTGTTGCCGAGGTGTTGGCCCTCCCATTCCCGCCAGCTCCGTGTTGGAGCGTTCGCCCTCCTGACGTCTCTACTACTTTTTGGCATTTTGAGAAAGGGTCTTCTGACCCTCGTCTATTAAAGTGCCTGTTTCTTGAACATGCGTGTTCTCATGCTCACCAGCGTCAAATCTATACTGACGGCTCGAAGTCGGGCATCGGTACTGGGGCGGCCGCGGTGTCCTCTACGGAGTCTCTTCGGTCCGCCCTCCCTCCTGTAGCATCCGTTTTCACCGCAGAGTTGACGGCCATTCTTTTGGCTCTTAATTTGATTTCATCCATCAATTCTTCAGATTTTATTGTTTTTAGCGATTCCCGGCCTGCTTTGGAGACGGTTCGTTTTTTTACGTCCACCCAACCTTTCTTTTTACGGATTCTCTCCTGGCTGGTTAGAAATGCCACCCGTTACAGGTTGGCGTTCTGTTGGGCTCCGGCACATGTTGGAGTCCCGGGCAACGAGGCTGCTGATCGGCCGCCCTCGAGGTGCCGGATGCAGCCCCTGTGCCCTTTAGGAATTCCTACCCCGTAATCATGGCGTGTCTTTTGTTTGTGGCAGAGAGAGTGGAATTCGTTCCCCTCTTCTAAGCTGTCCTTTATTAAACGCTCTGTCCGTTCCTGGTCCTCTGGCTCTCAACCACTCCGGTCTTGGGATGTTGCTCTTTGCCGGTTGCGATTTGGGCACACGCGACTCACCCATGGCTATTTTGTTTCGGGTGGAGGCTGAGTTGGCCCTAGTTGTCCCTTTTGCGGTGGCGAGCTGTCTGTGGCTCACATTTTAGTAGTTTGTCCCCGCTTTCCATTTTTGTGATTAGGTTTATTGTTTTATCTTTTATCCTGTGCCCCCCATCCCTCTACGGCTGGCGCATGTCATTTGTTTATTGCCCTAGCCACACTTGTTTTTAGAATGTGTGCTGTATTCCTGCAATTTAAGTGTGCGTCTCTATGTGTTGTACTGTTTTCTTCTAATCCTTTGCTTTTCCACATTTTTATTGAGCGTCTACCACGCCTCTTCTGACTTTTCGGGCGACCCTGTTTTAACAGTGCTGCCATTAAGAATCCATTAGGATTGGGCGGCTGCCACGTTGTTTTCTCTTAAACTTAAGCGGTATTGCCCTATATACATATATGGTTCCAAGTCAAACCGAGGCGTGGGTGCTGCAGTCGTTTACTCACGAGAGTTTTTAACTTTCTCTTTGCTGCTGGCGGCTTCTATTTTTTTCGCTTTCGGCTATTCTTGTAGCTTTTAGACTGATCAAAATTTCGCCTTTTAAAAAATTCTTTATTTTCTCGGACTCTCGGAGTGTTTTACAAACGATTCGGTCTTTTAGTGCTTCCTATCCTTCAGTTGCAGTAATCTGCAATGGCTGGTCCAGGATGCGTCCAGGTATCGGATTCTATATTTTGTTGGGTTCACAGCCTATTCTTGGGCCCCGGATAACTCTGCATTGCTTTTCGAGATTTCTTTCTCTCTATAAGAGTATTTTTTTCATTTGTGGCAGGACGAATGAGATGGATATTCATCCTTTAAATTACTTAATATCAAAAAGTTTGTTCGTTCTTGGCCCTAGAGCCTTCGACTACGGTCCCTAGAGGTGGCCTTTTGCCGCGTTCGCATCAGCCACACAAGACTTACTTCCCCGCAGCCATATTGTTTCGGCGGGTGCTCGAATCACCCCTTGCTGCCGTTTTTGTAGCGGTGACTCATGTTCTATTGGAATGTCCTCATTTTGCTATTCTCTGGTCGTCCTGTTTCCCGACCCTTTCAAGTATACCTCGCCTTAGTTTTCTTCTGGCGGAGGAATCTTTTAAACCCTCACTTTTAAAATTTTTCTCTCATAGTGCTCTTCCTTTTTTTTTAATTAATTTGCTCCTATTTGTTTGTGCTACCATTTAGAATCCACTTGGATTGGGCACCTGTCAAATTTGTTTCTTCCTTAAATCCTTATGTCCATGCCCAGAGGCAGGGGGTAGGATTTTGCTATGGTCTCTCTTAGCAAGGGTAATCGTTTATGATGATCTTATGCGACTCTCTTCGGTGTTTGTCGGATGTTCCTACGCCAGAAGGAGGCATGCCTATCCTCGACGCCGGAGCGTGCTTGGTTTTGCTTTTGGTCTTTGGTATTTTATATGTTTTGTTTGTTGTTCATTTGTCTTTTGCACATTTTAAAAAAAATCTAGCATAACATTAGGCTATGGAAAATTACGGCGACTTATGCCCTAGTACACAGTCGGCAGATTAGCGCTGCTTGTTTTTTGCTCCCAATTTTTTTTTGTACCGTTGAATCGGGCTGGTTTAGCTGATTTAAATTTGCCTCTTCACATTCGAATAGATATCTTGCGTCTTGTCTCTCCCTCGTCGTTTTAGTTCGCTACTCTCCTGAATGTTTAAGGCAAAGGATTCAGTAAGATTGTATGTACGATCGATATACATGGATCATACAATCTAGCTATATGCAGTGAACTTGGGGGCAGGCTAAGCTGGGTTTTTTTTTGTTTTTTTTAACTAGCTACCCTGTAGGGCAAGAGGAGTATAGTTGTAGAGTGGTTAGTCATTTCCATGTGGATATGAGACACAACCGCCTTACCTGTATGCAATCTTAAGAGTGGTGTGGGCACCCCACTTGGATGTATCTCGCGTAAGGTTACGTTGTATTTGAACTTCCACTATTACATAGACCGCTAACACAGGGGGGGGTGCTATCAAATTCTCACAGCATGCAACAGCCTCACTCCTCTTTAACCTGGTTCCTCAGGACAGACACACAAAGTGAGGCCTACAACACAGACTGTAGGATCCTAACGTTCTCTCTTAATCTCCTACCCCCGTAAGGGACGCGGTGATTTGCCTTCCTGGCCGCCGTCCTGATGGGACTCGGTGCCCCGTCTGGCCCCAGCTTAGCCCCTTCTCCTTTCTGACACCCTGTCTTCTTACCCTGCTTCCTCACTTTCCCTACAACCTCCCACAACTTTCTCTGGTCGGGCTCTAATTTCGCAGGGTAGACGCTGACCAGCTTCTCTGCCAACCATCCCTGTTTCGGGCTGAGGGGAAAGGGGAAAATGCCTCCCTCATCCCTGAGCTGCGGTTTGAGATGGTGGGTTTTTAACAACCTGCTTCACCCCCACCTTTACCTTCTTCACATCCTCTTTCTTTCTCCTTTCATCATCTATCATTTTTTACGTCGTGTCTAAGGCGGAACCGCCATGCCGATGGGCTGCCAGGTTACTAGGCGGGAGGAGTGGCTTCAAATGGCGGCATCTGGTTCTGCTTACCCGTATTCACCACTCGCAGAGCGGGATACTGCGTGGAGTGATGAGCGTGTGCATCCTGTGAATTACAAAGGGTCACCATGCCCAATGATGAATGAGTCCATAAAAAAAATTCTTCTCTCCTTTTACCTTCTCCTCTACCATCACCGGAGCCGCCTTCAGGCAGCTCCACTGAAAAAAATGGAGGTCCCCCCCCACCCCTCGGCTCTCAGGGGACCCTCCAAATTTCTTCTACCGGAGAGGAGGCTTACTCCTCTCCTTTGTCTGCGGGTGCAGGGGACTCCCCCTCACCCTCTTCTCTTGTCACTTTTTTTTCATTGGCAGGTCGCCCTTTACTTTCCAAGGTGACTTCCAAGAAAGCAGGCAGGCGGCCCATAATTGACCGCTCCCGGTTGGGGCGACTCGATAGGGCCAACCCCATTAGAGTAGCAAAGGATGCCAGGCCCGTCGGCCTGTACCCCTTAATATCCTGCAGGCGTGCGCGACAAGTTTGCAGGGGGTCAGTGTATCTGTCCCCTCTCTTCCTCGACAGATGCCGGTTCGCCAGCATTAGAAGATAAAAAAAGAATGGGATCTGTGATGTCTTAGCGGAGGATGGCCACATGGAGGCCCCCCTTGAGATGGACTTGGTCCCTGAGGTGACCCAGCCGCTGATGGCAAGACCTTCGATGGGATCGAACCTGGGCTCGGTGTCAATCACTGAACTCAAGTCCGCCCCTGTGCAAGGACCTCCTCAGACGCCTTGGGGCCCCCGAGGCCTTACAGGAAGAGGAGGGATCTCCTCCCCCGGATGGTGCCTCTATTACACCCAAGGCTTTCTCCATTTCAGAGAATGATCTTACTGAGGCCGGTCCATCTGGCTTGGGGGTTCCACCGGCGGAAGAGAGAAGCGGGTTCATTCCCCACTCTCATCTGAAAAGACTCGGAGTTCCTCTCCCTCCGCGGGAGCCACGGGGACGGACGGGTCCGCTGCCGTTTCGGTAAGCGACCAAGACAAGATCGGCACGTCCAGCCCCGTTGCCTGCCCGGGTATGGAGTCCCAGACGAAGACCAGAACTGCGTAGAGTAGAGCTTCAATTCTGTCGCAGACCCTCATTCAGAGACTACCTGGCGATTTCGAACCCGCTGGCTTCAAACGCTTCCTTGTTATTCGCTCCACTGATGGCAGCATGTTGGCTAAGGGTAGAGAGCTGAAGGTGACCTGTTTCTCAGACGGAATCCTTTTGGCGAATGTGTCGAATCCCTCCAAGGCGGCCATGATTAGTGCCCTTCGGACCCTTGATGGCACGCCTGTGATTGTGACACCGCACTCTACCTTGAACTTCGGGAAAGGAGTGGTATATGCGAGGGAACTCGTGGACTAGTCCATAGATGACATCACATTAGAGCTGGCCGACCATGGTGCGGTCAAGGTCGAGCGTGTGATGAAAAAAACAGGGTGAGGCCTCGAGACCCACCCCTACGCTCTTCTTCACGTTAACTGTGACAAGCTCCCTGAGTCGGTGAGGGCCAGTTGGTATCGCTACCTCGTGAAGGCATTCGTGCCACTGCTGCAGATGTGCTACTACTGTCACCGCTTCGGCTATACTAATTGCTCCTGTAGACGCGCAAAGTCAGGGTTACCCGAAGTCTGTGTAAGTTGCTCCAAGGCTGCACACGATAAGTCCAAATCGTGTGTGGCCAAGTGTATCAATTGTGGAGAGCCGCACCCCACTTCCTCCAAAGCAATGTGGTGCGTATCTCCTTGAGAAGGAAATCCTGGCCATTTACGCCCAGGATCTCCTTGAGAAGGAAATCCTGGCCATTTACGCCCAGGATCGTCTCTCATTTCGCGAGGCTAAGGACTTGTTCCTGGCGCGCCGGGTTCTGCCTGGGACGTCTTATGCCTCGATGCTAAAAAAGACACCCTGTGCTCCTGGCTAATCCAGGTCTACGTGCACGGTCGTTTCCGTGCCCATTCGGAACCATTCCACGGGTTCTACCCACCCAGGCCACTCCCCTGGTAAAGCTGGTGGCACAAAGTGTTGACACCCATCCCCGGCTAAAACCAGGCCTCCCCTACCTTCGCCCAACATGACCGTTTCCCGTAAGGCGAAACGGCCACGCGCCTCCACCGAGTCGTTAGACTCACAGGAGGCAACACCCCTGAAGATGGTCGCTAGGCCATCTTCCGGGGTTCCTAAAGCTGTCCCCCGAAAGGAGTACAGCACTAAAGAATCTTCGTCTTCTTCGCCCGCACCCAGTGGTAGGCTGGGTGGCTCGGAGACGGTGTATCCTTCAAAAGAGGGACCCCTCCTGCCTCCGAGAACTTCCCGCTTGCCTAGGGTTTAAAGGTTTTGCGACCCCACCACCAGGGGACCGCGGTCGGGCGGGAGGATGCGCGATTTAGATACCTTCTTTGAGTCAATAGCTATGCAGCTGCACCTGGATAGTAGGTATACTGTTATTTCCGTGTACATTCCACCGTCAGCCGACTTCGACGCGGGGGACTAACGCCGCGTCGTGGCATGGTTGCCAAGGCCCTTTCTCTTGATCGGAGATCTGAACGGTAGATACCCTCTGGGGAGACTACTCAATTAATCCCAGGGGTCAAGTCTTTGCGGACCTGATCGACGAGCTGGGGATGGGTGTCCTAAATGTGGATGAGTTTACGCATCACTGCCCGAGAACCGGTTCATTTTCCTGCCTCGATCTATGTTTGTGCTCTTCGGATGCACAGCCTCATTTTGGGTTGGGGGTGGTCGATGACTTCCATGGTAGTGATCACTTTCCCATTCAAATATCATTTTCTGGGCCGCAAGCAGTCCCTCCTTTTCTTTCTAAGGGGACTGCCAAGAAATCAGCAGGCAGCCCATTGCCGACCGCCCCTCGTGTAAGCGGCTCGGTAGGGCAAACCCCCTTATGGGGGAGAGGGAAGCCAGGTTCCTTCGGTCGCTTCCCTCAAAAGACCTGCTGGCAAGAATATTAAACCTTGCCGGGGTCAAGGCCTGTGCCTCCCCACACAAGACTGGTGACGCTGCCAAGGGGACCTGCGATGTCCTGGGAAGGGATGGCCAACTGTAGGCCCCTCCTGTGATAGACATGGTCCTTGAGGAAACCCAGCCCCAGACGGTAGGGCCTTCCATGGGGGGGAATCCGGGCTCGGCGCCAAGCACCGAACCTGAATCCGCCCCTATGCAAGGTCCTCCTCAAACGGCTGAGGGCTCCGAGGCAGTACAAGGAGGGGAGGGATCTCCTCCAACCGGTGCCCCTGCGACCACCAGGACCTCCATTTCTGAGAAGGACCTGGCTGAGGCCGGTCCATCTGGCTTAGAGGCTCCTATCGGCGGAGGTGAGAAGCGGGTTCATTTCCCGCCCTCCTCTCCAAAAAAGAAAAAGACTAAGAAGACTCGAGACTCCTATCCATCCGCGGGGGCTACGGGGACGGATGGGTCTGCTGCCACTTTGGCAAGCGACCAAGCCAAGATCGGCCATACGAATCGATCTTGTAGAGGTGCAAAGTCGGGGTCACCCGAAGTCTGTGTAAATTGCTCCAAGGCCTCACACGATAAGTCTAAATTATGTGTGGCCAAGTGTGTCAATTGCGGAGAGCCGCACCCCGCTTCTTCGAAGCAATGTGGTGCATATCTCCTGGAGAAAGAAATCCTGGCCGTTCAGGCCCAGGATCGAATCTCATTCCGCGAGGCTAAGGACTTGGTCCTGGCGCGCCCGGCTCTGCCTGGGACGTCATATGCCTCAATAGTTAGAAAGGCACCCTCTGCTCCTGGCCCATCCAGGCCAACGAGCACGGTTGTTTCCGCGCCCATTCGGAGCCCTTCTGCGGGCTCTACTCAACCCGGGCGCTCCCCTGGTAAATCTGGCGGCAAAAAGGGTTCCTACACAGCCCCGGCTAAAACCAGGGTTCCTACCCAGCCCCGGCCTAAACCAGGGCTCCCCCCTCTTCCCCCAGCGTGACCGTTTCCCGTAAGGCGAAACGCACACGCGCCTCCATCGAGTCGTTAGACTCACAGGGGGCAACACCCCTGAAGTTGGTCGCCAGGCCATCTTCCGGGGTTCCTAAAGCTGTCCCCCGAAAGGAGGACAGCAACAAAGGAGCTTCGGCTCCTTCGCCCACGCCTAGTGGTGGAGCGAGTGGCTCGGAGACCGTGGTTCCTCAAAAAGAGGGCCCCCCGCCTCCGAAGCCGCAACGCCCGCCTAAGGGTTCGAGGCGGAGGGAGGAGGGCCCCCGCGTCCCCTCCGAGCTAGGCCTGGAGGGCATATTCCTTCAATGGAATTGCCGTGGACTCCGGGCCAGCTGGGAGGAGCTGCGGAGGCTCGTCTCGTCCCGTTCCCCGTTAGCTATCTTTTTGCAGGAGACCATGCTAGGCGCGTGCCCCCTGCGAACCCTCCCGGGGTATAAGGGTCTTGCGACCCCACCACCACGGGATGGCCGGGCTGTTGGATGCGCGGTTTATACCCTGCATAATGTCTCCGTTCTTGCTTTCTCTTTAGATACCTCCTTTCAGGCAGTGGCTGTGCAGCTGCACCTGGATAGGAGGTATACTATTATTTCTGCGTACATTCCACCGTCAGCTGACTTAGACGCGGGGGACTTCCGCCGCGTCGTGGCACGGTTGCCGAGGCCCTTTGTCTTGCTTGGAGATCTGAACGGCAGACGTCCTCTCTGGGGAGATTACTCAATAAATCCCAGGGGACAAGTCCTTGCCAATCTGATCGAAGAGCTTGAGATAGGTGTCCTAAACGTGGATGAGTTTACGCATCACTGTCCGAGAACCGCTTCATTTTGATTGGGGGTGGTCGATGACCTCCATGGTAGTGATCACTTTCCCATTCAAATATCATTTTCAGGGCAACTGCCGCCTGAGACCCCACCTCAGTTGTGCTTGACGCGTGCGCGGTGGCCTGCATTTTAGGAAATGACTGAATTCTCTATCTCAGTCGAGGAGTTTAGGTCGGTAGATGAGGCCGTTGAGTTCTTCTTCGGCAACCTCATCGCCGTGGGCCTGACTACTATTCCTAGGACGTCTGGCCGTTTTGCACGCCGACCACTCCCATGGTGGTCGGACGAGTGTGAGACGGCCCTCAAACAGAAGCGTTATGCCTACATTTTGACTGTCGCTGAATTTCGTTGGGCTAGGGCTAGGTTCCAGTATATTTCGAAGCACGCCCGCCGCTATTCTTGGCGGGCATACGTGTCTGCACTTAACGTGAAGACCCCTTTAGAGAGGTGTGGAAGCGAGTCAAAAGGATTCGGGGCAAGTTCTCGCAGGACCTCCCTCCCGTTCTCCAGGAGAATGGGACCGCAATCTCGGACCCCGCGTCCGTGGCGGAATCCTTCGCGACCGCTTTCTCCGCATTCTCAGGCCGGGATGCTGCTCCGCCAGCATTCAATGCACGTCGTGATGTCGCGGAAGGCCGCCGGCTGGACTTTACCTCCAGAGGCGGAGAACCCTTCAACGACAAGTTTACTGTGAGTGAGTTGCGCTCCGCTTTCGCTTCGTGCGCGGACACCGCCCATGGTCCGGACGATGTCCCGTACGCCATGCTTCGACACCTGGGTGAGCGAGAGATGGCCATACTGTTAGATTTGTTCAACAGGATCTGGGTGGAGGGTCTTCTCGCAGATTTCTGGCGAATGGCTATTGTGTTCGCCTTTCGCAAGCCGGGGAGAGATCACTCTACTCCGACCGGTTTCCGCCCAATCTCTCTAACCACTTTCGTGTGCAAGTTGATGGAGAAATGGGTAAATGTTAGATTAGCCTTTTCCTGGACAGCGGAGGCCATCTGTCCTCTGCACAGTGCCGCTTCTGCAAGTTCCACTCCACGTCGGATGCTCTGCTCCGAATAGAAAATGCCGTCTGCGAGGCTTTCCTTCGTAGACAGCACTACGCCACGGTGTTTTTCGATCTGGAGAAGGCCTATGATACCGCATGGCGATACGGCATTCTGGAGACTCTCCACACGATAGGGGCGAGGGGACGCCTCCCAATGTTTATATCTGAATTTTTGCGAGATCGTCGATTCCGCGTACGGGTGGGGGGAGCCCTCTCCGGCCCAAAGCAGCAGGGAAGTGTCCTCAGTGTCACACTCTTTGCCCTGAGCATCAACGGCATCACCTCGGTGCTGCCGGAAGATGTTCTCGCTACGCTCTACGTGGACGACCTTTCCATCTCTTTTGGCGCGGCCCAAATGCCAACTCTGGAGCGTCGACTCCAACAGGCATTGAACCGCGTCTCTCGCAATGCCGAAGCGCATAGGTTTCGGTTTTCTTTCACCTAGACTAAGGTGGTGCATTTCTGACACCATCCATGGCTCCACCCCTACCCAGATTTGTTTCTCAATGGGGTGCGCCTGGATGTGGTTGAATCGCACCGTTTCCTTGGTCTTGTATTCGACCGACGCCTCACCTGGGAGGCTCATATTCGCAGCCTTAGGGTCTCTTGTACCCGTGCCATGGATATTCTCCGTTTCGTGAGTTCAGCGCTTGGGGCGCTGATAGGGCTATTGCCCTACTTTTTTATCGATCCTTTGTTCGTTCGAAGCTCGACTACGGATGCGAGATTTATGCATCCGCAGCCGAGCGTTTATTGCGGAAGGTGGATTCGATCCACCACACCGGCCTTCGCCTTGCGCTCAGTGCCTTCCGCACTTCCCCCATTGAGAGCCTGTTGGTCGATGGTGGGCAGATGCCACTCGCTCTGCGCCGCGTGCAGTGCATCACTCGCCTATACGCGCGAGCCCGGCGCCTCCTTCAGTCGCCCACAGCTTTCACTGCATCCGCAGCTGACGTCGACGGTGCCTATGCCGCCGAGAGACGCCAGTCATACCCTAAGCCCTTTGGGTTTAGGGATAGGAAACTCCTTCGAGAGCTAGATATAGCTCTCGGGCCGGTGGAGCCGCTGGCTCTGCCCAGGACGCCACCCTGGAGGGTACCACATTTGGCTATTTGTCGCCAAGCCTCTGCTCCCAAAGCTTGTACGGTGCCGGGAGTATTGCGTTCGACCTTTTTGGAGCAGACCTCGTGTCACGCTGGAACCGTGTCAGTGTATACGGATGGCTCCAAGTCCGAAGACAGGGTCAGCTTCCACGCGGTTTTCCCTCTGTTTGAAGTCAGCGGGGCTCTGCCAGGCGCTGCGCTGCGTCTGTCTTCACGGCCGAGCTGGTGGCAATACACCACTCGGTACGGGAGATTACGCGACGTGCCCGGTTCGGAGACCGGATTGTGATCTATAGCGACTCACAAAGCGCACTGAGTGCTTTCGGGGCATTGGAATCTCCGCATCCCCTGGTTCGCGATATCCGTGACGCCACGGTTTTGGCGAGCCGGGCAGATGTCGAGATTATCTTCTGCTGGGTTCCTGGACATGTAGGAATTGCGGGGAATGAGCGCGCCAAAGAGTCCGCAAGGACTCTGCGACCGGACCAGCGTTTCGCTCTTCCTCACACCGACTACATGGCAGGAATTACGGGCAGCTCTTCGGACTGCTTGGCAAAGAAGATGGGAGACGGTCGAAGGGAACTTAAAGTTGCGTGCCATTGCGCCGCGACTGTTCCCATGGACCTATCCCCCAATGCCGCGACGGCTTCAGGTCGCTTTCTGTCGTCTCCGAATCGGACACACTCGTGTGACGCATTGCTATTTGATGGAGCGCTCGCCTGCGCCCTATTGCGACGACTGCGTCGTCCCCCTGACTGTTCGGCACATTCTTGTCGAATGTCCCAGTCTGGGTGATCTTCGCGCACGTTACTTGTCCCGGTACCGGGATGGGCGCGGTCGCTACCGCCTGTCCTTTGTACTCGGGACGAGTGCGTGCACATTGACTCGTGGACTTTTTGACTTTTGGGTGGAGGCCGGCCTTCTTCCTTTCATTTAACTAGGTTTATTTGTTGTTTTTGTTATTGCTTTCTAATTGTTATTTCTTTTTATTGTTGTTTTCTGTTCAAATTTTTTAAAGTAGCCTCGAACTAGGCTGTTTTTTTACGGCGACTTATGCCTAAGTGGGCAGTCACCAGATAGCCCCTTAAAAAAAAAAAATCGTCTTCGTATTGCACACACTCGCGGGACGCAGCGATAACAACATACATGGAGGGGGTTTGTGAAGCGACCTGCTGAGGACTCGTTCCCCGTGATAAAAATAAATCGGTACGGCTTTTATCCCCGATTTGCACTCATTTACGATTATTTTTTATTTCTCAGTGGGGACTTACTGATTAACGTAGGATCCGAACCACGGGTATCAATAGTGTATGATACCCACCGACTTACCACACCCGATTGGACGCAGTTTTGCTTAATTGTAAGCGGTCTTTCTACTTGGCTAGGACGTAGCCTATTTCCCGGCGATAAACAGGTGACTGAAAGGTCAATTATGCGGGAAAAATAATAGATACCTTTTATGCTTTCTTACGGCTTAAAGGAGTGGGTTGAGGACACTACCTTGTGGCGGTGCTAACCGTCATTCTCACTTGTTGTGGAATGATATTCGTTTGTATACCACTGTGCGGCAAACGATGTACGTTTGCGTACCTACATTATATACATTTGTTCCTGAAATGCGCCCTCCAGGCGCCACTAGTCTTTAAGGTTGTTTGTTGCATTTTTTTTATATTGTTAATTTTTTAAAACTATTTCCTCATCTGTCTCTTTACCCCCTCATTCTTTTCTATGCTTGAGTAGATCCCGGTCAAAGAAGGCGTTAAAAAATGTCTATTTTGCAGTGTGTTTGTAAGATTATTTCCTTGCAGAATACTTGAACACATCTAAGGATTCGCGGCCCTCGGTAGTGGATGCCAATCAGCCGGATATCCACAATTTAACAACAAATGACATAAAGCCTCATGTTAAACAGAATCCGGTTACGTCTGTGGCGAAGGGCGTTAAAGAAATCCCTGAGTCCAAGGTAATTGCGAGTATGAATAAAATAAATGTAAAGTTCCGTCAATCCAAAGTTGGAAGAGGGGAATGAAAATTTAGCATTATTATTGTCGGTTATTCTATCCCCATTTTAGTAGCGAATTATCCTTTTGGTGCTCCCCTATCATTGCGAATGAGATTTTTAAATCTTAATCCATGTTTACCTTTTCCCGCTTGTGTACCACAGTCAAATGTTGTTGTTTTTTAAGAGTGCCTTCTTGCACCTTGGGGCGGGGGGCGGGGTTAAGTGGTTGTCGAGGACCAGCCTTCCATTTTTTCCAGATCAGTTTTTCTTCCGTCTTTACCTCTTGGTTCATGGTTTTCTTAGTAGTTTTAGAATTATTTATAAAATAATGGTTTAAGCACATGCATCAAGTTGCGATAATACTATTCAAGTTTCACCAAGGTTCCTTTTGGATCAAACTTGTTGAGATTATTTTGGGTTATTCCGGACTTTTTATAGCTATTGTCATGAAAGTTAGAATTATAACTAATCTTACTATTGCATTGATTTCTAAACGTTTTAAAAGTTGCAAAGCACTTTTGATTCTGACATATTGAATCCTTTTGATTTCTTTAATACATCTACAGCAAAGTATACATCTAGATTTCGGGATTGCATATTACATTAAACTTTGTAGAGTTTTATATTTTATATTCATTTAAAAATGATACAACTAAAAAAGTGCTCATCCTAAATAAGAATGAAATTTTTAATTAGCATTCCTCCATTCACCTTTTAGCCCAATGTTTTCTGTGATAATAAAAGTTTTTCCATTTAATGTCTTTTAATGCCTCCAATTTATGGCATTTCATCACCTGTTCCATAATTGACCACCGTGGAAAGAAGAAAGTAAAACGATGAGATTAATATCCTCGAAACACCTGTGAAACCTTTCGGCACCTACTGCCCAGACACCACCTCGGGCATCACTCTCCACCAAACAGCCTGGAAACCCCACCCTGCACTATCCTCCGACCATCTCCCAATCATCATTTTCCTCACTCGGTGGGACGCGTATGCATCAACTTATTTACTTTCCAGCCCTACCCCCTTCGGTATCTCACTGCAATTTGCGCGGGTCCTTAGAAGGTCCCCTACGTCCCCAGGTCCTTGAGGTCGGAGATTATTGTGGGTGTTGCGTGCATGTTTGAGTTCGAGAAGTCGAGGTGTTTGGTGTCAGTGTTGGTTGTATCTACTGCATGTTGGTGATGAGAAGAAGTTTATTCTGTATTTGTACTGTTGGAGTAATGTGGAATGTCCTGGCCTTAGTCGGGACAGGATGACTGTGTCCGGTGTAAAGATAATGATTTATCCGCTTGATTCATTTAGAGCGGCGAGCCCTCTCCGCCCCAATGGAGCAGGGAAGTATCCTGAGTGTCTCAACTCTTTGCCCTGAGCATCAACGGCATCACCTCGGTGCTGTCGGAAGATAATCTCGCTACGCTCTACGTGGAGGACCTTTCGATCTCTTTTGGCGCAGCCCAGATGCAAACTGAAGCGTCTATTCCGACAGGAAATGAACCGAGTCTCGCTATACCCAAGCGCACAAGTTTCCTTTTATTTGAACAAGACTAAGGTGGTGCACTTATTTCACCTGGAAGTGGTGGATTCGCACCGTTTCCTTGGAGTTGTTTTTAACCGACGGCTCACCCGGGAGGCTCATATTCGCAGCCTTATGGTCTTTTGTACCCGCTCCATGGACATTCCTCGTTCAGTGACATTTAACACCTGCGTAATGATAGGGCTACTGGCCTACTGCCTTACTTTTTTTATCGACCCTTCGTTTGTTCAAAGCTTGACTACCGATGCGAATTTTATGCATCCGCAGCCGAGCGTAGATTGCGGAAAGGGGACTCGATCTACCACACCGGCCTCCGCCTGGCAACCGGTCCCTTCCGTACGTCCCCTATTAATAGCCTACTTGTCGATGCTGGGGAGATGCCCCTCGCTCTGCACAGTGCATTATTTGCCTACGCACGAACCTGGCGCCTCCCTCGGTCACCAACAGCTCTGCATTTGCATCCGATCTCGACCTTGCCTCTGCCGCCGAGAGACGCCAAGCATACCCTAAGTCCTCTGGTTTACGGATAGGAAACACCGAAAGCTTGGTGTATCTCAGGCCGATAGCGCCCCTACTGCTGCCTCAGGAGGGTACCACCTTTGACTATTTGTCGCCACGCCTCTACTCTCAACGCTTCTGCATCACCCGGAGTATTGCGTTCGGCCTTTTTTGAGCACAGTTCTTGTCAATGCTGGAACCTTGCCAGTGTATACGGATGGCTCCAAGTCCCACGAGAGGGTCGGATTCCACGCCGTATTTCCTCTCTTTTAAGTCAGCCAGGTGCTGCGCCCGTATTCACGGCAGAGCTGGTTGCATTATACCTCTCGGTACTGGATATAATGGATCGTGGCCTGTTCGGTGACCAGATTGTAATCTATAGCGACTCGGTGCCCCGAGTGCTCTCAGGCCACTGGAATATCCGCATCCCCTGGTTCGCTGTATCCGTGATGCCACTGTTTTGGCGAGCCGGGCAGCTGTCGAGATTATTTTCTGTTGGGTTCCTAGACATGTGGGTATTGCGGGGTATGAGTGCGCCAAAGAGTCCGCCAGGACTTGGCGACCAGACGAGCGTTTCGGTCTTCCTCACACCGCGACTTTTTCTATGGACCTACCCCTCAATGCCGCGATGGCTTCAGGTTGCTTTCTGCCGTCTCCGAATTGGACACACTCGCGGAATGCACCGGCATTTGATGGAGCACTCACCGGTACCTTATTTCGACGACTGCACTCTTCCCCAGACTGTTAGCACATTCTTGTTGAATGTACCAGTTTGGATGATCTTCGCGCACGTTACCTGAGGGTTCGCTACCGTTTGTCTTTTATTCTCGGGACGGGTTTGTGTACACCGACCTGCGGACTATTATGACTTTCCAAAGGAGGCTGGGCTCCTTCTTTATTTGACTCCTTGTTGTAGGTCGCATGTTCCTTTCCCCAGGGGTGGGGGGATGCGGGCCTACTCCCGATGCCGGAGCGCGCTTCCTTCCTGTTTTTTGTTTTTCTTAGCTTGTTCCTTACCCTTTTTCCCTGTCTTTTATCTTTGTTATTTAATCTAGCCTTGATTACGGCGAATTTTGCCCTAGTAGACAGTCGCCAGATGGGCTCTTAAAATTAAAAAAGAATGCCTGAATCGCCACTGGTGAGGGTGAATTGAATTGCTTGTGGTGATTGTGTCCTTCTGTTGTCCGAATGTAGTTTGGAAAAGAGCATTTACCCTTTCAAAGTCGGTGACTAATGGGAATATGAAATGAAAATACAACAAATTACCAGTTTCCTTGAGCATATTCATGATTTTTCTGCCTTATAACGACAAGCAGCGCCTGACGCTGCTTCAGCTGTAGCAAAATATGCTTTTAATTCTTCCCAGTTAACAAGAATATTGTATATTACTTTGTGTCGTGGTATGACATTACATTATATCAATACCATATTATATCTATGGAGGAGGGACCAATAACTTAAAGGCAAACCGACAAGGAACGGAACGCCACGAGTTTCGACGCGCGGAACAACGAGATAAGAGTGCAACGAGGTCAGGTAAAATTTGGGCAATGGTAAAGCTCAAGGTTATTTAAAGAGGCGGTTACAAAAATATAAAAAATTACAACAGCCAATTAATGGGCAAAATTACATCGGTAAACGAGGGGGGGGAATTGTAGTTATGCATCAGACTCTGAAGTTAAAATTTAAGCTATTACAGAAGGAGACTCTTCAAATGGGGAGGATTAACTCAAATGGGTTACTGAAGGGGGAGAGGGGTTGGCATACGGACGATTCCGGGTGATACGTCAGGGTAAGGCTTCACGGATGTCGTTCTGCACGTGAGGCGAGGGCGCTCGGAGCTTCTGAGCGGGAAGTTAACGTGATGACGGTCTCCAAAGGGAGGGGAGTGGTAACGTCCGGTCCAGGGGAGAGTATTTCGGCCATCCGAAAACAAAGGGCGAACGAGGAGGGCTTCGACAGGAGTTGATGAGTGGAGTCGGAAAAATCGCTCGGTAGCGATCGTCAAATGGAATTACCTCACTGGCTGGGGCTAATTCCAACACACAAAGTTCAGCCGTCACTTGGCTTTGTTGTTAGCACCTGACTTGGAACCAGGGAAATCTTCTTGGGTCCGGACGAGACTTCTCAACTCTGTGTCTTCCATATGGAAGACGAGCCATATATATATATCCGATGCTTATTTTCTGAGCTTTCGCTCCGAATCAACCTTGCATGAGTGTAGTGTTATAGTCTTATAATGGAGTAGCTTTAAACCAAAGTAAGATTACATGAAATGGGAATCTGAAAGATAAGTGATCTAGAAAGAGCACTTCACAAATCACAAATACTTCTCTTTTGCATTATAATCGATATTAAACAACTTAACATATTTCTCCAAATTATTGTCATTCTCTTAATCACAGTAACTAAATAACTTTTCTTTCCGTTATTAGAAGAAACTTTAAACGAACTTAAAAAAGAAACGAAAGACTAGAATATAGTAATTTTGAGTTAATAAATATAAAATTAGTGTAAAATTGTATAGATAATAATTTCAAAGAAATATTCCAAATACCTGTCACGGAAGTAGTGAGGCAATACAGTCGACCATCAGCTATTCGCGGTTCGTCATCCGCGCCTTCAACTATCCGCGGAAAATTTTGGGGGGTCCTTAAAATTCAAAATTGCGCCATTTCCAGACATCCGCGGAAACCTACGTACATAGTCGTAAAACGTAAGTGGTTTTTGGCTGAGACGGACGATTCCAGCCAATCAGCGTTCAGATCATTTTGAACGAGAACATATTTAATACCCTCGGTCTATCTATATATTCGGGGTGCCTCAGGGAAGGAATAATCTTTGTTGCACTCACTCGATAAGGTTGATATCGTGTCTAAAATGTGGGGACCATGCCTGTATACACTACTCTAGATGTGGCTTAACATAAGAGTTATAGAGTTTAAGAATAACCTCCTTACTTTTGTAACTGACATTTCTCTTAATGAAACCCAGCACTCTATTTGCCCTATTTCTTGCTTCAATACACTGCTTAGAAAACCTTAATGACTTATCTATTACTACTCCTAGATCTTTCTCATCCTCTACTGAGCTCAGCCAATGCCCATCCATTTCATAGTTAAATTCTCTATTATCTTTTCCCATGTTAATAACTTTGCACTTATCAAGGTTGAAAGTCATTTGCCACTTATGTGCCCAGGATAACAATTTATTTAAATCCCCCTGCACTTTAAAATTATCATCAATATCTTTAACTAAAGCTGCTAATTTAGTATCATCCGCAAAAATTGACACTTTATTATTAACTGCCTCCCCAAGATCGTTTATATAGATGACAAATAATAATGGACCGAAAACTGATCCCTGAGGAACCTCACTGATAACATCCCTCCACTCTGACTTTACACCATTTAGCACTACCCTTTGCTTTCTGTCTCTCAGCTACTCAGCTATCCAATTTGAAACACCCCCACATATCCCAATCATTTTTAATTTATGAACTAGTCTCCTATGTGGTACCTTATCAAATGCTTTACTAAAATCTAAGTAAATTATATCTACATTCTCTTCCTTATCTACTGGATCTGTTAGAAACTCCAGAAAGTCTAGTAAATTAGTCAAACATGATCTACCTGATCTAAACCCATGCTGAGCATCGCTGATTAACCCCTCCCAATCTAGATGTTGGCAAATCCCTTTTTTAACTATTTTCTCAAGAATTTTACAGACTACAGGAGTTAGACTAACCGGTCTAAAGTTATTTGGATCCTCTTTACTACCTTTCTTGAAAATAGGGACTACATTCGCTCTCTTCCAATCATCGGGTATTTCTCCATATTCCAGTGACCTAGTATACAACTTCTCCAGAGCTATTGAGATACTTTCTACCCTTTCTTTAAGTATCCTAGAATGAATATTATCAGGGCTGGAGGCCTTGGTAGTATCTAACTCGCCTATTAATTCTTTTATCGTCCTCCAATCCACACTAATGGTAGTAAACACCTCTTTCCCTGAACCACGAGTACTATACATAAGACTATTTAGTTTCTCCTTTGTAAATACTGATGCAAAATGATCATTTAGTACCTCAACTATTTCCTCATCAGTTTCTCTCACAACCCCTTCATATTTGATAGGTCCTATTTTAACTCTGCCAGACTTATTATTAATTTTATAGTAACTAAAGAAATTTCTAGGATCTTTGTTGCTATCCTGAACTAATTTAATTTCTTACACCCGTTTGTTCTTTATAATCTTATTTAACTCATTCCTAGCCATTCTATAATCACTTAAATTTTGAATATTATTTTCTACCAGTAATTTTTAAAATGCCCTTTTCTTCTCTGAAATTTTTCTAG
This sequence comes from Ceratothoa steindachneri, assembly GCA_963969495.1. Lineage (NCBI taxonomy): Eukaryota > Metazoa > Arthropoda > Malacostraca > Isopoda > Cymothoidae > Ceratothoa > Ceratothoa steindachneri. The sequence continues at coordinate 157,407,702 of OZ018320.1, forward strand.
CTATCTCCTGATTCCACTATAATGGTTTCCTACTTTTGTTCCTAATGGCCTTCATTGGGATACATTGTTCTTGGACTACATTTATTATATGCTTGAAAGTATCCCACATCCCATAAGCATTTTTACCTCTGAATTCTACATCCCACTCTACGAAATTTAGCAAGCTTCATGCGGTTGCATGAATGGACATAATCCTCTGGATGCATTTTATGTATATTGTAGATTAGATCTGACGAACTCCTGTAAAGGGTGACAATGTTGATGACTTTTCTCTGGTAAGAAATCTTTTGTGTGTTGATTGGAACAGGAGCTGCCAAGTGTAGGCCATGAATGGTCTTTTGCAGTCTCCTTCTTTTCTTATGTTCTTATGTTATCTCACTCGCTCGACTACAGTATGTACAGTATATGTACAATATATCTCCTGAAGAGATCAGAACTGCGGCAGTTACCACCTCTGTTAAATTGGTTAAGCTCCTTGGTGGCGAAGGTTTCGACGATGTAACAGAGGATGGGTTTGAAACCCTCATAGATGAACACTGCTCCATTAAGCGATGATTACTTGGTTGAATTTACCAGGATAAATACGGAAGAATCTGACAAAGAAGAAGATGAAGTTCAACCTGAAATTGGGCTTACGTTAGAGAGGCTAGCTGATCTTCAGAGAAGAATTAAAAGTGTTCAGGCAGATTTTGAATCATGGCACCCTCACATGGTTCGTTCCAT